>JBBPBS010000417.1:1407021-1451876 GCA_037974835.1 Cicer judaicum
AGTGTGATTTGAAGTTATACTCGATTTCATTATATTGAGGTATTGTAATGTTTTACTTTCCAATATATGATAATCATAAATACATTCTCATTTTGTTTTCTAAAAAAAAAAAAATTTAAATTATAAAGGTGACAACGGTATATATCAATATATTGAAAGAAAATATATATACATATATATATATATATATACATACGATAAAACAAAAGAAATGGGTAGAAGACCCGACTTGGTTACTAGTAATTCAAAAGTAGACTGTACTAACTTCTCGTTCCATAATATGATCCATATTGTTGGTATTGTCATTTCAAGTACATATTCTCTATCTTTGTTTTTGTCGTTAATTTTCTTCTTCTCTTAGGTCGCCCTTTTGGGTTTTCAACCTAGCGGGTTTCTTTTCTTTTTTTTTTTTTTTATCCTAGTTTTTGCCTAGATCGCCCTTTCGAGGTTTCAATCTAGCGGGTATATTTTTTTGTACCCTAATTTTACCTAGATCGCCTTTTTAGGTTTTCAACCTAGCAGGTATTCATTGTTTAAGCATAATACTTTTTTACGGCGTCTGAGTTTACAGGAAGAGCTAAATCTTTTCCATCCATATTCGTAAGGATCAAAGCTCCACCTGAGAAAGCTTTTTTCACAACGTATGGGCCCTCATAGTTAGGAGTCCATTTCCCACGATAATCTTTTTGAATTGGCAAGATCTTTTTTTGTACCAGGTCTCCTTCCTAGAATTCTCGAGGACGTATTTTTTTCTCATACGCTTTTTTCAATCTTTTCTGGTATAATTGCCCATGGCAAAAGGCCGCCAACCTTTTTTCTTCAATCAAATTCAACTGATCAAAACGTGTTTGTACCCTCTCCCACTCCTTTAGTTTAGCTTCCATTAATACTCTTAGCGAGGGGATTTTTACTTCAATAGGTAGCACAGCCTCCATCCCATATATTAAGGAAAAAGGGGTTGCCCCAGTTGAAGTGCGTACCGAAGTACGATACCCGTGTAGTGCAAATGGCAACATCTCATGCCAATCCTTGTATGTTATAACCATTTTCTGAATAATATTTTTGATGTTTTTATTTGCTGCTTCAATTGCACCATTAATTTTTGGTCTGTATGGGGACGAGTTGTGGTGTTAAATTTTAAAGGTGGCACACAATTCATCCATCATTTTGTTATTTAGATTTGTGGCATTGTCAGTAATGATCTTGCTTGGTAGACCATAACGACATATTAACTCCCTTTTTATAAATTTGACTACCACATTTTTGGTTACATTGGCATATGAAGCGGCCTCTACCCATTTGGTAAAGTAATCAATTGCCACCAAGATGAAGTGATGTCCATTTGATGCTTTCGGTTCGATCATTCCGATGACATCTATGCCCCACATTGAGAACGGCCAGGGCGCTGAAAGGGTGTTTAGGGGCACTGGTGGGGCGTGGATTTTATCAGCATATATTTGACACTTATGGCATTTCTTTACATAATTAAAACAATCTTTTTCTAGGGTGAGCCAATAATATCCGGCCCGAAGAATCTTTCTAGACATGGCATGTCCATTCATATGGATCCCATAAGAGCCATCGTGGATATCTTGTAGAATTTCTTTCGCCTCATTGACATCAACACATCTGAGAAGTACCATATCGTGATTTCTCTTATACAAAATATTTTCGTTCACAAAAAAGCTCGCGGCTAACCGTCTTAGAGTTCTTTTCTCATTCTCCGATACTCTGGGAGGATATTCTTTATTTATAAGATAATGTTTGATGTCGTGATACCACGGTTTTCCGTTAGTTTCCTCTTCCATTACATGGCAATAGGCTGGGTAATCTCGACTCTCCATTTTAATTGATGGGATTTCATTGTTTCTATTTATTTGGAACATAGATGATAAAGTAGACAAAGCATCAGCCAATTGATTGTCTTCTCGAGGGACATGGTGAAATGTGATTTTGTCAAATTCTAAAGACAATTCTTTTATGTAGGTAAAATAAGGTATTAGCTTCTTATCTCGGGTTTCCCATTCTTGGTTAAGCTGATTAATGACTAGGGCTAAATCTCCATATACTTCTAGAACTTTCGCTTTTGATTCCAAAGCCGCTAAAATTCCCATGGCACAAGCTTCATATTCCGCCATATTATTGGTACAATCAAAACACAATCGCGCTGTAATAGGTATGAACCTTTTTTTGGGAGATATTAAAACAACCCCAATCCCATGCCCCATTATGTTTGAGGCCCCGTCAAACAACAAGGTCCATTTTCCATCATCATTTTCATCAGACAAAACCATGATGCTTTCGTCTGGGAATTCGCATTGCATTGATTTATAATCATCCACAGGTTGATTAGCTACATAATCTGCTAAGGCACTCCCTTTGATGGATTTCTGAGTAACATAGGTAATATCATATTCTGATAACATCATCTGCCATCGAGTAATTCGCCCTGTGAGAGCCGCTTTTCAAAAATGTACTTGATTGGATCCATGCTAAGGCACAATAGGTACGTTCTAACATTGCATATCTTGTTTCAACATTTGTAAATTTTTTACTTAGATAGTAAATGGCATGCTCTTTTTTTCCTGTTTCATCATGTTGCCCCAGTACGCATCCCATGGCCCCGTCGAGGACTGTAAGATACATAATCAAGGGTCGACCCAAAACTGGTGGGGCTAGAATTGGAGGCTTTTGCAAATATTGTCGGATTTTTTCAAATGCATTTTGACATTCTTCGTTCCACACAACTAGTTGATTTTTCCGTAAAAGTTTAAATATCGGTTCACAAGTAGCAGTTAGTTGTGATATAAATCTTGAAATATAATTTAGTCTCCCAAGAAAACCGCGAACTTCTTTTTCTATACTCAGGATCAACCTCTATTCCCCTTTGACTAACCACAAATCCCAATACTTTGCCCGATCTCACACCAAAAGTGCATTTGGAAGGGTTGAGCTTTAGCTTAAACTTTCTAAGTCTTTCAAAGAGTTTCTTTAGATCAATAATATGTTCTTCTTCTGTTTGTGACTTAGCAATCATGTCGTCTACATAAACTTCGACCTCTTTATGTATCATGTCATGGAATAGGGTTACCATAGCTCTTTGGTAGGTTGCCCCAGCGTTCTTCAGACCAAAAGGCATTACTTTGTAACAAAATGTTCCCCAAGGAGTGATGAAAGTAGTTTTTTCCATATCTTCAGCTGCCATCTTAATTTGATTATACCCAGAGAAACCATCCATAAAGGAAAAAAGTGAATGGCGAGCCGTATTATCAACCAAAATATCGATATAAGGTAACGGGAAATCGTCTTTAGGACTGGCTTTATTAAGGTCCCTATAATCGACACACATTTGAACTTTGCCATCCTTTTTTGGCACTGGTACAATATTGGCTATCCATTGAGGTTAATTTGCCACAGCGAGGAATCCTGCGTCAAATTGTTTTTGTACTTCTTCCCTGATTTTTAATGACATATCGGGCTTCATTCGCCTTAATTTTTGTTTGACCGGAGAAAAATCGGGTTTTAAGGGCAATTTATGTTCCACTATGCTAGTATCCAGTCCAGGCATATCCTGATATGACCAGGCAAAAACATCTTAGTATTCATGTAGAAGTTGGATTAATTTGTGATATACTTCTTTCCTTAAAATGGTGCCAACCTTAAATTCTTTCCTTTCTTCTTCTATCCCTAGATTAACCATTTCTATCGGTTCCTCAAAGGGCACGATACCCTTGGTTTCCCGTTCTACCGCTCTTAACAAATCTAGAGGGGGTTCATAATCTTCTTCGTTATATTTTTCTGTCTGACTAACAAAATGGTTAAGATTATGCTGCGAGATCTTAGTACAGTCGTCTGTGAATGAACTATTCCCAAATCTGCAGGATTCAAGGCTAGGATAAGGAGAAAGAAGGAGAGAGAAAAAAAAGAAGAAAAAAAATGGCGAATGAATAAAAAAAATGAAAGTGGTAAGAAAGAACAATAAGAAAACAAAATGAGAATGCATTTATTGAAATTTAAAGTATTGAGAAAACAACATTGTAACCATCCTAAATATAATGAAGCTTCTTAAGGTCTTAGTAACAATAATAATGCTTTTAGAATTACATGGGAATTGCATTAAATATTATAGGTGACTTGACTACTTTCCAATTCCGGACTTCTGCTCCTGCACCACACGGACGAACCCAATTAGCCTCCCCATCAAACATGTCATCTTCAGCTGCTGCAATATGGATCTCACTTGTTGGTCTTGCACTTTGGAAATTTTGTCGGATGTCACATATGGGAATCCTTTCAATTCTTGGTTCACGATTTTCAATTCGAGCTAATCTTTTTTCTTTTTTCTCTTTGACTAATCTCCATTTGTCAGCCTTGGTGGGTTTGTAGCCTTGGTGGTTATGCCAAGTTTTTCTTCTGATTGGATTGCAATCATACCGTCATTCTTTTCCCAACGACCTAATTGAATGGTGCCTATGTTTATCAATTTTCGAAGCTCATTTTTGAACTCCTTGCATTCTTCTATGGAATGATCTTCGTTGAGGTGGAAATTGCATCTTGATTTCCCATTGACATTTCCTCGGATTAATCCAAATTTACATAGTTGATAAAAAATCAGTTCCATCGGCGTCTTAATTTTCTCAACCTCCTTTATTAATTGGTGATTTTCTTCGATTGCATTCACTATCGGCCCACCATGAACTGGTAGGGGATTATTTCTCACGCTAGGTTAATTTTCTTTAAAATTCAACCATCCAGCTTTAAGCAAATCGTGCACCTTAAATTTTAAAGCTAGACAATTTTCAATAGAGTGTCCTATAGCCCCAGAGTGGTAATCTCATGTGGCGTTCGAGTCATATCCTTTAGGGTAGGGTGGTTGTATGGGTTTTCCTAGACATAGTGCAACCATAGAATTGCTAACCAAATGCGGTAACAACTCTGCATAAGTCATAGGGATTGGGTCGAAATGTACAAACTTCCTCCCACGATAGTTTTTTTCCTGACTTTCATGTGAATCTTGATTCCCTTGTAAGTGTTGACTTAGGGTACCCGAGCTTTGTGAATTTGCAGCGGCGTAAGGGCGATGCACAAAAGAAGGATTAGTTGTGTTTGATGCCACAAAATGGCTTTCTTCCTCCTTTTTCTTATTCGCACTTGCGGGCAATTTTTTTGTGTTATTTAATCCGGTATAGCCAGAAGCAATCTTTCCGCTTTTCAATCCCATTTCTACTCTTTCACCTATGATGACGAGATCTGAAAAATTTGATGAAACACTTCCTATCATTTTGTCATAAAACGGAGGTTGAAGAGTGTTTATGAACATAGTCACCATTTCTTTTTCAGATAGGGGGGTTCAACCTGGGAAGCTAACTCCCTCCATCGTTGGGCATATTCCTTGAATATTTCACTGTCTCGTTTTGTCATATTTTGCAACTGCATTCTATTAGGAGCCATGTCGAGATTATATTTGTATTGTTTCAAAAAGGCATCCACCAAATCTTTCCAAGAGCCGATATGAGCTTGTTCGAGGTGCATATACCAACTCAAGGAGGCTCCTATCAAACTATCTTGAAAGAAGTGGATTAGTAGTTTTTCATCATGAGTGCAAAAACCCATTTTTCGACAATACATAATAAGATGGTTCTTGGGGCATGTTGTTCCCTTGTATTTGTCAAATTCAGGAAATTTGAATTTTGGTGGTATTATAACATCAGAAACGAGGCATAGGTCTGAAGCATCAAATCCATAATTGTTTCCCCCTTCGATGACTCTCAAGCGTTCTTCCAAGGCTTGCCATTTTTCTTGGGATTGATTGTTCTCGAGCGGTCGAGGTTTATGATGTATGTTTAACATCACCGGCGTAGCTTCGGTAATTTTTCCTTGTGGTGAAGTTCCAGGAAATCCCGAAGTAAGGGGTGAAGGTTGCACTTGAGGGAATTCGCTGATACTAGTTTATGGATTTGTAGCCACAACCAGCGGATTGTTGTTGGGGAGATGAGTGTCTATGGGTGGGGTATAGCCTGGCGGCAAACCATAAAGTGGAAATTGTTGTGTCTTCCCTTCTTGATGATTAGCGTGAAGGTGTGGAGCAACTCCTGTTGGGTGAACTAGAGTGTTTTGTGACACCCCCTCGTCTACCAAAGGATTCCCATCATTTTTATTTCCAAGTGCTTGTAGAATCTCCAAGATCTTGGTCATTTGCCCCTTGAGTTGGTTCACGTCTTCTCTTATTTCTGTTTGCTCTAGCTCATCCATGATTTTTGACTGAGATCGTGTCCGATAACGGTGTCGTAGCACCAATTTTTTTGTTTGTTGTGTTATTTTTTCTGTGAAAGAATATGGCATGAGTATGCAACATGATGTATGAAAATGTAATTGTACATGAATGTCAAAGAACTATTTATTGCTTTTTTGTGAATATCTTAACCAATAAAGAGAGAGTTATGGGACCAAAAGTAGAGTCAAATTTAATTTATTGAAAATTAGAAAAATACAAGTTTTACCATAAAACGAAAGCTCAAACCTAAACACAAATTTGTAGATTTAATGAGCAATCAATTTTTTCATTTGCTCGATTAAACTTTTACAATGTTCAATAAAAATAGAGATCTCTTGAGGGGTAGAGAGAGGATTAGCTATCCCATCAACGGCCCTTAATAATGGTGGAATATCTTCGATAGCAGAATTGGTCAAATAAACTAGTTTGGAGAAACGGTCCATCCAAAACATTACATCTTGAACAAGTCTCTCGATAGTGTCTTTTTGTGTATACATCTCGTCTTCTTTTCTTGCAAGCTCAACTCAGTATGCTTCAATAATCTTTTCTTGACATTGCCTTTCTACCATGATCTTGCTTTCACATTCCGCTCTTACTCTCTCTATTTGTTGCTTTAGATTTGCTTCTTGTCGACGGATGACTTCATGCTTTTCCCCAAATTTCTTTAGTAACTCTTTAAGTCTAAGACCTTCAATCACTGCATCATCCCTTTCTTGACGTCTGAGTCTTAACTCTTCATTCGCACCCCGCAAACATATTCGAATTCTCTCTTTGCTTTCTTCTTCCTCTCTTTCCCTTTTTTGTACTTTCTCAAGGATAAGGGCTTGTTGAGTATTCTTATATTCCATATCTCTATAAGCCTGGTGAGCCATATCCAATTCTTTTTGTAATTTTTCAATTTCTTGTCCTTTGAGAGCTAAGTCGGCCTTCAAATCTTCAATACTGAAAAAAGATTTTGTTGTTACTACTTCGGGAGTAATTATGGTGCTATGAAAAGGCAACTTGATCTCTAATGCTCTCTTTTTCACCCAATTATGATATTCCTCTCCGGTACCACAACTTCTAGGCCCTAATTCTTGACCTCTTCTAACAACATCTCCCCAAGACTTACGTATTCTTCTCATTAAGCTAGCATCATAAGCATCTCGTCCATAAATGACAAACGATTTTGTTACATCTATTATTGGAGGTTTTGTCATAGGATAACCCAATTGTCTCAATGCAACATAGGGACTATAATTTATACACCCTTTGGTTCCCATGAGGGGAACATCGACAAAAACACCGCATCTACAAATCACTTCATTTATATCTTGACTTCTGGAGTACCATTGAATTGTTCTTTCGTTGAGATTTGCTAGAGCATTGGCCCATTCCTTTCTGCTCTTAGTTCTTAATTGATGCATGTCTTGAAAAATATGTTTGACAAACCAAACATAGAGTATTGGCGAGCAACAATGGATTAGGCCCCCTTCTTTCTCATGACGGAGGTCGAGTGTGCAGTAAATGTCAGCCAAAATTGCCGGTACTGGATTCTCCCCTCTATGCTTGTAAGCCAAAAAGACGTCTATCGCCATGAAATCCACAAAATCCTTAATAGTTGGAAATAAAACAATTCCATATATAATTAAGGCAAGCACATCCATGAAAGTGTCCCATTTTCCATCTCTTGCTAAGTTGA
Source organism: Cicer judaicum (assembly GCA_037974835.1). NCBI lineage: Eukaryota > Viridiplantae > Streptophyta > Magnoliopsida > Fabales > Fabaceae > Cicer > Cicer judaicum. Next base: position 1,414,977 of record JBBPBS010000417.1, read on the forward strand.
CTGTTTTCTCTTCAAGATATTTTATCGGAAATCCGATCAAATTATCTTTGTTGGTTCTATTGTCTTCTATTTCCTTTATAGGGATATCAAACGTTTCAGCAATTGTTTTCAGTGATGGATAGTGTTCCATGTATTGGTAAGGTTTACTCCCTTTCATCGGATATCCCATTATGCATTCGAATTCCTCCAACGTTGGGGCCAACTGAAAGTCCTTAAAAGTGAAGCACCTGAAAGGAGGATCATAGAATTGGGCCAATGCTGTAAGGGCATCCACTTGTACATTAACTTCAAGTAAATCAAAAATTTTGCCGAATTTCCCCATAAAGATTACACGTTGTACTTTTTTCAACTTCCGAGCAAGATTCTTAATGTTGTTTACATCCGGTTTAAGAACTCTCAATGGTAAGGTCTTTCTTAATGGAATAATGTTTGAACCACCATTTGATCCCATATTTGCTGCGGTTAAAGTTATTCACAACAAGCTTTTATTTTTATGGTTTTTAAAATGATGAGATAATGATTTTTTCAAAAATAACCATGATAAAGAATATTATGCAAAAAAAAAAAATGATGATGATGAAAAAGAAAAACTTGGGTATACTAGCAGGTAGTGAACATGACATAGAGTAAGTTTTTCGTATGTACGTGTTATTTATACCATTTTTCATGTGAACATTTACTAAGGGTAGCTCTATAGTTCAAAATTGGTTCCTAGAGCACACAACTCAATTCTAAAATATTAAACCAATTAATAGGTAAACTATTAAAATGGCAATATTCTAGAAAAGGTCAACTCTAGGTGAGACTTTCATGACAACCAAACAGGATGTACATCCAGAAGATTATCATCACACAGTCTCTAACTTATCTTAGTTTTGCACTCAGCCCGGGTATAGAGCCCACTCATAAGTGTGTGAATCGTGTTAGGGTGTAAAGAAAAATACATAAAACAAAAAAAAAATCATCATAATAAAAATAAATTAAAAAAACACATATAATTATATTAACAATATAACAAAATAAAATAAAATAAAATAAAATAAAACAATAGAGGTAATATAAATAAAATAATAAATAATAAAATAACTATATATAATTAATTAGATTTGGCTTGACTCTCAAAAGTCCCTAGTGAAGTCGCCAGCTGTCGCGTCTGTTTTGTCCGCGAAAAAAAAGAAGTCGCCACCAATTTTATTTTTATTAAAGGAAAAATTGAATAAAACCTAAAATAATATTTTTGAACCAAAAATTTAGATTCGGGAGTCGATTACGAGTAGGGAAGTATTACCACCCTACAACGTCCGTTAAAATGGTTACCCTATAATTAATTATATACAAACTATTTATTTATTTATTTATTTATTTGTTGTTACCCCAAAAAATATAATAAAAAAAAGTAAATTATTTACATTAATGAAAGAAGAAAATATTTTTTTTATTAATTTAGTTTGACAAGGGGAAGACCTTGCTTCTACGTATCCCCAGGTGCAATAGGGAAATCAAAACATACGTAGTTCTTTGGTAGAAAATATTTGTGTGTTAATCGATTTAATTATTATTATTATTATTTATGTATATACGTATTAAAAAATAAAAATAAAAATAAAAAATGTAATAATAATAATGAATATAATAATAATTATAGTAATATTTGTCTGTTTTAAAGTAAAAAATTAATTAATTTTTAAAAAAAAAATCCGTAACGTGGCGGTATGTGAACGAGACAAATGGACACGACGATGATATAATCTATCAAATAATTTGCTCGTACATTGTCGGATCTGTCGCGACACAAAGACCACTAACGATTGAAAGTGAATAATATGGTGCAGCGAGTGAAGATGAATTTCATCCGGCGGCAACAACCATTAATTCTAATATTAAGAGTAAAAACATTTATCCGTTAGAATTTTTTTTTATTTGATAAAGACATATTATGAATTTTCTATTAAATTACAATATGATCAAATTTATTTTTTTATCTATAGACATCAGTTAGTTATATTTTTTACTATTTTATATTACAAAAGAAAGCAATTTTAGGATCAAACGATTAAAAAATAAAAGAAAGCTTAACATATGAACTTATTTATATAAAAAAAACAATAGAAAGAGAACATATATATATATATATATATATATATATAAAAGATGTAAAAATCAAAATAACTAATACGCAGACTAGAGAAAAGAATAAGGAAATGGTACCTTACTAGACATATTACTTCAAGATCAGATTCTCTCCTTCTCTCTTGCTAACTAATCTCTCTATTTTTTTTTTTTTTTGCTCTCAGTTTGTCTTTCTCTCCCTATTTGCCCTCTTGTGGGAGACTATTTATAGACTTTTGGATGTAGATTGCAAAAGACAAGAGAATAATTGTCAATTGATTACCATTAATCTATTTTTTTTGGTTTTCTTTTCTTTTAATTGGCCACAATTATACCAATTCTTATTGCCATTGATTTATTCTTCGCTTTCTTTTCTATTCAATTGATCACCATTTTTCTGATTTTTATGACTATCAATCAATTTCATTTCTGTTTTTTTTTTCCATTTATTTTGATCATCATTGCATCGATTTTTATGACAATCAATTCGTTTCTTTTCAATTTCCTTTATTTTTATTTCTTATTATTTTTTTTTATTTTAGAAAATAGTCTGAACAAGAATTAGAGACAAACAAGAATCGAAAACACTTGTGATTGTTTAGAGCTTATATTCCTAATTATTTATTTTTATTTTTATATTTCTTTATATATTTATTATTATTGTCATTATTATTATTATTTCCTTTTTTAATAAAAAGTAAAAAATAAATCGGACAAAATTAGGTGTCAACAGTGTAGATGAAATTTGGTGGTTTATGTGTAAAAATGTTGAGTTTTGAAATTGGGTGATCTATGTTTGAATTTGTTGAAATTTAATTGAGGTGCTATATGTGTGTTGTGGAATTGAATTGATTGAATTTGGTGAAAATTGGCGGTAATTAAATTTGATGTGTTTGAGTTACATAATGAGTTATTTTCAAATAAATGAGTTTGAACTGAAGTTGAAATTTCTCAAAAAAAATTTAGAGTTGTTAAAGTTCTGAAAAAGTTTAAATTTTAACTAAGTTAAAGAGTTTGAGCACAAAAGTTAGATTGAAATTAAAATTGTTAGAGTTTAAAATATTACTCTTTAATTACTTTTGGACTGAGTTTAAAAAGAAAAAGTTATGTATGTATGTGTAGATTTTATTAACTTCAAATTTCGGTGCTTTAATAGTCGAGTGTGTGTATGTGTAGATTTTTAAAAGTTTGGTGTGTGAAAAAGATATAATTTTGAGAATTGGTTGTGGTTAGATTAATTTTATTGTGAACAAATTGTTATAAATATTTATGTTTATGTAGTTAGCTCCTTGAGTCTCGAAAAGGAATCAAGACCGTTGTCATCGAGTTTGCGGTGGAAAGAACTCTAATATATTAATGTTGTTGTGGTGATTAAGTTTTGATGTGATTATGTATTCATAACTGATAATATGTGTGTTATGAATTTTATTGAGGAAAATATGTTTTGAGTATACTTTGTGATAGGTTTGAAAAATTATTAGTGTTAAATGAGTATTAAAAATGGGGAATCTTTTAATAGCTGCATTTACTTAATGATTGTAGTAAAAAGAGTCAGAGTATGCTCATGCATTTCATAGCTTATGGTGACCATGATGGGCCACAGTGTCAGTGGTCACCGCGATGGGCCACGATGTTGAATGGTGACCGTGATGAGCCACGAAGTTAAGTGGTGACCGTGATGGGCCACGGGATGGTTCCATGTGCTAGTTGGTCCATCTTATCCTTACGAGGATTTAACTGATGTGAAAGGCCTGTGATAGACTACACTCCCGTAAATCGTGTCAGCCTGTGACAGACTACATCTCGGTAATTCGTACTAAGGTCTGTGATAGGCGGTACAATTATGATTTACGCCCCTTTGAGGAGGGTTTTTGTTGGAAATTTCGGAATCATGCGCATTGGCATATACGCATTGCATTAGGGTGCTTGGCACACGAGTCATGTTTGTAATACTATGATGATTGTATATACATACTCGATTGTTGTTTGTTATTATGCCGTAATTGCTTTGAGGTGTGAATTTTGGTTGATTAAGTTTCGATGTAATTATGTGTTCATAATTGATGTTATGAATTTTGATGTGTGAATTTGTGGATATTAATCTTGTGTGAATTGCGTGTTCATAATTGATTCAGAGCCATTTTAGAACTGAAAATTAGGATTTTTCTCAGTTGTATTAGGCTACGATAGTGGAGTTTGTCAAACACTTCACTTTTTCAACATTGTTTATGCATTTTTGGACATATGAAAACCCTTTCGAGGAGTATGATAAGACGAAAGGTTCTTTTGAGCATTTAAAAATATAATTATTGTGTTATTTGTTAATTTCGATTGGTGAGCCTTTACAATTATTGTAGAAATTTGGGCTTTTCCCTTACATGATACCCAAGTTTGTTTCATCGATTGTTACCTTGACGACGAAAACGTCGTTAGACTTCCCTGACCGAGACTCGCCGACTGCTTGGGTATACGACCCCATCTCAAGAAGGGCTACTTATACGTGGAGGGTAATGAGGACAAGTAGGAAAGCTAGAGCAGTATACCTCGTGGAGCTCACTTGCTTGAGGATCGACTATCCAGTACCTTCAGGATTGGTGCTTGGGATGAATGGAGCATGGGAAGATGTAGAGGATTCCTTAGTTAGAGTTGAGGAGGAGGCCACCGTAGGAGTTGGAGATATAGTGGTTGGACCCGGGACTGGCGAAAAGGATAAGGGGTCGATGCTAGTAAAGCGAGAGATTGCAGGACTGTCTAGACGGACCAAGTCAGAGCTTCCATTTCCACTGAATGATCCTTTACCGACTTTTGCTGAAATAGAAAACTATTTTGAGATCTCAGCACTGTCGAAGCCACATATCTCATGGGTGGATCTAACTTCTGAGGAGACCGATCCTTCTATGGATGCTGATGAGGATGAGGTTACTTCGAAGATAGATATTGCGTCATAAGGCACTTGCGGAGTGTGTGGAGGTCATCCATGTTATTGTAGTTACCAGTGAATGATAAGATTAGTTTGGTTGTATAGGGACTTAGTGTCTTTGGTGGTCACACTTATTTCAATTTGGGATGATTGTATCTATAACTTATATTGTTAGTTAACTTTTATTCGGTGGGTCCATGTTCCATTTTTATGACTGACCATTGGGGGAATAGCATTCTTGGAACAGTGCTTTTGTGCAGGTGTCTACCGAGAATACCCCAAAGGTATTAGCGATGTCTGATAAGTCTCATAGCCCTAGTGCATTTACTATTTGTATATTTTGGAATATCGTCTCAAAGAAACTATTTCAGTTTGTTTGTATTTATGACGTAATTATTTGGGAGTTTTGTCGTTTGTGTTACGAAGAGTTATTTTTATTATTTGTTTTTGAAAAACATACATTCGCGTGATGGTAATCAGGCCTCAGTTTTATGGAAATATATGCAAGAATTATATCTATTCTAACAAAATGCGCAGCAGTTTTATAAATTGTAAATTTACAAAACATAAGATTGCGGAAGGTCCCTAATAATCAATTTTAAAGAATGTCAAGTAATATCAGTTATTGATTATATGGAGAAGTGCATCAAAACAGTTTGGATACAGGATATTGATTTTCATGCAGCCATGTCAAAACAATTTGTCATGCAAAGCTATCTTACACAGAATCTTTATTATGCATTCAATCAATATCAATAACACAATAATTGCATAAATCTAAAAGAGATAAGGGAAAGAAAAGTGTACGCAGATATTTATACTGGTTCAACCGCTTTGTGACGGCCTACATCCAGTCCTAAGATCAAACCCGATCTTAGCCTTTTCACTAGAATGTCTTAGAATCAGTTTACAGATGTTCCAGCTCCTCGCCTATCAATCGTAAACTATTCTTTTATATTCTAGTCTTCTCTCCCTGAATCCCAGAGTTTATCTCCCACAAACTCTTCCAAGATTTCAGTCAAGTGTCCTTTTGATGAGATCCCTCAATCACAAAAGATCACTACCAGTTGTAATTGGATTTTCTCAAAGTAATTTGGTTACAGAATTTGTATTACAGAAATTGCAAATGATCAAATATACAACGTTCTTGATCTTCATTCTTCTCAAATCTATCTTTCTCAATTTTGTCTTTTTCAATCCTTGTTGATCACCAATGTAAATTGTTTAAGGCTGAAAAAGATATTCAAAGTAATATCAGTTGAGAAAGGATTGTAATATTTTCAGTTGTTATCTCAGTTGTATGTGTATGGTTGTTGTGATTGTTTTTTTCAGAAGAAATGAGTAAATGCAGTTTATATAGTTTCAGGAAAAACAACGTGTCAATCAATTAGCCCAATCAATTTCTTAAAGATGTAAAGCAGGCTAATCGATTTGTCCAATCGATTTCGCGAATCTTGTTTTTCTTGAATCTTGAAATTGCACATACTAATCGATTTACCTAATCGATTAGTTTACCTGAGTTCTTCAGACTTGGATGAATGTTTATATATGAATCGATGTGCACAATCGATTTGTAGTGTTTTGTTCCAACAACGAGATCAAAACAATCGATGTGTCCAATCGATGCAACTATATACATAATCCTTAATCCATCACTGTTTCTAAAAACTTTTGTACCAATCGAATTGGTCAATCGATTTCACTGGTTCCAGAGAGACAGTGGCTTACATAAATCGATTTGCCCAATCGATTTGACAAGATACAGAATTGATTTAAAACAACATAATCGATATGTCTAATCAATTGTGGATTTAAGTCTGAAGCTCATTTTATTGTTTGGTTCATTCAATCGATTTACCCAGTCAATTGATGCCAAACTTATTTTAACATAAATGATTTAGTGGATTGTGATAATCGATTGCGTATGTCCCAGACCAACTCTGTTTTGAAGTAGATTTGGGTAAATCGATTTGTCCAATCAATTTTCTCACTGTTGGTTTGGCTCTGTGACCTTCGAAATCGATTATCCCAATCGATATAGACAAATATCAACTGATATGATTTGGCTCAATCGATTTACCAAATCGATTTGAATACAAGACAGGCTACTGACTTGCATATTTTAATTTCAGTAAATATACCAATCGATTTGTCTAATCGATGTGAGCAATCATTTCAGTCCTGGAAGATTAACCAATCGATTTGCCCAATCGATTTGAGGCCAACTAGCTCTCTGACTTGCACAATTTATTTTCTGATAGATGTACCAATCGATTTGCCTAATCGATTGATATCAGGCTTTAATGTGCAAATCGATTGGGCCAATCGATTGCTTACTTCCAAACTGCATAATTTCATCCAACCCTGTTACAAAATCGATTTGACCAGTCGATTTGCCTGTGAATCTTCAAGATTTTGTTGATTTCTTAAGTTCCAAGCAATTGTCTCAAGTTTGTAGGGTTGAGTTGTTGATCCTGAAATTTTTCTCAGTTTACAATGTTAGATTTATTTAATGATGTATGTTTGTCAATAATATCAAAAATAGGCAAATATCCAACAATCTCCCCCTTTTTGATTTAAGTGACAAACATGCAATTTTAACTTGAGAAATATTTCAAGGAAACATAATAAACAATTTTAATTGCAACAGTCTAGTTAAGCTCCCCCTAACTCTGAGTGCCCATGATGTATCAGAGCGATTGCAAAGTGATTAGTTAGGGTGATTCTTAACAAGTATTAGAGCATTAACAAGTATCAGCATATAATATAAGGGTTAGTTCAAAATACAAATACAAGTTTTAAATTGTTCTCCCCCTTTGTCATTTGAGTCAAAAAGGGTAACAAAAAAAAACCCAGAACTGAGCTCCCCCGGAGTTGCTAGCTAAGACTGAAAAAGTAAAACATTAGCAACAGGAGCAGTTTGAAAAACAAAACGTAAATCAACTACGAAAGTATATAGGATTATGGCACGTATTATTAATGAAAAGCAACACACTTTGTACTCAAAAGTTATGTGAAAAAGTTCATTCATTCAAGCAAAGTACAAAGATACAAAAAGAACAAAAGAAGCTAAAAAAAAATCCTAAACATCTAAGGTTGGCTGATCCTCATTATCATCTGGGGAAGAGGCTGAGACTGCTGTATTACCCTCAGCAGGTGTCTCCTCAACATGAGTTGCAGCAACCTCGGCGTGTGTCGGAGTTTGTTCTTCTGTTGCCTGTCTTTCAATCTCAGCAACATCACTGAAAGACAACTTAATGCCTAGATGTTCCTGGATTGCTGCCACATCCTGTGCGATCAGAGTCAGATCAGCCTGAAGCTTCTGTAGAGCATTCTCCATTTTGGTGTTGTGAGCAGCCTGCGCTTCCATTAACCCGAGCAGTTTGGTAATCACGTCAGAGCTTGCTGGAACAGACTCAGCAGCTGGTGGTCCAGCACTTTGCTGGGTTTGTTCAGCACTAGCCTGAGGACGCATCCAAACTCAATTGACCTTGCGCAGCTGCATCTGATTCACAATGGATTCTCCAAAAGACAGAATAGTCTTGGTCGACTCTTCACCTTTAAAAGAGATCTTGAAGTGCTCCAGGATTTTTGTGATTAGCTGGGGGTAAGGAAATACCAGCTTCCCTTGTGCAGCTTCTAACATATGTCTGAGGACTATCCAAGCCCAGCTCATCTTGAGCTCTTTGCACAATCCCCACAGCAGCACGATGTCTAAGCGTTGGACGACCGCATGGTTTCCGGATCTTGGAACAAGCATCCGGGTCAGAGCGTACATCAGCATTCTTTGCTGAACCTTCATTTGGCCAATAGGAAGTGCCACTGACTCGGCAAAACCCTAAACCATCAGGTCCTGCACCACTGTATGACGATCCAAAGATGCTTCCCAACCTTTATCAGCAGCATCGGCTTTGGAGCATCCATCCATAGAGTTTCCATGATAAGGCAGTCCTGAGAGGCTCGAGAACTCCTCAAAGGTCATGGAAATCTTCTTTCCTTTGACTATAGCTTTGAATCCCACTTCACTCATTTTGAAGGATGAGTAGAAGGCCCTAACCAAGTTAGGATACGAATCCAGTGAGCATGAGAGGAAGGCTTCTAAACCATGAAACCGTAGATGATCTTGGAAGGTGAATCCGTCTTCGTCGAAATAGGCGAAGTCCATGTAGCGTGCTTCGTGTATCTTCTGTTTGAGAAATGCAGGAAGCAGATCAGACGCTTCTATAGGCTTGGTTTTTGCAGGAGGCTTCTTAGGTGGAGAAGAGGAAGTGTTTTTCTTCTTCTTCTTCTTACTAGCAATTTCCTTCATTGCATCAGCAAGAAGTTTTTCCGTAGGCGGCTCTTTTCGCTTGTTGTTCTTTCCTTGATAAGTAGCAATACCCTTTCCTTTATCTTTGGCTAGAATTTTATGAGTAGGGATTGGTACTCTTTTTGTCAAGGTAGGAGGAGGTGATGGAGTTCTACCACTTGATGATGATGATGATGGAGATGGAGTTCTTGGTTGAGTTTGCTTCACTCTTGCCATTTTAGTGTATGTGAGATGGTAAGGATTAGGATTGAGGGAAGTGATGAACAGTGCTTGAAACACAAAGTGAAAATATGAATTTCTGAGGCAAAATCGATTTAGTGTGGGTTAACTGTGAATGAAATCGATTGAACACTGTTGTTTATATACTTTCTGAAGTGCAAATCGATTGGGTCAATCGATTTATCCTACCGTTACTAGGGAAGTTAAACGGGTGAAAGTAATAAGTATTGTAACGGCTAGTAAATATTCCAACGGTAATATTGCTAATCGATTGCCCTAATCGATTAGTAGTTACCAAATCAATTTCCCAAATCGATTTCGAGCCAGTCCAGTAACACAAAGTAACAGTTCAGAAAAACAATCCATATCAGCATCGATTTCCAAATCGATTGTCAATTGAAAAACTCACATCAGATGTAACAGTCGATTCCCCAAATCGATTGGTACACTGTAAATCGATTTCGAGATTGTTCATTTCTCTGTCATATCAGTCCAGAATGTAACTTGTATCAGCATCGATTATCCAAATCGATTCCTTTCACTTGAATTCTCATACATAATAGACTAAATCGATTTCCCTAATCGATTTCGAGTGTTCAAACTGAGACAAATAGATATATTATAGGTCAAATTGATTTGTCCAATCGATTTGGCACATAATTCAGATCTCACTTGGATCTATTATGCCCAGTTTCATCCTTATGTAATGGAAGCTTTCCTTTGGCAAGGCTTTTGTGAATATGTCTGTTAACTGCTTAGTTGTGTTGACATATTCCAGCTTAATATTCCCACTTTGAAACTGATCTCGAATAAAGTGATGCCGAATTTCAATATGCTTGGTTCTGGAGTGCATTACTGGATTCTTAGTGATACATATAGCACTTGTGTTATCACACATGATAGGCACGGTTCCTAAGTCCACACCAAAGTCCAATAAGTGTTGTTTCATCCAAAGAATCTGAGCACAACAGCTCCCGGCTGCTATGTATTTTGCTTCGGCAGTAGAAAGTGCAATACTCGTTTGCTTCTTGCTAAACCATGATACAAGAGAGTTTCCAAGTAGGTGACAAGTGCCTGAAGTACTCTTCCTATCCAACTTACATCCAGCAAAATCTGAGTCTGAAAAACCAACCAATGAACATGTAGATCCTCTGGGGTACCATAAGCCGAGATTCCTAGTTCCTATAAGATACCGGAAAATCCTCTTAACTGTGCTAACATGAGATTCCTTAGGATTTGACTGAAACCTGGCACACAAACAAACACTGAACATAATGTCAGGCCTGCTTGCAGTAAGGTACAGTAAAGATCCTATCATGCTCCTATACTTGGAAATATCTACTGGTTTTCCCATCTCATCCCTATCTAGGTTACTAGCTGAACTCATAGGTGTATCAATGGATTTGTATTTATCAAAACAAAACTTCTTTATTAAATCATTGCAATATTTTGTTTGGCTAATGAAGATTCCAAGCTTGCATTGATTAATTTGAAATCCCAAAAAATAGGAGAGTTCTCCCATCATAGACATTTCAAATTTACCTTTCATTAAATTTTCAAAGTCTTTGCAGAGCTTGTTATTGGTTGATCCAAATATTATGTCATCAACATAAATTTGTACCAGCAATATATCATTTTCATTAGTTTTTATAAAAAGAGTTTTGTCAACATTGCCTCTTACAAAGTTTTGTTGAATGAGGAAAGTGCTAGGTTTCTCATACCAAGCTCTAGGAGCTTGTTTCGATCCATAGAGAGCCTTTGTTAGCTTGTACACATGATTAGGAAAATCAGGATTTTCAAAACCAGGTGCTTGGCTAACAAACACTTCTTCTTGGATGTCACCATTGAGAAAGGCGCTTTTCACATCCATTTGATAGAGTTTGAAGTCCATGATACACGCAAAAGCCAGCAGGATTCTAATGGCTTCTAACCTAGCTACAGGGGCATAGGTTTCATCAAAATCTATCCCTTCTTCCTGATTGTAACCCTTGGCCACTAACCTAGCTTTGTTTCTAGTGATCACACCATTCTCATCCAGTTTATTTTTAAACACCCATCTTGTTCCTATGATGTGTTTATCTGCTGGTTTAGGTACTAGAATCCACACTTGGTTTCTCTCAAATTGGTTCAACTCCTCTTGCATAGCAAGTATCCACTCACTATCTAGTAAGGCTTCCTTAATGTTCTTAGGTTCAATCTGAGATACAAAGGCTGTAAGGTTACAAAAATGACTAAGGTTTCTCCTGGTTGCCACTCCTCTAGAGATGTCCCCTATGATGTTATCTATGGGATGGTTTCTATTGAACTTCCACTCCTTAGGTAACTCATCTACTGCAACAGGTTCAACACAGTCACTATTGGATTGAGTTGCAACTACCTCTAGTTCTAATGGTTCAGATTCTACATTATCATCCAAGGATGCATCAACTATAGAAGGAGTTTCGTTCATGTTTTCTTTAAAAAATTCATCAAACTTTACATGAACTGACTCTTCTATAGTCTTTGTTCTTTTGTTGTAGATTCTGTAGGCTTTGCTAGTTTGGGAATAACCTAGAAAGATACCCTCATCTGCCTTAGGATCAAACTTACCCAGGTGTTCCTTACCATTGTTCAAAACAAAGCACTTACACCCAAAAACTCTAAAGTAAGAAATATTTGGCTTTCTACCCTTATATAACTCGTATGGAGTTTTCCTAAGGATTGGTTTAATCAAGACCCTATTGACAACATGTGTGGCAGTACTAACTGCATCAGCCCAGAAAAATTTAGGTACCTTGGAGTCCTTAAGCATAGTCCTAGCTAATTCCTCCAAAGACCTATTTTTCCTTTCAACTACACCATTTTGCTGTGGTGTCCTAGGGGCTGAGAACATGTGATGAATACCATTTTGTTCACAATATGTATCAAAAGCATCATTTTGGAACTCTCCTCCATGATCGCTTTTGATAGACATAATTTTCTGACTTGTTTCATTTTGTACCAAATTTGCAAACTTTTTAAAAACAGAAAAAGCTTCACTTTTATGAGTCAGAAAGAATGTCCATGTGAATCTAGAATAATCATCGATTAGTACAAAACCATACAAATTGCCACCAAAACTTCTCACCTGAGAAGGACCAAAGAGATCCATATGAAGCAGCTGCAAAACCCTATCGGTTTTGACCAAGTCTATTGGGGGAAAAGAGGTTTTGACAAGTTTACTTTGTTCACAAGCAGCACACAACCTATCCTTAGTAAACTTCTTGTCAGGGAGTCCTATGACTAGTTGTTTGCTAACAAGTCTATTCAAATGACCAATATGAATGTGTGCAATACGTTTATGCCATAACCATGTTTCATCAGCATTTGATAATAAGCAACAAATAGAATCAGTAGGTACAACAGTTAAATCCAGCATATAGATATTGTTAACTCTATCACCTACCAATTTCATGCTTTTATCAGTTTTGTTTTCAATTGTGCAAGAGAGTGGTGAAAAGCTTACTTGAAAACCGTTGTCACACAGTTGACTGATACTTAGAAGGTTGTGTTTCAGCCCTTCTACGTATAAGACGTTTTTAATTATAGCAGTCGATTCGCTGCCAATGTTACCTTCACCGCAGATCTTGCCCTTGTTGTTATCGCCATACTTTACAAATCCACCGTCTTTCAGATTTAGGGACATAATCATAGAATTGTCCCCTGTCATATGCTTTGAGCATCCACTATCAAGATACCATTGATGTTTCGTGGATCTCAAGCATACATGCAATAAATTTAGAATTTCAATTTAGGTCCCCAACTTAAATTGGGTCCTAGGGGGTGAGTTTCAACATCTTGTGTCTTAATCTTCCAAATCTGTTTATATCCTCTGTTAGCAAGTCTTTTGTATTTGCAATTGTAAACATAGTGTCCTTTTCTACAACAAAAATGACAAGTAACAGCAGAGGATACATACTGTTTTGGTTTGACAAAGATATTTTGCATGTGACTAGACTTAACAAATTTTTGGTGATGATTAACATTACCATATCCTATTCCATGCTTAGTTCTGTTCTTATTAACATGCATATTTTTGTTAAAACCAAGTCCAGATTTTATATTGACATTTCTCTGGTTGCTAAGGATGTCATTCAGTTTATCCTTGCTACTAGAGAATTTCAATAAATCAGACTTCAATACAGCAATAGAATTTTCGAGATCAATGCATTTGGCAGATTTATCATGTGAGTCTCTTTTTAATTGTTCACACAAGTCTTCAATTTTTCTATAATCAGTTTTCATTTGATCATGCAATATGCACTGTTGTTCAAGCATTTTCTTTGTGCTTACTAACTGCTTAACAGATTTAACATACTCAGCATGCAGTTCATTAAATGCATCTTGCAGTTCATCAAAGGAAGGATTATATTGTGAACTTACCTCACTTTCTGATTCAGAATCCGTGTTAGCCATGAGACACAGATTTGCTTCTTCAGTTTCTGAAGATGTGGAGGATTCTTCATTGTCATTCCATGCCATGTAGGCTTTTCTGTTTTTCTGAGCTGGTTCCTTGCCTTTAGTTTTGGAATTTCTGTTTTTGTTCTGCAACTTGTAACAATCAGCCTTTATATGACCAGTTTTTCCACATTCATAGCATGTGATTGTCTTACTGTCATTGTTCTTTGAGCTTGATTGTTTTCTGAATTTGCTGTCTTTCTTTTTCAGAAATTTCTTAAACTTCTTGACAAGTAACCCCAGTTCAAGTTCTTCATTATCCTCACTGCTGGATTCATCTGAGCTACTTCCATGTTCAGATTTAGCCTGATGTGTTTGGGCTTTCAACGACAATCCTTTTCGTTTTCTGTCAACTAGTTCAGCTTCATTGAGTCTATGTAGTTCCATTTCATGTTCTCTCAATTTACCAAACAGTGTAGCTATAGCCATGCTCCCGGTATCCTTTGATTCTACAATGGCCGTAACCTTTGGTTGCCATTCCCGAGTTAGACATCGCATGACTTTGCTCACTTGCTGTCCGTTGTCTATTTCTTTTCCTAATGCATTTAGGTTGTTGATTATGTGTGTAAATCGAGTCTGCATGTCGTTGACTGTTTCTTCTTTCTTCATGCTAAACAACTCATACTCGTGCATGAGAGTGTTTATCCGAGCTCTTTTTACGTCTGTGGTTCCTTCATGTGTCTGCTGAAGTGTATCCCACATCTGTTTTGCTGTATTGCAATTTGAGACTCTGAAGAATTCATCATGACTCAAGGCTGCAGTTATAATGTTCTTGGCTTTGGCGTTGTACCCAACTTTCTTTTTGTCATCTTCAGACCAGTCGCTTTTAGGCTTTAAGATTGCTGAATCACCAGTACCTGCTATGGTTGGCACAAAAGGTCCATTCTCTACAGCATCAAGAATGTCAATACCACTAGCTTCAAGAAAAATTAACATGCGTTGTTTCCAATACATGTATGTTGCACAATTAAAGGCAGGAGGCCTTGCTAACGACGTACCCTCTCCGAGGAAATCAGAGGCCATGTTCTTTTGATGAGAGTTACTCTTACAAAAGCTGGCTCTGATACCAATTGATGGTAATCAGGCCTCAGTTTTATGGAAATATATGCAAGAATTATATCTATTCTAACAAAATGCGCAGCAGTTTTATAAATTGTAAATTTACAAAACATAAGATTGCGGAAGGTCCCTAATAATCAATTTTAAAGAATGTCAAGTAATATCAGTTATTGATTATATGGAGAAGTGCATCAAAACAGTTTGTATACAGGATATTGATTTTCATGCAGCCATGTCAAAACAATTTGTCATGCAAAGCTATCTAACACAGAATCTTTATTATGCATTCAATCAATATCAAGAACACAATAATTACAGAAATCTAAAAGAGATAAGGGAAAGAAAAGTGTACGCAGATATTTATACTGGTTCAACCGCTTTGTGACGGCCTACATCCAGTCCTAAGATCAAACCCGATCTTAGCCTTTTCACTAGAATGTCTTAGAATCAGTTTACAGATGTTCCAGCTCCTCACCTATCAATCTTAAACTATTCTTTTATATTATAGTCTTCTCTCCCTGAATCCCAGAGTTTATCTCCCACAAACTCTTCCAAGATTTCAGTCAAGTGTCCTTTTGATGAGATCCCTCAATCACAAAAGATCACTACCAGTTGTAACTGGATTTTCTCAAAGTAATTTGGTTACAGAATTTGTATTACAGAAATTGCAAATGATCAAATATACAACGTTCTTGATCTTCATTCTTCTCAAAGCTATCTTTCTCAATTTTGTCTTTTTCAATCCTTGTTGATCACCAATGTAAATTGTTTAAGGCTGAAAAAGATATTCAAAGTAATATCAGTTGAGAAAGGATTGTAATATTTTCAGTTGTTATCTTAGTTGTATGTCTATGGTTGTTGTGATTGTTTTTTTGAGAAGAAATGAGTAAATGCAGTTTATATAGTTTCAGGAAAAACAACGTGTCAATCGATTAGCCCAATCGATTTCTTAAAGATGTCAAGTAGGCTAATCGATTTGTCCAATCGATTTCGCGAATCTTGTTTTTCTTGAATCTTGAAACTGCACATACTAATCAATTTACCTAATCGATTAGTTTACCTGAGTTCTTCAGACTTGGATGAATGTTTATATATGAATCGATGTGCACAATCGATTTGTAGTGTTTTGTTCCAACAACGAGATCAAAACAATCGATGTGTCCAATCGATGCAACTATATACATAATCCTTAATCCATCACTATTTCTAAAAACTTTTGTACCAATCGAATTGGTCAATCGATTTCACTGGTTCCAGAGAGACAGTGGCTTACATAAATCGATTTGCCCAATCGATTTGACAAGATACGTAATTGATTTAAAACAACATAATCGATGTGTCTAATCAATTGTGGATTTAAGTCTGAAGCTCATTTTATTGTTTGGTTCATTCAATCGATTTACCCAATCGATTGATGCCAAACTTATTTTAACATAAATGATTTAGTGGATTGTGATAATCGATTGCGTATGTCCCAGACCAACTCTGTTTTGAAGTAGATTTGGGTAAATCGATTTGTCCAATCAATTTTCTCACTTTTGGTTTGGCTCTGTGACCTTCGAAATCGATTATCCCAATCGATATAGACAAATATCAACACTGATATGATTTGGCACAATCGATTTACCAAATCGATTTGAATACAAGACAGGCTACTGACTTGCATATTTTAATTTCAGTAAATATACCAATCGATTTGTCTAATCGATGTGAGCAATCAGTTCAGTCCTGGAAGATTAACCAATCGATTTGCCCAATCGATTTGAGGCCAACTAGCTCTCTGACTTGCATAATTTATTTTCTGATAGATGTACCAATCGATTTGCCTAATCGATTGATATCAGGCTTTAATGTGCAAATCGATTGTGCCAATCGATTGCTTACTTCCAGACTGCATAATTTCATCCAACCCTGTTACATAATCGATTTGACCAGTTGATTTGCCTGTGAATCTTCAAGCTTTTGCTGATTTCTTAAGTTCCAAGCAATTGTCTCAAGTCTGTAGGGTTGAGTTGTTGATCCTGAAATTTTTCTCAGTTTACAATGTTAGATTTATTTAATGATGTATGTTTGTCAATAATATCAAAAATAGGCAAATATCCAACATCGCGCTGTTTAAAATCAGGGTGTTACAAGATGCATCACTAAGCATACTAGAAACAACTAGTTCAAGAAGAGTTCTATTCCCTTTTTTTTTTCAACTTTACCATTCACTTCAAGCAATTATGGTGCAACTACTTCCATGTATAATTCTTGAAAATTTACAAAACTCATTAAACGAACTAGAATCATACTTGGAACCTCTTAATCTTTCAACTAAATTGATTTTCAATTTCAATTACAAAGATCCTTAACATGTCAAACATTTCACTTTTATTTTTCATTTCTTGTTAACATCCCATCAAGCTCACATATATCAAAGGTAATAAGTTTAAAGACTCATATTCTATAACTACAAATTTATGTGAACTTTTTGTTATTTTAGTTTGACTACAAAAATCATTTTTTCAAAATTATTTAACAATAACTTTAGAATTAAATATAAGTTACCTAATTTTAAAATCAAATGTTTCACATCACAGAAAATAGCATGTCAAAAATTAAAATCACACAACATGTAAGCAAAAAAGAGTTATTTTATTGATTTCAACATTCAAACATAAAAAGACATATTAAATTTCAGCATTTAAATTTAAATATGTCATAAGTGACGTACCTTAATAGATGATATCATTAGTTATCTTCTAAATTTTATGGGAGTGTGCCTCCATCTGTCGTCTGATATTTTGGGTAGCAACTCACTACATACTTATTCATAGCATGTCAAGCATATCTAGCAGTATTGCTGGAACTATAATAGTTGTCCACATCATCAGCAAGTCCATTAAGAATATAATTTTTATAATTATTCTCTCATGTTAATTCTCCAGCTTTCTTATCCTTTTCTATTTGCTTCAAACTAAAATAGTTTATTGAAATCAGATGCAACAAAACCAAATCCAGTAATCTCTTCGATTGACATGGCAGAAAGAAACGTCTTAAAATTGTTATTTTTGAGTTTGAAAAACCATTTAAAAATCACAATTTATGCCACCGAAGATATTACTAGGTTGAGTCGCGGACTAGGTCGCTCTCTTTAAGACGTTTCGCGATATTGTCCAAATTGTGCAAGGCATACTATCAACCATGAAGTCTCCAAGATAAAACAGCTCAAATTCACTGTATCAGAGTTCCACTACCATAGAAAATTGTTTTAGAATTACACCCTCAATATGGTGATTAAATGAGGATTAAAGTCATTCGCAATATGGTACTACAACCACTCACAACTACAATATAATAACCGTTCTAGAAACCGATAGGACTATGGTATCAAACCACTCTATAAAAACAAATGGATTGCGGTATAACAATCATTCTAAAATCAAAGGGACATAAAGAAAAGGCAGAAGATGGCTCAAAGATTAAGCAAGCAAAAGAATATAATAGGGAGAAAAGAGAAAGTGTACATTTCCCAATAATTTAAAACTCATTATAATATAGTGATGAAAGCAAACTCACATATGTTTTCTAACCAATGTGGAACTTTAATATTTAAAGAATTGAAAACTACTCAAAATATGAGAGTTTTTCAATGTGAGACTTCAAAAAAAAAATTATTTTCAATGTAAGACTTAAATTTTAAAAATCATGTTTCTTTTCTAATTTAGAAAAAATATGTTTCTTTCCAATTGAATTTACAATAAATATTTATTTCCAATGTGAGACTTCAATTTTAAAAAAACATATTACTTTTCACTTGAATTTACAAAAAAATATTTTTTTCTAATGTAAAATTTGAACAAATTTTGAAGTTGATACAAAAAGATACTCTATTGTCCAAAAACATGTAATATATATGTATCCTTAACTCTTATGGTTTTTTATTCTTGAACCATTTTCTTTTTGTTCATTATTTTCGAATGGTTTATTTATACTGAAACATGAAAATTTGTACAATGTTTCTTTTGGTGAAGTTCTGTCTATGGAAATCGTCTATCTCGTCCAATTCCAAAGGAATTTGAAAACATCGCCACACTCAAAGAGCTTGTAAGTTTGTGGCTTTAAGAATTTGTCCAATTTCAATTATTTGTTGTAAGATTTTGACGAATTTTAGTTTGAATGAGCAGGGTATTGGAGTTCAACCAATTTTCTGGAAATCTTCCTCTAGAACTTGGGAATCTTTCCCAGATTGAAAGACTGGAAGCCTTTCATATGATTTTTGTTAAAGAGACACGGACCTAGTGATCTCTTAACAGCAGTGAACGATATTTGATTTGATGCATGTTATTTTTTCTTCAATTTATTCTTGTGTTGCTGCAGGGTTCTTTCCTCCAACAATTTCACTGGAGTGTTACCTGCAACATTTGCTAAACTCACTGCATTGAAGCAATTGCAATCATCTTAATGTTAGGCTAAATTTCTATGTAGTATTGACACTTCAAGTTGAAAATGTTAATAATGAAAAGAGAAAGAAGAGAGACAATCCCTCTAGGGTTTCATAACATAGAATGAACTAAATTTAAGTTAATAGAGTTACAATGAGTATATATACAAGAGAATAGAAATGTCTAAAATACTCTTACTACTAATATATAATAACATTATCTAACATTTCCCTTCAAACTCACGATGCATTAACATGGAGCATCGATAGTTTATCAACTAAAAAACGGAAACGTTTAATGGAATGCATCTTTGTGAACAAATCAGCAATCTGTAAAGATAAAGAGACAAACGGTAGAGTAATGGTTCCATGCTGAAGATGATGCCAAGTAAGATGACAATCAATCTCAATGTGTTTGGTGCGTTCATGAAAGACCGAGTTGTGAACAATTTAAATAGCACTCTTGTTATCGCAGTGCATCGGAGTTGGCTTAGAAAGAGAGATACCCATATCAGACAAAAGTCAACACAACCAAATTATTTCAGTCATAGTAGATGCCATAGCACGATACTCAACTTCTATAGAGGAGCAAGAGACAATATCTTATTTCATACGCTTCCAAGAAATAAGAGAGTCTCCAAAAAAGATACAAAACCCTGTGGTGGATTTACGATTTGTGGATTAACCACAAATTAGTTATTGTCGAATAGAATTCCTGAATGGTCATATTGTTCTGCTTAAGAGCTCTAATATTACTTTCCAACTGATAACGTTTTGCAAAGTTAGACTAAACATACAAACGTTTCAAGTGATCCCAAATCTCTTTAGCAGTATCATATTTTGCTAGTTGCACTCCTATAGACAACTCAACAGGGTTATTAATCCAAGTAGTAATTTTTGAATTACTAACATTCTATGTTTTCATATCTTTTGCATATTGAGTTTCATCCTTTTTATTTATAGGCTTAACAGAAGTTTCATCAACAAAACTCCACATATCTTTTCCAATAAAAAAAATTTCATCACATAACTCCAATAAGAATAATTGTGTCCATTAAGGTGAAGCTTGAAGAGAATTATCCTTAACACCAGCCATAACAAATAATGATAGGAAAATACAACAAACACAATCACTGAGACAAAATAAATTAGAGATAATTTGGTGCTGTGTGAGCATGATTTCTCCCCTTCCAGACGTCGTTTCCCCGATCCGACCGTTGAAAATGAAGACCTAAATGTTGCGTGCCTGCTGTCCAAAAATCAGTCCGATCCAATGGTTAATGAATGCGCAATAGACTTATTTAACAAAATCGGGAATATGGTTACTCTTCTTTTTGCTCTTTTGGTGGTTGTCTTTCCTATCAAAATAGTTTCTCTCTTCTTTACAATAGATCTTAAAATCAACCAAAGCTCTTTGATACCATGTTAACAATGAAAATAGGAAGAAGATATACAATAACTCTAGAGTTTCATAACATAGATTGAACCAAATTTAAGTTAATAGAGTTACAATGATTATATATACAGGAGAATAAAAATGTCTAAAATATCATTACTATTAATATATAATAACATTATCTAACTGAAAGCATTTTTTAGCATTGTTAATTGATTGTTTTCGACACTCGTACGACATCGACACATGTGGTTACGTTCTATCATTTTTTTTTTTCAAATTATTTTTGATGTCTAGTGTCTACTGTCAGCATCGGTGTCATGTTCGGTATTTGTGCTTGTAATAATGCTTCTTAGCTGCATTTATATTTAACTTACAAGTTGATAATTACTAATATTTGTTTCTTGATGCAGTCGAATTGGCGACAGTCAAGTTACAAAATTTATTTGCTTTGCTAAATGTCATTTTATTATTGCCATTTTATTTGAAGCAATTTTCTCCTCCTAAATGTTTTCGCAGCGTGATCCTAGGGAGTGGTTTGAGTGGACCGATTCCTTCTGGAATTTCACTTTTGAAAACCCTCAGTTACTTGTAAGTATGACACGTGCGTGCACGCACTATACACAAACATATGTTTAAACCTTTCTTCTTCATTATGATTAACTAAACTTTAAAATGTGATACCCAGGACTATTACTGACTTGAATGGATCTGATTCACCTTTTCCACATCTTGAAAACATGTCAAACTTGTCCGCATTGTAAGTTACCTACTGAGAAATTGCTGCAAATACTGTAGTGTCTTATCATAAAAAATAAAAAAACGAGAAACTGCTACAAAATATTTATATATGGTCTAACTGGTTCCAGAGTATTGACAAGTTGCAATATCATTGGAACAGTGCCTGAATATCTTGGAAAGTTAACTAATCAGAAAGTGATGTAAGTGTTGCTATACTTTTTTCCGTTTTGTTTGGTTGATGTAATGATAACTTTCAATTTTTTGTCTAGACACATTTATGAACATGTACTTAGTATCCTTGTTTCTTTATACTAGTTGATTTGATGAAGGACTATGACTATATTTTTCAGCATCCTTATTAGTTAGTATCCCTGATTTGATGTAGGACTATATTGTATGTAAAATTCTATATTTTAACTGTTTCTTTGAAAAAGTACTTATTCTGAATATCCTTTACATAAACTTCAGCAGCAACAAATTAAGTGGACAAATCCCCATGATCTTCGATGGTCTAAAGAACATATATTTGCTGTAAGAATTTTTCTGCAGCTTATGCTATGATGACTTAATTGAGGACATATTTTAGTTTCTCTTAGTATTTGTCCCTTCGAGTACATCAGATAAAATTGGAATGATACAAAAAAAAATTAGCATGGCCCCTGCACAAGGATGACATGCACGAATCGAGAAATAAAGGAATAGTTTTTCTTAGTATCTCTGGGTGTTAATTTGATTTTATTCAATGGTAATGATTTCTATACAGGTTCAAATTTGGATGCTCTCCGGGGAGATAAAGGATTGTGATGTAACAACTACTAATCCGTCTGTTCGAAGTTTAAATCTTTGATTGGTTGTTATACAAGTTATGTATGTTAATTTTCCCATTTGAAATTCACATGCACATTCTGCATTTGATTTTCTTGTGATGTTATGTATCTTAACTTTCGGTGAATGATGTTCCTGCGTTTTTGAGAAAAAATATACTTTTAAAAATGTAAATGAAAATTTTTGAAATTGAAATATTTGTGTTCATTTGCTGAGTAGACGAAAACAAACTAATGCTACAAATTATTTGGGATAGGATTTACAAGCCTATCTACTATTTTTCTAGTTCAACAAACTAATGCTACAAATTGACTTTTTGATGTTGATTTCACTAGATTTTTATCTGGGAATCATTTGTCTGGATCGTTGCCTGAATGGATAGATAAACCAGACTTTGTGTAAGTTGTCTCTTATGGATTGCTCCTGATTGTTGTCATATCTTGATTACTAACTGTTTTAGTTATTAATGACTTATCTTGACTGTGAAAGAAATAGACTTATTTTGATTTTGTGGCTGTCCGTTGGTGGAAATATTGAGCGGATACAATCAAATTAATCTTCTTCTGCTTCACATGGTTGACTTATGCTCCCTGTTCTCATATTGACCAAGGACTGAGTAGTTAGGTGTATCTTTGTTCAACTGAGATAGATTTTCCTGATACAGAGTTTCACTATATATCCCGAAGATTTAATCTGTTTTGCTTGCAAAAAAAAACTATATATCCCTAGATGACCAAGGAGACAAAATTGCATGTTCTGCTAATCATATTCTTTGAATTCTCTCTGAGCAATCAATTGATCCATGAAGTTGATCATCTAAGATTATGGATCAGATTTTGTTAGGAACATGCAATTTCTAATCTTCATGATTAGGGAACGGAGTTTATTGATAAAAGAAAAGAAGATACACAAAAGACTCTAATCCCCTCAAACTAGAGAAACTAGAGTAGAGCACTTATCTCTAGTCGAGTGCTCATTTGAGTTCATGACAGATTCTATACTCTTTATGCAGAGACCTGTCGTATAACAACTTCACTATAACAAACTTTGAGCAGCTGACTTGTTGACAAGGAACTGTGTAAGAGTCCCAGCATATGTAGTTTTTCACTTTTAGTTTATTTCTTAGTTTTCTTGTTTTGTAATTTTATGAAGCAACCTGAGCCTCAGTCAATTCCCATATGCGACAGGAACTTGTTTGCATCCTCTTTGAAGGGAAACAGCTGTTAAGTTTTTTTTTTCTTTCTCATGATAAATAATTATGGCAAAATACCTCCCACGGTCTCAAGATAAACAACTTGTTGCATCATCCTCCTCCTCCTTCAAATCAAACCCCTAACCTAAATCTTAAAATGTGAGTTCTTTATTTGATGGATTTGATGTTGTTGTTGTTGATGGTGATAAAAATATGAATTTAAGGAACATATGGATTTTGGTGAAGATAATTACTAATTTTCTGAGTTTTGTTTAAAGATGATGATTAATTATTTGGATTTCTATAGAAAAGGATAATAATGTTGATATTTTAAGACATAAATGATCAGATTGTTACTTAAAATTAAATAGATAATCAAATTAAAAAAAAAAAAAAGATAAACAGTTAAATTATTACCTAAAATTAAGTTAAGAGACTACGGTAAATATTTTGCTAATAATTATCTATTTAGTTGTATAAAACATGTATATGTTACTAACTGCTTATTTGTTCTCTCCTTCCATTTTTAATTTTCTGAGAGGAAATATTTATGTTTGGAAAACTATCATTGTCCTAAAAGTGAGTTTATTTTCATGGATGTCCTATACATTATTTTAATATTTGAACTGATTTTTTTTAATGTGTTTATGTTACAACTGGTCAGTTTATAATTGAAATAGGGAAACTAAATTCTTTATTAAATTCAAGGACAAAATTGATAGACATGTTACAAGAATACCCACTCTAAGAATTTGAGAGCTCTCCTTTCCCAATAACCCCTCAATATTTTCCTGCCTTTCCTTTTCCTAATTTTCTACTTTTATTTACCCTTAAATGCTCTAGAGCAGTTAGTGCACTGACTTACAACCTAAACTAACACAACAAACTGCTTATAAGAGGCCTATCAGTTTATTTGTATCTTTTTCATGTTTGACCTTCAATGAAAACTAATTTATAATACTGATTGATTCCCTCTAGTAGTTCCTAACCTATTTCTGCTTTTCCAAGCTTGGTACTGTCTCAATATAAATTGTGGTGGAAAGAGCACACCAATCGATGGAAATAAGACATATGAAGATGATTCAAGTGATATGGGACCAGCAAGGTATCATCAAAATGGAACACACTGGGCAGTTATAACTTCTGGTCACTTCTTTGGCAGTGGACTTCCTGACTACTACCAATCGCCTAATACAACAAAGCTCTCTGTGGAAAAAGATGTTCAACTGTACATGGATGCACGTGTTGCTCCAAAACACCTAACTTACTATGCATTCTGCCTTGGAAATGGAAACTACACTGTTCCGAGGGGGGTGCAAAATAATCATGCAGATTTTACACCCCCCTCGGAAAATAATAGCAGCATACCTGTAGGTTCTGTGGCTGCCATTGTGGTTTCAGGAGCAATTGTTATCATCTTGATAATTGGCATAATGTGGTGGAAAGGATGTTTAAGACTGAAGCGTTTAGGTGCAAGAGGTAATCACTGAGAAATTACTTCAATTATCCTGATTACCGACCTTTTGAATAAAATTCAGTGCATAGTAATGAGATTTAGAGCGTGAAGGATATGGATTTATTTTGTCACTTATTGTTTGGTATTGAATTATTTGATCTTTCTTCCTACGTAAACACTTACTTACTTCCCTTGAAGAAAGAAATAGGATTTAGATAATGAACTCGGTGATACCATTTATTTCGAAATGGTGCTAGTTTTCCTTATACGAGATATCTCTGATATAGCTTTCTTTTATTGCCAGAGAAAAAGGATCTTGCTTCACAAACTGGTTTATTCACCGTAAGGAAAATCAAAACAGCAACAAACAACTTTGATGAATCTTTCAAGATTGGAGAAGGAGGATTTGGTCCAGTTTACAAGGTAGGTATTCTGCAAAATTTGATATTATTGTCCGATCATCATGTATTATGACTTCGATAATAAGCTGTAATTGAGTTAATCATAAGTTATATATTGTTTCCCAAACTGCAGGGTGTTCTATCTGATGGCACAATAGTAGCGATTAAGCAGCTTTCTTCTAAATCAACGCAAGGATCTCGTGAATTTATTAATGAGATAGGCATGCTTTCTACTTTACAACACCATAATCTTGTTAAGCTCTATGGCTTCTGTATGGAGGATGATCAGTTGTTGTTGATATATGAATACATGGAAAACAATAGCCTTGCTCATGCTTTATATGGTAACTACTTTACAATCTTGAAAATTTAACTTATGTTCATATGAATAAATGGTTTGTTGTCTAATTTTTATCAGCCAAGAAAGAAGACCTAGAAAATCGGAAATTGGGACTGGATTGGAAAACAAGAAAGAGGATTTGTGTTGGTATTGCTAAAGGTTTAGCTTACTTACATGGAGAGTCAAAACTTAAGATCATTCATAGGGACATCAAGGCCACTAATGTATTGTTAGATAAAGACCTCAATCCCAAGATATCTGATTTTGGTTTGGCAAAGCTCAATGAAGAGGACAAAAACCCACGTGAACACCAGAATAGCCGGCACTTAGTGAGTTCCCATACTTGATACTATTTCGTTATGACCTTTTTTGAGTTTTCATACTTTGAAGATACAAAAGTGTAGAGGTCAAATATAGAAATATGTGTCAAATCATCTACACTTGACGGACAAGACAGGTGTTTATAATTTTGGAATTATTGTGTTGGAAATTGTTAGTGGAACCAACAACACCAATCCCATTCTCAGGAGGAATGCTTCTCTCTTCTTGATTGGGTAACTTATGTTCTTATGCTCTCCTTGATTCATGTCAATCTTGTTGTTCCTTAGAGTATTTGACATGGTTGTGTACATTGTCTAGAAAGTAGAAAATTTGTTGCAAATTTGATTACATTAGAATATATAAAACCTATCTCATAATATATGGGTTGTATTTTCAAGTAATTTAGAATATCTTATTCTATGCATTTTTTCTTTTTTTTCATGATATGTTTTCTTATTTAATTTACATTAGGATTCTAACAATTGACCAACTTAGGTTGTACTTAGGAGTAGGGCTTGAGCCCTTTAAGCAAGTGGTGAGAAGTTTGAGTCTTGATTCTTGTAAATGAAAAATAAAATGGTTCGGAGGGTACTATCCACTTTTTGTGCCTTTAGGTTTCACGATAGAGATTAGTCACTAATAATGCGGTGGATACTTCACTACTATCACATAGCTGCAAAAAAAAAGAGTTTAGCATTTAAAATTATTAGTTTTCTTGTTTTATTACGAGTACAAGTTTACTATATTATAAATATGATTCATCACTTAGTCTTTTAATCAAACCATCGTCACTTTTAAGTCTCTATTGTTTTTCTTTCTTTCTTCCTTCCTTATCTAGAATCACGTAACTTCAACACACTCTATTTTCATCTTTTGACACCATTGAATGGAAGAGTTTAAAAAAAATAATTCAAAATGCCAATTATGAAAATTGCTATAATGTCTAAAATTGAATATATCATTTAAAATCTTGCTCTTGTGAAATTATGGTATTTGGCAAGGCTTGGCTAGGAAAATGTGATGAAATCTTCCTTTGCAAAATCCACAAGGTAGCTAGTGAACATAGTGAATCGCCATTTAAGTCGATAATATTGTTGGGACAGGGCAATTTGGCCTCCTAGAACTAACAAAATTTCAAACCTTTGTTATTGCAATGACCGTGTAATCAAACCTTTGTTAGAAACTTTGAATTATACATTAACAGGTGCACCTGTTGAAGGAAAAAGACAATCTAATGGAGCTCGTTGGTCGGAGGTTGGGCGAAGACTTCAAGAAAGAGGACACAACAATGTTGATCAATGTGGCTCTTTTATCCACCAGTTTTTCTCCATCACTCAGGCCTTCCATGTCTTCCGCTGTAAGCATGCTTGAAGGAAGAACTCATGTTCAAGAGGTGGTGTCTGAATCAACTGAGGTGTTAGATGACAAGAAATATAAGGTGATGCAACAATACTATCAACAAAGAGGAGAAAATAGTATAAGTGAAGTTCAGAGCCAAAGCATCCCAACTGATGAATCTCGTGCCTTTATGTTTGATACAGTTTCTTCTTGCTGGGAACCAAGATATTAGAAAAACTATATAACTTGCATCATTAATACATCTGTTTCTCCTAATTACGTAACATTTCATTTTTGTTTGGAGAGGGTGTAAAAGAGAACCTGGGTATTGAGAATTTGAGCTTGTACCAATTCTGTCATAATGAAGTAAGGTATTTGTTGTACGAAAAATTGAAGTTTTCAGATTCTGAGTGAGATGGATAATTCGATGAAGTTTATACACACATCAAGCAATTCAAGTCTTCTATTTGCTATTTTCTTGTCACTTCAAACCTACAAATTGAATATTAAGTGAAGGCTAGATAAGAAAAGTCTCAAAAAGGTGATAAGTGCGCTCGGAAATAAGCGAGATGCTCGAGTTCGAAAAGAAATCAAATGCAGTTGGAAAATTTATAGAAGAATTTTCAAATATGTTAAGAAATTGTCAAGTTGACAAATAGTAAATAAGACGTGCCAAACATGCAGGAGGTCAACCCTTGTTCTTTGTTTATAAATAGGGGGATTAGGTTCCCGTTAGAAAAATGA
Organism: Cicer judaicum; assembly: GCA_037974835.1. NCBI lineage: Eukaryota > Viridiplantae > Streptophyta > Magnoliopsida > Fabales > Fabaceae > Cicer > Cicer judaicum. Next base: position 1,443,249 of record JBBPBS010000417.1, read on the forward strand.
CATTCATTTTTTAGAAATTGCCTACAAGATACAATACATGCCATCATAGGATTATCAAGTCTGTTTGGCTATTCGAAGAATGTATGTACTCATGTTTAATCAATAAAATCATTACTTGTACCTAGTCTTGCCTTCAGTTTAATTTCGAACTTTGTTTTACTTAACGCTCTTGCTTAGCGTATTTAGTTTAGTTTTGAACATCTTCATTAAAAATTGCATGTTTCTGCTCATAAAATCAAACATTGATTAGCAAACTTATCAACTTAGAACCCTTCAAGAATCTAATTCGAATATTAGATTGATCACCGAATTCTTTTTTTGGGGTGATAAAATTTACTATGAAATGTATTTTTTGTTTGTATATACAATGGTGTATCTTCTATTGTTAAAGAGGTTGCTAACATCAAATACAAATACATGGAATTTTCTTTCATTGGGTTAATAGATTGCAGGTTGAAACATTTTGTGGCTGTTTTAGTTATCAATTTTCATTTTAATTGAAAATAAATAAATAAATAATTGATTAGATACATATTTGTGTTTGATAAAAAATATTTGTTTAACGAATGTGTTTGTTAAAGAAATTTTAAAACTTTAGGTAAACAGAATTTGAAATAGTATAAAAATAATAATATAAACATTCAATAAGCAAAAAAATAGTCCAAAAGTGAAAACATTGTATAGAATTATTCAAACAATAATTTAGAGGATGAAGTAGTTGGATTTTTTTTGGGTTTGAGGAACCCTAAAAATTTAATGAGTAGTATTGTATATTTTTTTAAAGTAAATTTATTAATAATAATTCTACATGACTTACCACCTCAATGTTTTTTAAGTTACACCAGCACTTTTTTCAACAAAATGATAACTTTGTGCATGTTTAAAAAAATAAATATTCTAAACAGAAAAAAAAAATAAAGGACCACAAAAGGACTTTGCATGTTTTTTAATTTAACTAATAGATTTTATAGTAACAATGCATATATTAATCTAGTTGAACTAGTAAAGATATTGAATAACGAGCCATGTGAAAATAAAAGTATAAGCTGTCAAATGATGATATTACCAATAATCACCACAGGAACATGATCCATCTTTAAAATGATGAAATCTATTAATATCTCTAACAATGATTTGCCTTGAAACAATTTTAGATACGAATTTAAGAAAAGTGTGGCAGTCTACACAAACTCTCAAATTCTTCTTTACTCTTATTGGGGATCCATGTGGTGTAGCAATTAATCCAAAAGCTACAGCAAGTTTCTCACTATGATGATATAAGAGCTTTTCCTTTTCACTTTGATTCACATTATGTATATCAATCTCTGTGATGGGACTATATCCAGCTTTACTTAAAAGGTCACTTAACTCTTCCAATTTAGCATATATTTCATCACTTCTAGAATGACTTCTATCTCCAACAATGAAAGTGTGTATCTTGTCTTTGACCTCAATCCAACTCATTCCAGGTTCCTTCTTCACCATGCTCTCTTTCATAACCTTTCTAACCTTAGCAACATTTTCCCACATCCCTGCTGATGCATAGATGTTTGCAAGGAGAACATGAGTACCAGATTTGTCTGGCTCAAGAGTGAAAAGCATCTCTGCAGCTTTCTCACCGAGTTCGACATTTTTATGGATTCTTGCAGCTCCAAGAAGTGCTCCCCAAACTGAGCCATCACCTTCAAATGGAATGGAATTTACAAGCTCCACTGCTTCATTAAGTTTTCCTGATCTTCCAAGGAGATCAATCATGCAAGCATAATGCTCTTGTGTAGGTTTGATTCCAAACTTTTCCTCCATTGTTTCAAAATACCGTTTCCCTTCACTTACCAAACCGGCGTGATTACAGGCACATAGAACACTAACTAATGTAATATGGTTCGGTGTCACACCGTCTTTAAGCATTTGATTGAACATCTTAAGAGCCTCTTTACCATGACCATGTTGAGCCAACCCTCCAATCATTGCAGACCATAAGACTATTCCTCTTTGCGGTATCTCAGAAAAGGCGCGATGAGCATCCTCTATGCTTCCACATTTTGCATACATATTGACTAGAGAACTGCTGGCAAAAATATCAGACATAAATCCAAACTTAATGGCATGGACATGTAACTGTTTCCCTTGCTCATATGCAGACAAGTTTGCACAAGCATTTAAAAGAGAACTGCAGACAAACGAATCCGGCTTAATGTCTGAAACTTGCATTTGCAAATATAGCTTTAGAGCCTCCTCTCCATCCCCATATTGAGAATATGCAGTTATCATGGACGTGTAAGCCACCAAATCTTCCCAAGTACGCTCGTCAAATATTTTTGATGCTTCATCTATATGACTACATTTTCCATAAGTGTCAAGAAGACTGTTTATAACATAGAAATCTGAACAAATTCCTGATTTGATCGAAAGTGTATGAATTTGCTTGCATATCTTAATTTCCTGCAAACTAGCCACAGATTTAAGAACAGTTGACAAAGTAGTTTGGTTGAAATCTATAATTTCATGGTGCATTTCAGAAAAAAGTGAGACTGCTTGTAAGTCATCACCACACTGCGAGTAACCGGTGATCAAAGCATTACATGCAATAATATCATTCTTTGGCATCAAATCGTAAGCTCTTCTTGCATCATCCATCATCTCACACTTGGAATACAAATCAATTAGTCCTACAGCCACAAACAAATCTGAATCACTATCAATTTTTACCAGACAAGAATGTAATTGTCTACCCAACTCCTTCAACGCCATTGCAGCACAGGCCTTTAAGGCACTTGATAAGGTAAACACATTGGGACAAGTTCCTGAATTTCTCATCTCATTCAACAGTATCAAAGCCAAATCGTTATACTCATGAAGAACACAACCAGCAATAACCGCGTTCCAAGAAACAGTATCAGGGTGTATAATTTCTCGAAAAACAGAAACAGCGTCTTCAATCCTACCTGCTTTTGCATACATATCAACCAAGGCATTTGTAGAAAATTGATCGTAACTGTGACCAAGCTTCATTAAAAGGCCATGAACCATCCTTCCGAGACCTCCATCCCGCAATCCAGCACAAGCATTCAATATAATTGAAAGGCTGAACTCATTAGGCCTTACTTCAGCATCAACCATTCCTTTAAACAAATCAACAGCTTCAGCTAAGAAATCACTCTGCACATAACAAGAAACCAAGGTATTCCACAAAACAACACTCTGCTCCACAATCATACCAAACAATTTCCTAGAATCACCAAACTTCCCACATTTGGCATACATAACAACCAAAGCGGTAGCAACAAAACTATCAGACTCAAACCCTGAGACCAAAGTCATGGCGTGAACCTTCTTCCCCATATTCAAATCCCTCTTTATTGAGCATGCTTTGAGAACACTTGGGAAAGTAAACTCATTACACTTAAAACCCAGCATACACATCTCATTAAATGCTAACAGGGCCTCTTCATCAAAACCATTTTGCACATAACCAGATATCAAAGCAGACCAAGAAACAACCATACTTGGTTCAGTACTTTGATCAAACAGCTTGCGGGCATACCCAAAACGACGAGACTTGGAATAAAGTGTCACCAAATGGTTTCTGAGACTTGGGTGGTGGGAAAATCCAAACTTGATCATGTGGGCATGAATTTCCATGCCTGAATTGAGGGACTTGGAAGCAACACAGTGTGATAATAGGTTGTTGTAGGATATGGGGAAATTTGTGAAACATTGTGAGGTTGAATTTGACACAACTGTGGTTTGGGAATCTATGAAGCAACGACAAGTGGTTTGTATGGTTGGGTGTTTGATGCGACAAAACTGTAGACCGGTTTTGTTGAAACACAACAACATGCTCTTAATATTGCACGAATGAGATTTGTTGCTTACAAGACTACTAATGGCACGGTTTATTAAACTATCAAGAGCAGCCTAATACTTACTAGAGAAATATTATTTAAATATTAAACACGCATTTTTAAGCAAAATATAAGAAACTCAAAATTGATTTAAGTGTTAGTTAAATTAACACATGTGGATATTTGTTAACTTAAACGTTTTTTTATAGGTTTGAACTTGACCATGTCATATTTGTGTGAGTTAATTATGACAATATTTATTATTTTTTATGAAGAAAAAAAAAACATGGATATGAATTCTCTTATAGGAATAGAGAGGTTTTTTATAGGAAGTATTATTTTTCTTTTATTAATTGTAAGAAGTATTTTGTTAAAACTATCATTTTTTTTAATCTTATAAGAGATGATAAATTTCATCATAATTAACTCACACAACTAAGGTATCAGTTCGAACTCAGGACAAGACGTTCAACTTAACAATATCGACATTTTTCAGTTGAGTTATGACATAAAAACATCTTGTTAAAACTTGAACTTTTATTAACTACTCTTTACACTAAAAAATAATATGAGATGTTAGCCGAAGGAGGCCAACAACTAAATTGGATTTAGCTTATATTCAAGTAGACAATGGAAGGCTAAGTGAAATAAGAACAACTGAGCACAAGTTAAGAGAAACTTTCTCAAGTTTAAAGGACCCACAATCATGGGAATGTCATATCAATCAAAAGCACGTGGAACCTGATCTTCTAGTTGTAAGACTCGTTTTCCTTATTTTTAGTCTCCATGAATTGATATGGCTATTTTATGGAGTACAAACATGAGTAGTAATAAATGCACAAATAATGGAAACATTAATGCATGCAACAGAGAAAAATCAAGCCAGAGGGGAACCACGTACACTTAATAACTAGAAAGAAAAAAAAAACATGCATTATCTGTGAGACTAGTCGAAAAAGCCGAGTCATGGCTAGACTTTGTAGGCTGCGATGTTTTGGACAGCAAGATTAATTTTGTCTATAAATACCAATTGTATATTTTATTTTAAGGAGACAATTCATCAAACTTATCATATTTCCTACAATTTATCGTTTATCTTTTTGTTTTACTTTTTTGTTGTGTTTTTTTAGTTTAGTAACTCACAAAAAATTCAACTTCATATTTAACACGCTTTGGAAGAGTTAAGGAATTCATAATTGAGCTATAATATTTCTTCATTGGTGTAATTTTTTGAAACAAAAAGAGAATCATAATTGAGAGCTATTAGTTGAATCCTCGTATAGCTTTCAAATTCGACAACAACTGTTAAAATGCAAATTATTAGCCACTTTTTTAACTTGTCATAGATTTAATGAAATTACATTAACCATTTAGAGTGCATCTAGTCTCAAATATACTAAAATATGAGTTAAAGAAATTAATATATTTGATTCAAATATGGACCAAATACAAGTTATTAGCCACTTATTTAACATAGTTATAAAATGAATGAAGTATTCAAATATTACATAACCAACTTAAAGATATCTCAATAATATCTAAATATTATTGTTACTTATGATAATTTACATCTAAAAATTATTCATAACTTGAAGAAATTGAGGGGTTAAGAATTGTTTAAGGATATAGATACTTGTGAAGCACATAAGTCTATTGTCACTAAAAAGCCTTATACGGAGGTGAGGGGTGCAAAACCCCTCCTAAAGATGTTTTTGTTCTCCCTATATTTTGGAGGGATTTGGGGTGGGGAAAGGGCTCTATATAACTAAAAAAGCATTTAAAATTTATCTCTTCTTTGAACCAAATGTGTCTCTACTTCCCTTCTCTCCATTAAAATATATCTCTTTTTTTAAACCAAACACATCCTTAATGACTGGTAAATAAAAAACTCTAAATGATTAATGAGATATCTGTATACTTCATTTATTTTATAATTATATTAAATAAGTGGCTAATACGTAATAACTTACATTTTAGTGATTAATTAAAACTGCAATTAGTTATGAGGTTTTTTATTTTTAATTTAATAGTAATATGTCAAAAGTCGGTCTAAATAGAACAACTCCACTTACTAGACCTAAAATGAATAAGACCAAAACATATTTAATTAAATTTGGTTTTAATATTAAAAACATTTATTACATAAAATTATTTATTTGAAGTATAAAATCATTTATTTCATCCTTTTATTATAAAAATAAAAGATATTCTTAAAGGTAATTGAACAACAAACTTAACAAAATATCACAGATTATAATTTAATTGGATTTATATGTGAATCAATTAATCTCTATGAAATATGAGCGATGTTATTTCCACTTCAATTTCTCTAAATATAGTTTTGTACTTTGTTAGAATTTAGGTTCAACCTAACTTAATTCCTGCAAAATCGTTTCTAAGGTGAGACTTTCCTCCATTTAAAATCATATTTTTAAGCTAGATCTCATTCAGCATGATACTTTTAACACATTGAACTCAAGCCCAAGACTTGACATATGAAGCGTGACTCAAATAGTATGATAGTAGGTGACCTAACAAATCTTACATAAACTTTGATATTATCTTAGATTTTGGATTGAGCCTAATGGAACCTTACAAAATCAACTTGTAAAGTTAAGATTTCCCCAACTTATAAATACATTTTAGGCTATATCTCATCCAATGTGAGACTCTTAACACACACCTCTCGCGCCTAGGAGTAGACATCTAGAGCGTGACTCTGTGGCCCGATATCGGTGACCTAATAACATACGACTTTACAAATCTTGGATAAGTTGTGATACCATCTTAGAATTTGGGTTGAGGCTAACTCAACCTATATCAATACGGTTTGTAATGTGATAATTACCCCGACTTATAAACACATTTTCAGGTCATATGTTATTTAATGTGAAATTCTCAATACACCCTATCACGTCAAGGGTGAATGTTTGAAACATGACTCGAGTGGCCCAATAGTTGTTTTCTAATTGCAAGTGACCTAACGGATCTAGTTGAACCTCACTTATAACACTTAGATCATATCTTACGAAATGTGAAAATCTTAATACAGTTTGACTGAATACATAAAAGACAAGAGACATAAGATTTATTTGAAATGAAAATATTGCTAATACACTCACTTTTATCTTTTATGTGAATTTGAATTTCGTCATTTATATTTTTTGAGTCAATTTAGTCCTGCATCTTTGAAGTTTCTAACATTAGTCCTTCTGTTTGCCAACAATAGTTATAACTTGTGAAAACCCCAAAAATTGAAGTGCAAGGACAGGGTTCTAGAAAATTCTCCAAATCCAGGACATAGACTGCATTCAATAGCAGATGAACATGTATTCTTCTTCCCAAAATATCAACTATAGAAGTAAGGGTATAAAAAATCATTCACTCTCCATGCAAAAAGAATCTAGATCTTTTGATTATGGGAATAAATGGGAGTAACCTGATGACACGTCCGTCCCTTTCTTTTCTAATATAATAATAATAATAGTAATAATAGTAATAATAATAATTAAATAATAATAATAAAACGTCCGTCCCTTTCTTTTTCTCTCCTTCTTCCTCGACAGAAACATCCCCTCCCCCAATTCTTTTGTTGTTTTTCCTTCCCTTCTCTTTATATCTTTTCTCTCTTTAATACCCAAACCATCAACCATTAACAAATAAATTTAACACCCTCACAACCATTGAAAAATGTTATTGGTTAGGATTTTTGGAGTTAGGGTTTGTGCTTTAGAGAAAAGGGGTATCCATCTCATGAGAGTTGTTGATTGAAACTTCTTGAGGTAAGTACACAACTCTAATCCAAGTATGAATTTATAAAAAAATGTAGTTTTGCTTAAAAATTTTATTTTATGCTCAGAGTAGATTTAAATGATTTTTAGGGTTTCCTAGAGTTAGCTAGACTTTAGAATAATTTTTCTAAAGTCTTGGAAATATTTTTGATGCTCAGATTTGTCCGTTGAGATCCTGCCGGCTACTTTGAGAGTTGTTAAAGAGCAAACTTAGACGGTTCTCCATAACAGTGAGTTGACGACGATCATCGTCATCTATTTTTATACTGCTATTATTATTATTTTATTTGTTTTCTATATTAAAGTATTTATTGAAAAATTTGGGAAACACAACCTTTAAATTTTATCTCGATTTTGTCAATTATTTAATTTAACGGTCTTTGTTATATAATACGTTATTTGTTGGATTTACGTATGATTTAAAGTATTTAAATATTTATTTGTTATGCGAGTGAATATATTTTTCATGAATTTCGATGAAATAATTTTAAACGCGTGTTTTGGGAATCAGTGTTATAATTGTGAAATCGTTAACTGCGTTAGGTGCACCTAGTTACCACGTTTTGATTAGGGAGAGTTAACCGTTAGATGGAGCCGCCCCTACGAGAGAGGTCATCCGTAGGAGGAGAGGGCTATCAACGATATGTAAGCTCCCTAATCGATACGTGATGATGCGTTGCGGCATTGAGAGGAGAGGGCCATCCGTTAGATGGAGCCGCCCCTAAGGGAAAGGCCACCCTTAGGAGGAGAGGGCTATCAATGAGATAAAGCCGCCTCTTGGTTCTAAAAATTTGTATTGTTACTTGTTTGACTTTTATGATGATTTTCAGGTTCATTTTGATTTCGTTTCGTTAACAACTGAATTTTTAATATTTATGTCAAGTGATAAAACCGTTATTCGTGCATTTTGTGTTTTCCCTTCTAATTGATGGTGGTTGTTGTCTCCTCACTAAGTCTTTGTGACTTATCCTATATGTTGCTTTTTTTTTTTT
>JBBPBS010000417.1:1451970-1537091 GCA_037974835.1 Cicer judaicum
TTTTTTTTTTTTTTTTTTTTTTTTTTTTTTTTTTTTTTTTTTTTTTTTTTTTTTTTTTTTTTTTTTTTTTTTTTTTCCAGATTCGCAAGCAACTGATTAGGAGTCTAGTATTTGATTCAAGTCTCAACATACTTCTTTTTGGTAGGCCTCTTTGATCGAGGTCCATTTTTGTAACAGTTGTTGAGTCTGTGTAATTGCAGCTATTTTGGAGTTTAGAAAGTCTATTTAGTTTGTTGGGAACTGTATTAAGAAACTTGATTATGTTATTTGAATTGTGACTGGATTGAAAATTTGATAGGGATTTCAAAATTTGGAAATGTTGAATTTATTGAGGATACTCTGTCGAAATTTCGAGTAAAAAGTATATATATATATATGTATATTTGAAATGGTAGTTAATTGATAGGCTTGCAAGGCTAGGAGTATAGCTTGTGCGCCGGTCACGACATTTAAATTTCGGGTCGTGACAAAGTTGGTATCAGAGCCCGGTTGTAGGTCCTAATAGCTGCAAACATAGGGTGATAATAGATTCTTGTCAGTAAATTGTGTACCCGGGCACAACTTACTTATAAAGGCTATTAGCACTCTATGAGAGTCTCATATGTTGTCTGAATCGGTGTTTAAATTCATCATCACTATCTCTCCACAATTTCTTGTCGTCTTATTCAATCTTTGATCAATGTTCTTTGAATTGGTGAGAATGCCACCCAGGACTAGGAATCCTACTTTAAGGGAAATTGTTGATGAATCAATTTCTCAAGCTCGAGGTGCTCGTCAACGAGGTTGTGTTTCAGTTCGTGCTCAAAATAGGGATAGAGTTAATGTTGGAGGACGTGTTTTGAATGCCGATGTTGAGGTACCTAGGAGGAGGCGCGAAAATCCAGCCATGGAAGAGTTTGCTGCTGGTTTGTAGGGATTACAACAGGTTATGCAACAACTTGTTGGGGTTGTCGTCGGGCAACAACATGAGGGTGATCAAAGACATGAAAATGTCAATGGTCAACAAGAGGTTAGACAAGCCGAGCATCAGACGACTGCTGCAATGAGGGGTATTGAGGTCACTTTACCAGACTTCATGAAGCTTAAACCCCCTACTTTTTCTAGGTCTAGTGCAACTGAGGATCCACAACAATTCATTGACAATCTAGAGCGGCTTTGGAGAGCATTGAGTTGTTATGAGATAAGAGCAGTAGAATTGACATCATTTCAGCTAGTAGGCGTGACACGTGATTGGTTTGATATAGTGTCACGTGGTAGACAAGTGGGGTCACTTCCGTTAGCATGGAGAGAATTCTCTCAGTTGTTCATGGCTCGTTTTCTTCCGGAGAGTGTTAGAGATGGGTTAGCTCATGAGTTTGAGCGATTGGAGCAAACAGAGGGTATGACAGTTTCATAGTATAGTGCTCGTTTTACACAACTCTCTAGACATGCTCCTTATCCTATCACTGAAGAGATGCGTGTTAAGAGGTTCATTAGAGGATTGAAGGATTATTTATTTAGACCGGTGGTTGGATCTAATGGTTCTACTTTCGCTGAGGTTTTGAGTTTGGCTCTTCAAATCGAGCAACGACAGAAGGAAAAAGGATGCAATAGGCAAGATTCAAGGAAGAAACAAAGGGTTGAAGGATCTTACAGTAGCTATTTGAATCATGGTGGTGGGTCTATGTTTGGTTATCAGGGGCAACAAAGACTCATGTCTCAAAGGGGTGGTCATAGTGGGCAGTCTTCTGGGACAGTGCAGATTTGTAGATCAGATTCTGGAGCAACATCACAATCCATTTTCCCTCAGAGACATTCTGGTGTTTCAGCTACACGATGTTCTACTTGTGGTAGGTTTCACTTTGGGAATTGTGCTAGAGATGGTAATGCTAAGGTGTGCTACCAATGTGGCCAAATAGGTCACATTAGGAGGGATTGTCCTGTAGATACGACACATCCATCCTCTAGTTATGCATTAACACCAACAACTTTGACATCTCCTTAGACTCATTCTGCATCGGTGCGTCAGAGTGGAAATTCTTATGTTAGAGGTTCAGGAACATTTCAGCAGCGAGGTAGAGGATTTGGTGGTAGAGGTCAGGTACCAACAGGAAGAGGTCAGGCTTGAGTGTTTGCTTTGACACGTCAAGATGCTCAGACATCCAATGCAGTAGTTACAGGTATAATTTCTATTTGTTCTAGAGATGCTCATGTTTTGTTTGATCCTGGAGCTACACATTCTTTTGTATATGCGTGGTTTGCTACTCGACTTGGAAAATGTTCATCTTCTTTAGAAGAGCCTTTAGTTGTAGCAACACCTGTTGGAGGAAATTTGCTTGCTAAGTCGGTGTATCGTTCTTGTGATATAACTATTGATGGCAAGGTATTGCCGGTAGATTTGGTAGTTATTCATTTGATAGATTTTGATGTGATTTTGGGTATGGATTGGTTGGCTTTGCATCATGCCACTTTGGATTGTCATAACAAAGTGGTGAAATTTGAGATACCAGGACAGTCAGTCTTCACGTTTCAAGGAGCACATTGTGGGGTACCACATAATCAAATCTCAGCCTTGACTGCTAGCAAGTTAATGAGAAGAGGTTGTCAAGCGTACTTAGCTGTGGTAAGGGATACACAAGTGGCTGAAGAGAAATTGGAAAAAATTCCAATAGCATGTGAATTTACAGATGTTTTTCCTGAAGAGCTTTCTGGGTTACCACCTGATAGGGAGATTGAATTCTCTATCGAGTTAGTTCCAAACACTCATCCTATATCCATACCTCCTTATCGTATGGCCCCAGCAGAACTTAAGGAGTTAAGGGAGCAACTTCAAGATCTTCTTGATAAGGATTTTATTTGTCCAAGTTCTTCTCCTTGGGGAGCACCGGTATTATTTGTAAAGAAGAAAGATGGACCCATGCGGTTGTGTATAGACTATAGGCAGTTAAATAAAGTAACTGTAAAGAATAAATACCCTTTGCCACACATTGATGAGTTGTTTGACCAACTTCAAGAAGCTCAATGTTTTTCTAAGATTGATTTGCGGTCGGGGTATCACCAGTTGAAGATTAAGAGGGATGACATAACGAAGACAGCTTTCCGCACGCGTTATGGGCATTATGAATTTTTGGTTATGTCATTTGGGCTTACTAATGCCCCAGCAGCTTTTATGGATTTGATGAATCGCGTTTTTAAACCATTCTTGGATCAATTTGTGATTGTGTTTATTGATGATATCCTTGTTTATTCCAAGAGTCAAGAAGAACACGAGCAACATTTAAGGTTGGTTTTGCAAACCTTAAGAGATAACCAATTATATGCCAAATTCTCAAAATGTCAGTTTTGGCTGGATAGTGTGGCATTATTAGGACATGTTGTGTCTAAGAATGGAATAAGTGTAGATCCAAGTAAGGTGGAATCAGTCCAAAATTGGCCCAGACCTACCACATTGAAGGAGATTCGGAGTTTTCTTGGTTTAGCAGGTTATTATCGACGTTTTATGAAAGATTTCTCAAAGATTGCGTCTCCGTTGACTAGGTTGACGCAGAAGAAAGTTGAGTTCCGATGGACTGATGCATGTGAGGAAAGCTTTCAAAAATTGAAGGAGTATTTGACGTCAGCACCTATTTTGGCATTACCTATAGGTGGCGAAAGCTATGCAGTTTATTGTGATGCTTCTAGAGTTGATCTCGATTGTGTACTTATGCAACAAGGTAAGGTTATTGCCTATGCATCTAGACAACTCAAGAGGCATGAAGTGAACTATCCCACGCATGATTTGGAAATGGCTACAGTTATTTTTGCTCTTAAGATTTAGAGGCACTACCTATATGGTGAAGCTTGTGAGATTTATACCGACCATAAAAGTCTTAAGTATATCTTTCAGCAGCGAGACTTAAATTTAAGACAAAGAAGGTGGATGGAACTCTTGAAAGATTATGATTGCACAATCTTATACCACCCTGGGAAAGCAAATGTTGTTGCAGATGCTTTGAGTAGGAAATCTATGGGCAGTCTTGCTCATATAGCAGAAGTAAAGAGGCCAATAGTTAAAGAATTTCAAGAAGTTGTTGAAAGTGGAATTCAATTTGAACTTGGTCATTCGAGGTTATTTTTAGCCCACATACAAATTCGTCCAACCATAGTTGATGATATCAAAGAAGCTCAAAGTCAAGACCCATACTTGGTGAATATGGTAAATAATGTTCAAAATGGTAAAATTTCAGACTTTTTAGTTGATTTTGATGGTGTGCTGAGGTTGAAGTCTCGGTTGTGTTCCAAATGTTGGCGAATTTAGGAGGAAAATTTTAGAGGAGGCTCATCATTCTTCTTATACTATTCACCCAGGTACTAATAAGATGTATCAAGACTTGAGGGAATTGTATTGGTGGGAAGGGATGAAGAGAGACGTAGCAGATTTTGTCTCTAAGTGCTTAGTGTGTCAACAAGTAAAAGCTGAGCACCAAAAGCCTGCGGGATTACTTCAACCTGTTGAAATACCTGAGTGGAAGTGGGAAGGCATTGCTATGGATTTTGTCACAGGATTACCATGAACCCAAAAGGGGTATGACTCAGTGTGGATGATTATAGATCGGTTGACCAAATCTGCACACTTTTTGCCTGTGAAGACTACTTATACTGCATCTCAATATGCTAGACTTTATTTAGATAAAATTGTCTCTTTGCATGGCGTATCGGTGTCTATTATTTCTGACCGTGGGGCTCAATTTACTGCTCAATTTTGGAAGTCGTTCCAAACTTCATTAAGAACTCGTTTGAAGCTTAACACAACTTTTCATCCCCAGATAGATGGCCAATCTGAAAGGACGATACAAATATTGGAAGATATGTTTTGTGCTTGTGTTATGGATCTTAGGGTTAGTTGGGATCAACATTTTCCCTTGATGGAATTTGCATACAATAATAGTTATCAATCTAGTATTCAGATGGCTCCGTTCGATGCTTTGTACGGAAGACGGTGTAGGTCTCCGATAGGATGGTTTGAAGTTGGTGAAGCTAAATTAGTCGGTCTAGAATTGGTTCAAGATGCCATTGAAAAAGTTAAATTAATTCGGGATCGCTTAGTGACAGCCCAAAGTAAGCAAAAATCTTATTATGATAAGAGGCGTCGTCCCTTAGAGTTTTCAGTGGGAGAACATGTATTCCTACGAGTCTCACCAATGAAGGGAGTTTTGCGATTCGATAAGAAAGGGAAGCTAAGTCCAAGATTCATTGGACCATTTGAAATTTTAGAAAGGGTCGGACCAGTAGCATATCGCTTGGCACTTCCACCGGATCTCTCGGGAGTTCATCCAGTTTTTCATATTTGGATGCTTCGGAAGTATCTTAATGACCCTTCTAATGTGATTAATCATGAAGGCGTACAGTTAGATGAGAGTCTATCGTACGTTGAACATCCAGTAGCTATATTAGATCGCCAAGTGAGACGTTTACGCTCAAAAGATATCGTTTCAGTAAAAGTCCTTTGGCGTGGTCCATCCGGTGAAGAAACTACTTGGGAACCCGAAGAAGTCATCCGTGCAAAGTACCCGCACTTATGTTGAAATTCAAAGTTAGCAGTTTTTATTAATTAAATAAAAAGTCAAATAAATTTGAGGACGAATTTCTATAAGAGGAGGAGATTGACACGTAGGTGCCTTTCTTTTTTAATATAATAATAATAATTAAATAATAATAATAATAATAATAATAATAATAAAACCAAACTTCTTGATTTTCCACCTCATATTTGCCTTCCTTTTTTTCTCTCCTTCTTCCTCAACAGAAACATCCCCTCCCCCAATTCTTTTGTTGTTTTTCCTTCCCTTCTCCTTATATCTTTTCTCTCTTTAATACCCAAACCTCTCTTTAATATCCAAACCGTCAACCATTAACAAATGAATTTAACACCCTCACAACCATTGAAAAATGTTATTAGTTAGGATTTTTGGAGTTAGGGTTTGTGCTTTAGAGAAAAGGGGTATCCATCTCATGAGAGTTGTTGATTGAAACTTCTTGAGGTAAGTACACAACTCTAATCCTTGTATGAATTTATAGAAAAATGTAGTTTTGCTTAAAAATCTTATTTTTTATGCTCAGAGTAGATTTAAATGATTTTTAGAGTTTCCTAGAGTTAGCTAGACTTTAGAATAATTTTTCTAAAGTCTTGGAAATATTCTTGATGCTCAGATTTGTCCGCTGAGATCCTGCCGGCTACTTTGAGAGTTGTTGAAGAGCAAACTTAGACAGTTCTCCATAACAGTGAGTTGATGACGATCATCGTCATCTATTTTTATACTGCTATTATTATTATTATTTTATTTGTTTTCTATATTAAAGTATTTATTAAAAAATTTGGAAAACACAACCTTTGAATTTTATCTCGATTTCGTCAATTATTTAATTTAACGGTCTTTGTTATATAATACGTTATTTGTTGGATTTACGTATGATTTAAAGTATTTAAATATTTATTTGTTATGCGAGTGAATATATTTTTCATGAATTTCGATGAAATAATTTTAAACGCGTGGTTTGGGAATCAGTGTTATAATTGTGAAATCGTTAACTGCGTTAGGTGCACCTAGTTACCACGTTTTGATTAGAGAGAGTTAACCGTTAGATGGAGCCGCCCATACGAGAGAGGTCATCCGTAGGAGGAGAGGGCTATCAACGATATGTAAGCTCCCTAATCGATACGTGATGATGCGTTACGGGATTGAGAGGAGAGGGCCATCCGTTAGATGGAGCCGCCCCTAAGGGAAAGGCCACCCTTAGGAGGAGAGGGCTATCAATGAGATAAAGCTGCCTCTTGGTTCTAAAAATTTGTATTGTTACTTGTTTGACTTTTATGATGATTTTCAGGTTCATTGTGATAAAACCATTATTCGTGCCTTTTGTGTTTTCCCTTCTAATTGATGGTGGTTGTTGTCTCCTCACTAAGTCTTTGTGACTTATCCTTTATGTTGCTTTTTTTTTTTTTTTCCAGATTCGCAAGCAGCTGAGTAGGAGTCTAGTATTTGATTCAAGTCTCAACATACTTCTTTTTGGTAGGCCTCTTTGATCGAGGACCATTTTTGTAACAGTTGTTGAGTCTGTGTAATTGCAGCTATTTTGGAGTTTAGAAAGTCTATTTAGTTTGTTGGGAACTGTATTAAGAAACTTGATTATGTTATTTGAATTGTGACTGGATTGAAAATTTGACAGAGATTTCAAAATTTGGAAATGTTGAATTTACAGAGGATACTCTGTCGAAATTTCGAGTAAAAAGTATATATATATATATATATATATTTGAAATGGTAGTTAATTGATAGACTTGTCAAGCTAGGAGTATAGCTTGTGCGCCGGTCATGACATTTAAATTTCGGGTCGTGACACCTGAGTTGTGTCCCCGTCCCAATTGCTTTTTTTTTTGTCCTTTGAGTTATGTCTCAATTGCATCTTATGCTAATTTTCAATGGTGTCTTTTGCTTCTTCATTGCACGTCAACGTTATTTCTCCTCTTTGTTGTTAGATTTGCTCTTAAGCGGTCACATCAATTTACATTTCACGTCATCAATGCACCTCAACAACCTACTTTAATGTATGTTAGATGATTAACATGAGTCATGAAAAAGTAATTAACGTGAGTCACTTAAAAAAGATAAGGGACTCAATTGACTCTAAAATAAGATAAATGACAATCTAATTCAAGTAAAAGATGAGACCATCAAGGATGAAAAATGTATTTTTGCAAGCATATTTAATACTCTTACATGTCTTAAAGGTACCCAAAACAAAAGTTCTTACAAACATTCGACAAAGGACCTTGGCCGAAAGAAAAAAATACAATAATGAGACCTCTACAGACAGTATGGATAAAGCAAGAATCTCAATTTTCAGTGAAATGGATAAGAATGATCAGCGTTTGTCATATATTTCATTCCATGCTCAATTCAACACCGATGACCTTATCTCTGCAACTGTATCCTCTTATCCCTTATGGGCAAGTCGACCGGTTTCTGCGCCTCATGTGGATGATCTGGGCCGCTATAAACCTTCAGGCGTGTGAATAGACTCCTGCCAAGCTGCATACACCAACCCTTCATTACTGAAGATTCAACTAAAGTGAAGCATTTTATTGGTATAAAAAGATAGTATTCAAAAAACAAGATTATAAAGAGATAACGAACCATTCTTAGAAAATACAATCACCAACAGAGACCTAGCAAAAACTATTTACCATGAATATAAGAAATATTCAGTCCTTCTGAAAATATTAATCTCAGTGTAGATTTATATGAATTTATCTATGATTGCCATGCATTAGTGGTCCATTTTAATATGTCTACTTCAGAAGTGACTTGAAAAAACAATCCACTTTGTTGAACTTACCCTCCCTTTTGGAAGCATGCCACGAACAGCATGTTCAATAATTCTTTCAGGAATTCTGTTCTGCAGCTGGTCAAATGTCTCAACTGTCATACCACCAGGTCGACCTGAGTGCCTCCGATAAAGCTTTTGGGTTCTCTTTTTCCCGCTTACAGCAACCTTTTCTGCATTTATCTACACAGCCCAATTAAAATAATAGAGTTTAGAACATTATTGACAATATTCCTAGCATAAATCTTCAAGAGAAGGATAGGGCTGCTAAACATAGACATTCATGTGAAAAGCGAGTAGTATCACAAATACAAGCATTTTAAAGGAGATCCTGATTTCTTTATCGATATATTTACTTTCTTTAAGGAAAATTTGAAGCTGTCCTCTGATTGTAAGTCGTCATCATGGCTATATTTAAAACTAAACTTCAAATGCATAATAAACTTCCTTAAAATCTATAATAAGTAAAAACCGGAAGAGTCCTTAACATCAGATTAACGTAACAAAAAGAACAATGTTTTGTGCACCTTGCCAAGCTGCTTCGTTTAGATTTTTCAGGATATGCTATAAAGCAGTACATTAACTACAGATTAAGTTGAGAACCAACATACAAAAATGTGAAATGTGATCAAAATTTATTTGTCAAATATGGCATTATTAGAGAATAGAAAATGGCTAAGAATGTGTTAGTAAACCACTCATTAAGAGTATTTAGGATAAGAAAAGGAAGAATGGTAAGAAGATTAGAATTACAAGGAATATAATAGGCACCAAACAGTATGATAAACTAAATCTGATGGAAACAGAATTAATGACAAGCTAAGAGGATGAATTCTCTATACAAGATGAATATAACAGTAAAGTAATTAACAATCGATGGAGAGAACAATCTCCTTGCAGAATGATAAAAGCTAAATGACACTAACAATGGATGAATTCCCACTTCACACTCATCATGCCCTTCCCCTTTCAGTTAATTACCTTTTTATAGGGAACTCTTTAATTTCCCCACATAATATAGGGGGCAGGTAATAATAGGGAAGAGATATCTTGACAATTTAATAAGTGCCGGGGACTTTGGGCAAACGAAGATGCATTCCCTTGAAGTTCTGCAGCACTATATCTTTGCAAATGGGGTTTATCTCTATTCTTTTACAAATAAAATACCAATTTCAATCAAAACAACAATGACAATTTGAGGGAATATGAGTGCCATTTCAGGGTGACCTACCACAAAAAGAAAAGGCTAAAATGCACGAAACTCCCTTTAAAGCTTCAGCTATAGGTCAATTTGAAAAAACTCCTTTACTTTTAACTCACCCTGACTGCTTCGAATTACAACAGTCCATCATGCATAGAGGGTTAACTTTATATTAGCTGCACACTATGGAAAGTTTGAGAAAACACCTTATTGACTCTTGCACCACAGAGTTTTCTCTTTTAAAACTTGGCTAATTGTATTGCATAAGTTCTATCCATTTAAAAGAAAAGTAAACAAGAATGATGTTCAAGTAGAAAATGACTTCTATAACATAAAAAAAGCACTTGCATTGCCAATTGCAAATAGACAGAGACAACACCAACTATATGTTTTTCTATAAATTTGGTAGACTACATGACAAATAATTTATGCAAAAACACATACCACAATTACAAAAGCACCCATGTCCACACTGGGTGTATAGGTCACTAGATTTTTCCCTCGAATGTGATTAGCAATTGTTGATGCTAGTCTTCCAAGAACTTTATCTGTGGCATCAACAATGTACCATGTTTTCTCTGTATTGACATGATCCGAAGCTTTTGGATACCATGTCGTGTTCCAAATGTCCTGCAATTATTAGTTTTTTCGGTAAGGCAGTTTCATGTTTGATAAAATAAAATAAAAATTCTACAAAGTTTATAAGCATTAAAAATAATACCAGACATCTATAAATCTCGTATTTAGATGCAACTAGGGTTTTTATTTATTTAAAATCTCCACAAAAACCCACATAGTTTTCAGATCAATTTACTTAATATGAACACTGAAGTAAAGATTTCAAGCACTTTAAACTTTCAATAATGCCAGAACAAAAACTGAAAAATGGAAATAGAAAAAAGGAAGAATACATTTCCAAGCTAATTAACCTAATTAGATGTAAGAAATGTGAGCATAAATACTAGTAGTCATGGAAATCTAGAGTTAATTTACTTCAATTACAAGAAATGAATAACGTTAAAGTGGTAATTCTAGACGAGAAAATAACAAGGCTTAATTACCATAAAATCACATTCTATTCTAGTTTCATTCCTTCATAACAAAATTCAGAAAAGATGGAATTAGAGAAGATTATGGAGACACGAAACTTGGTTACGAAACATTTTTAAATAAATAATTCAAAAGCATAATCTGCGTAAATCAAATAAACAAAAAGAGAGTAGTGGGACGGGGGTTATACCGGGCCTTTAAAACGGGGTTCAGGTTCAACACAGATGAATCGTGGATCTTGTTCTGCGACGAAGGAAGAGTCTTGCTGAGAATGGACAAGGAAAGATGGAGGGAAATGGGTACGAATTGAATAATAAGAAGAAGAAGATAATGAAAGGGTTGGAAGTGGGAATTGGGATGTTTTAGTAGTTAAATAATTCTTGTGATGAGGGAATGAAGATGATGAAGGGAACATGAGTGATGATGGTGAAGCACACAGCAAGGCCATTGTTGCTGACGATGTTTGTCTCTCACTCTCTCACGCCGCGATGTTTTATCTATCTATCCTTTTGTTCCGTTATTATTAACTCGGAAGGAGGGATAATGTAGAGCGAGAGCGAGGATGAGTGAAATATGATAAGCGGAACTTTTTTTTCCTTTTTTTTTTTTTTAATTTATAGATAAGGTCTCAAATTTAAATTAACAAGTTCAAAACTTAACAAATCTACCGATCAAACTTGATTAGTAAAAAAAACATTCATTTTAATAATTAATTTCCCAAAATAGTTAAATCATCATATAAATACTGGTTAAATTGTCTCAACTAATTTAAGGGTAAAATTGTCTCAACCAATTTAAGGGTAAAATTGTCTTACAAATTATGTCTACAACGGTCCAACTAAATATTAAATTCTCTTTTTATGGAATTTAAAAAAAAAATATTTTTGAATGTTGAATTTCAATAGAGTTCTATTTTCTCTTAATATATTTTAATTAATATATATCGTCAATATAAAAAAAAATTATATTGTCCATCAATTATTTTTATTAAATTATTAATAATATTTAACTTTTTAATATTTACTTTTAAAGTTACATAGATTATTAGTCATGATTTTTCGACTTTATAAAAATTTTAGATTGTCAATGTTTGAAATTTAAATTCATAAATAATTTCCAAGACAACTATTTCTTACCGGTTACTTCATATACAACACAAATGCAAATGTGTATTTTATTGGTATTGTATTTCTTAAAAATTTATTTACAATATCAATCATATACAATATAAATGCTTATTAATGATTAATTATTTAAAAAATATCTTTAAAAGATGAATATTTATTTATGAATAATTTGTCTCTTGAATGTTTTCTGTGTGAAAAATTAAAAAATCATAATAAACTAATTATAATTTTTTTCATATATCATACACTGACACAAATTAAAGTTTTCACTGATCAATTAGTTAAATGATGATATTTCATGAATCAATTATTTAAAAGAAAAATGTGTATTTCATTATTAATGTGTCTCTTAAATATTGAATCAAAATTTGAAGAAAATTTTAATTTACTAATTTTAATTTTCTGCATATATCATACACAACACAAATTAATATTTTTACTGATCAATTAGTTAAATGTTGTTCTTTCATGAATCAATTATTTAAAAGAGAAATATGTATTTTCATTATCAATGTGTCTCTTAAATATGTTCTAAATCAAATTTTGAAAAATTTGAATACACTAATTATGATTTGCTATATAATAATATATGATTCAACTATTTGTTGTTGGTCAATTAATTAAAAGACGTTCATGCACTAGATAAATATTTTTTATTGATTAATTATTATTTAAAAAATGTCTTTTAAAAGCTAATTAATTAGTTAAAATAAAAATAATTATAAATTGTAGGTATGATTAATGTTTGTCATTAGGTATGATAGATCCAGAAAATAAAGAGGTGGCTTTTGTAGAGAAAAACTTAAAACTTTATGTTAGTTTTCAATTTATGCCAATCTGGTACCAAAGTGACATATGAAAGCTGAAGGTGCAAAAACGAGAATGGGAGGTTAAATTGTGTTTGATAAAGTTGACAACTTTATGCTAATTTGAATAAGACTGGTTGGTTGTTATGAATTACTTGAATAAGAATCAATCAATTTTAGAGGTAGAAAACAACGAAACCATAAATAATTTGACACATATTTATCCTAGTTCACCACCAACTTGACTACATCCAATCCTCTCATTTATAAGGCTTTAATTCACTTACAAAGCACTTGATCGTTCAAGCAGTCTTCCCAAACAGTCTGACAACCCCAGACTTTTGAGGAACTAACCACCTTGACCCCACAAGTTAAGTCTTCTCCTAACAACCTGACAACCCCAGATTGGAACTTGACTAGTTGCTTCTAACAAAATTGATGATAATAATAATAACTCTCATACTCTAAGAAAAAACACTTAGAAAATATTTCTAACTTGAACAAGTGTTTCTCTCTTTGAACTCTAAGACTACTATTTTCTACTTTTCGATGATTTTCTTCTTCAATCTTGAGTCTCTATTTATAGTTACAATTTATGCTTCAATTTAGTTATTGCCTTCAAATTGATTTTGTTCCTAATTTTTTTAGATTGAAATTGTAAATTCTTCACATTGATTTTGTTCAGATTGAGTTTGTAAATTATTTGGATTGATTCTATTCATATTTTATTGTAGATAAATCTTGATAAAATCTTCTTCAAAACTTCTGCAAATCTTGACCATATCTTCTTTCATAATAATTTTGTTATCATAAAAACTCTATGTATAAAGTCAACCTGGTTCCAACAAAAGTGGCATATGGTGGTTGTGTTTTTGAGAGAAAACTTCTCTGAGTCTTGTTTCAATTTAGGAGAGAGAAACAAGGTTTGCAAATGAGTGACTATGTGGATTGAGAAGGCTGTGAAGGTGCAAATATGAGAAGATGGGTTGAAATGTGTTTGTCTAAATTTAATTTAATTTTTTTTATTATTTATTCAAGAACTATTTCGGGATTGGTGATTTTAATTAAAATAGAGAGGATAGCATTAGGCTTAACTAATCAAAGATATTAATAAAGTATAAAGTGCAAAAGTAATGTGACACAAACAAATTTATCCTAGTTCACCACTAACTTGATAGCTACATCCAATCCATTCACTTAGAAGGATTTAACCACCAATTCTAATCCTTGAATTACACAACACCTAATCCTACAAGTCGGTCTTATCAAAACAACCTGACACCTACAAACTTTTTGAGGCAAACAAACACATTAACCCTATATAAGTCAAGTCTTCTCAACGCAACCTGAAAACCACAGGTTGTTGAAGGCAACTACATCTTGACCCTACAAGTCAAGTCTTCTCAACATAACTTAAAAATCACAGATTTCTTAAGGAACACTAAAGCCACTGTCGGATTGGGTTACACAAGTTTGGAATGAATTATGTTTTGCTTCTCCTAAGTAGATTGTTATAATTGATTTCTCACACTAAAACACTTAGAAAATATTTCTTTGAGAAAAAGCTTCTTTAGAATTTAAACCGTTGAACTTTGAATATTGGAAATTTGAGCTATCAAAAGTTTTTCTGACTTGTATGGATCTTTGAGTTTATGAGTTCATGCTTTGTTCTTCCTCCTTGAGTTTATATTTATAAAATAGATTCGAGTTTCACTTTTGTCCTTGTAAAATCTAAATCATATATTTCTTGTGAACAAATTCTTAATGTATCTTCTTGTGAACAAATTATGAGTGTATCTTGTGGATAATTCTAAGTGATTTTTCTTGTGAATAATTCTAAGTGATTCTTCTTATGAATAATTATGAGTCTATCTTCTTGTGAATAACTCTGAGTGTATCTTCTTGTGAAAAAATATTTTTAGCATATCTTCTTGTGAACATTATTTTGGTCATATCTTCTTGTGATAAATATTTTGACCATATCATCTTGTGAGCAATATTTTGGCCATCTCTTCACGGGAACAATATTTTGACCATATCTTCTTGTGAACAATATATTGGCCATATGTTTTTGTAAACAATATTTTGGCCATATCTTCTTGTAAAAAGTATTTTGATCATATGTTCTTGTGAATAATATTTTGGCCTCTTCTTGTGAACAATATTTTGATTATATCTTATTTTCATTTTGATCAAAGATTTCGTTCAATTATAATTTTGAATCGTATCTAATTTCATATTGTGTTCAAAAACTTATTCACACAAATATTCCCTCATACTTTTGATTGATTGGCACGAGAATGAATTCAAGCTTGTTCTTGAATATTCAGAAATTATGATTCAGACTTAGTTACAATTTTTTGGTATCCTAGACCTCTTTTACCATTTATACTAATTTCATAAATCCTATAAGCATACTTACTGCTTTCAATACTATTAGCTAGAAAGTCTTGGAATGCAACTTGAAATTTATCAAAATTACTTATGACATTTTCTGAAGGTTTTGAGACATGATTACCTTTCAGAGTTGTATTTTCTGTTTTAAGCTCAACACTTTCATTTTTTTAATACACTAATTTCTCCAGTCAAGTTTTCATTTACTTTCCTAAGTGCTTTCAATTTTAGAGACAATTTTTTGTTTTTATTTAATAAATCATTTGTGACTATAATTAATTCAGACTATGTTAAGTCAAAAAAGCACCTCAATTTTCTTCATATATTGATTCAATTCCAATGTCAGATTTAATATGAGCTATCACAACCAAATATATTTGCTCATCATCATCATCATAGGATTCATCATAATCATCCCATGTAGCCATCAGAATCTTCATTTTGGATTTGGAGTCTTTCCTATGATGTTTCCCTTTTTCCAAATTTGTTCATTCAGACTTGACATGCTCATGTTTTGTTGGAACCAAGTTGGTTTTATACTTTGAGTTTTGATGTTAACCAAAACTTTTTATGAGAACAATATATTTTACTTCAAAAAGTATGAAATATGATTCATGTGTTTGAAGAAAATCTAAAATAATATTTGATTCAGATGTATGATTGAAGAAAATCTTTGACCAAGTTGCAAAAAACATATGGTCAAATGTTTTTGAAGAAAATCTAAAATAAGATTTGATTTTGATTTATGGCTTAAGAAAATCTTTGACCACGTTGAAAAGAAGATATAGTCAAATATTTTTGAAGAAAATCTAAAATAAGATTTGATTCAGATTTATGATTGAAGAAAATGTTTGACCAAGTTGCAAAAAACATATGGTCAAATGTTTTTGCAGAAAATCTAAAATAAGATTTGATTTTGATTTATGGTTTAAGAAAATCTTTGACCAAGTTGAAAAGAAGATATGGTCAAAATTTGAAGAAGATTTGATCAAGATTTATCACAAGAAGATACGAATAATTTACAAGAAGATTTGACCAAGATTTATCTACAACAAAATATGAACAATATGAAGAGTTTACAAACTCAATCTAAACAAAATGCGAACATAATCAATATGAGGAATTTACAAACTCAGTCTAAATAAAAGAAGAACAAAATAAATTTAAAAGAACTGCTCATATTGGATTTAGAAATAAATAATTGTCTAAAAAACATATTATCAAAAAACATCTTTTTCATAACTTCTTTTGAATAAGATCATTGTTGACCAAACTAGGAATGACAATACAATTCAGAATTAAACAAGGACTAAATTGAAGCCTTGATTTTATATATAAGTAGACACTCAAGGCTGAAGAATAAGATTAGCAAAAAATTAGAAAAGGGTAGAAGAACTCAAAATCAACATTTCAAATTTATCTTAGTGTTCAAAGAGAGAAACCCATGTTCGAATGAGAAATATTTTATGAGTGTTTTTCTTAGAGTGTTATAGTCATTGTTATAATTAGCATATTAGAAGAAACTACTCATGTTCCAAATCTTTGTATTCAAACCCGATAATGGTGTTAGTGTGCCTTCAATAATTTGAGGTTGTTAGGTTGTGTGGAGAAGACTTTACTGGTAGAGTCAAAGTGTTTGTGTTCCTCAAGAGTCTGGGGTTGTTAGGATATTTGAGAAGACTTGGCTTGTAGGATCAAGGTGGTTAGTTCCTCAAAAGTCTAGGGTTGTTAGGTTGTGTTGGAAGACTGACTTGTTGAATTAGTGGATTAAATCCTTCAGAATGAAGGGACTGGCAGTTGCCAAGTTAGTGGTGAGTCAAGATAAATCTATGTGTCCAATTACGTTTGCTTTGATTGTTTTCTACATCTGAATCCGATTGATTCTTATCTAAAAATTCAAAGGATGATGAGAAGAAGAAAGTCAAGAATGTTTTTGAGCTAAGATAATAAAAGGATTCTCAAATGCAAAAGAAAATATCAAAACAGAAGTATACAAGAGTCAAATCACATGTTTTTTATGTAATAAACAAGGGCATTACAAAACCGATTGTCCCTTAAATAAAAAAACACCAGAAAAGTTTCCATTTAAGAAGAAACCGATGATGGCTACATGGGATGATTCAGATGAATCAAATATAGAGGAAGGTGAAGTGGCCAACATATACATAATGGCAACCACAAAAGAAGATGAGGTAACAAATCTTGAACATTGTCCTTTATATGAACAAAAGGGAAAGGAATATGATAACTTGCTAAATGATTCAAATTTTCATGTTTAAAAAATGTAGCTCTTTAAAAGAACTGTTTTACAAACAAACCAAAAAAAAAAAGAGAAAGAGAAAACTCAGACTATGAATGGTGAACTTAAAAAGATCTTTCAAAATCTGAAAGAATCTTAATTCAAAAATTTGCAAGTTGAAAGTCAAGAAAGTCAAGAATGTTGTGCTATGCAAAAGAAGAACGTTCTCCTTAAAGCTAAAGTGGAATTTCTTACAAAATAACTTGTCAAATTTTATTAGAGCCACTGAAACCTTTAAAAAAAATCATGGTATCTCAAGTAGGAATATTTGATAAAGCTGGTCTTAGTTTTTATAAAGCTCAAAAACAAAAAATGTATGAAAACTTCTTTGTTCCTGAAAGAATATAGGACAAATGCAAAACCAAATATTCATATTTCCATAAGATTAAATATTCATAGATGAAAAATTAACAAAAAAGGACCTTTAGAAAAGAAGAATGTTATGGAAAAAAAAAACATAACCTTTTTTAGGAAGCTTGAAAAAAGGAGAACGTTATGGAAGAAAAACAAAACTTTCTTTAGAAAGGTTGAAAAAAGGAGAACGTTCTAGAATTTTATCAAAACCAGCTACAAAGATGATGAAAAAATCTTAACAGATTATAAAAAATGCTTCATGTCATTTGTCAAGAACGATGGAGGTTCCATAAATTTTGGGAACAATAACCAAGGTCAAATCAAAGATAAAGGAACCATTGGTAACGAAAATTCTGCTGAAATAGACGATGTTCAATATGTTGAAGGATTGAAATATAATCTCTTAAGTATAATTCAACTTTGTGACAATGACTTTGAAGTTATTTTCAAACCCAATATATGTGAGGTCATAAAAACATTATGGGGAAGTTCTTTTGTCTAGAACTAGAAAAAAATATATTTATGTGTTACATCTTGAGGAATCACCTAATGAATCATATTTTATGTCCATCGATTAAGAGAAATGAATATGACATAAGCGAATAGGTCATATAAGCATGAAAACAATTTAAAAAAATTCAACGTTAGATCTTGTTATAGGCTTTCCTAAATTAAATTTTGATAAAGATAAAGTATCTGAAGCATGAGCAAAAGGAAAATAAGTCCAAAGTAGTTTTTACTCAAAAGCTTTCATATCCACAAATAAAATTCTTGAACTGCTTCACATAAATCTTTTTGTCCCCATTAAAACAAATAGTTTTGGAGGAATGAAATATGGTTTCGTTATTGTTGATGATTTTTCTCGATACACTTGGGTTCTTTTCTTTAAAAAAAAAAGATGATGCATTTGATGCCTTCAAAATCTTTTTTAAAAAGGTACAAAATAAAAAGGATTCTAACAATATTTATGTAAGAAGTGATCATGGAGGGGAATTTATAAATGCATCTTTCAAGACCTTCTTTGATAAACTTGACATTTCTCATAATTTATCTTGTGCATGAAACCCTAATCAAAATGGAGTTGTTGAATCAAAAAATTGAACATTACAAGAAATGGCAAGAACAATCTTGGAAGAATATAATGTTGAAAAATATTTTTGGGCTGAACCTATCAACACCTCATGTTACATCTTAAACTGTGTATCAATGAGAAAAATTATCAACAAAACACCATATGAAATCTAGAAAAAGAAGAAAACCTTACATCTCATCTATAAATAAATTATAGGCAACACCTGAAAAATTGTTGCCTATTTAGGTTTCTACCCATAGTTTTTTAGCCATGGCTAAGTGAAGTGTTGAATAAGGTAAAAGATGTTGTAGTGTGTGATGGTGTGAGGTTGTGGAGAAGTCTTTGTTAGGACTTGATTTAGTGTAAGAGACCACATGTATAATTCATATGATTAGAGAAATGATGCGTACAATACAAAGTAAATAAAATAGTTATGTTGACAAAAGAAGTAAACAATTGGAATTTCAAGAAGAGGCACATGTATTCATGAGAGTCTGTTGGAAATGATGGACAATAAATGGTATTGATGATGGAATTAAATGTTGTGAATTGAAAAATGTGAAGTCCCACATAGGAGGGAATACACACTTTAAGAGCATTTATAAGGTGTAGGTATGACACTTGGGTTGGGCCCCAAGGGGCACCGCAATTTTGTGAAGGAGGGAGAACACAAGCAAATGGACCACCACACACGCGCGCCCGCGCGCGCCGCCGCCGTTCGTCCGGTCGATTCGGCCCGGCCCAGCCCAGCCCGACCCTGCGTGGCTTGGCTTGGTTTGTGGTGTATTAATTATTTTTAAACATATGAAAATTAATTATTTATTTTTTAATTAATTAAATGCTTGCTTCCTTCACAAGATAGTGTATTAATTACGATATTGCCCTACACCGAGTCAAACATCAATAATCTGATCTAGTCAAAGCCCTAAACAGACTAATCTTTTGTTTTGCCCGGTCAAAACCCTAAAGCTGAGTCTTTTCCACGTTTCCCATGTTTTCTTTGTTGCCCGGTCAAGAAGTAATGGTCAAATCACGTTTCCTAATTCTGAGGTATAGTCAAATCACGTTTCCTATTTTTTAGCGCACTTCTTGTGGTCAGCTGATGGACCTCGTGCTTAATGGATCCCTCAGATTTCTCAGATCCAGTTGCTGAACTCCTCTATAAATAGAGAGTTCACCTCAGTTGGAAAAGGACACCAAAAGCTCTCCGTATCTGAGGCTTTTCTCACTTCTCCCTCTTCATTCTTCTTCTTTTATTTTCTTGAGTAGCCTTCGTGCTATATTACGAGTGTCAGTCATTCGACTGCCATACAGAGGGTGTAATTCTAGATCGGTTTTCTACAGTGCAGTAGAAATCCGTTACAGAGTATCTGGGCTGTTTTATCTTGGGGACTTCGTGGTTGATAGTCTGCCTTGCACAATTTGGGCAGTGCCTCGAAACGTCTTAAAGAAAGCAACCTAGTCCGCGACTCAACCCAGTAATTTTTATCGGTGGCATTGTTATTTTTAAAAGTAAATTTTTGAAACAACAGAGTCACTCCTAAGACTAGGGTGGAAAAGTCAACGAAAGTGAAAACATTATACCCTTGTTACATGGATCCTTTCCAAATTCAAAAAATAGTCGGGCCTATAGCTTACCAATTGGCTCATTCCCCTCAGTTATCTAACCTTCACGGCATATTCATGTTTCTCAACTTCCAACATATTCGAATCATTGGCAAGAGTACCAAAAGCTTGTAAGATCCTAAATTTTGTTGAGTTTTATTAAGCTACATGTGTAATGTATTTTCTGCCTAATAAAATTTTAATATAGGTTATTAAATGTTTGTGTTAAATTAAATAACATTTTCAAAATATATAAAAATTAATCAAAAAGAATTGGTAGTATCACGATTAAAATTGTGTAGAATTATATTGCTCTTTTACTAAATTTGTTATGTGGTATTATTATTTGGTTTTATTTTTAGTTATTCATTTAAATGCATTTATATGATATGATTTAACTTTTGTTTAGAAAAGAAATATTCAAATAGTTATAAGGTAGTAAGACAAATAAATTTGACCCATAGGTGTGATATTAAAATGGATTTTAAATTCCGAACTAGCTAGTAGCTATATAAAAGGGAAGAAGTTATGTTACTGCAGTATAAATAAATTAATAAGGAAAGGAGTGCCACTTGGGTGTTTCCGAGGGAGAATGAGAAAAACGGTTTCAAGGCAAAACAAAATTTATTTTGGTGGTCAATAGTTGTGCAAGAAATTTGCTTTAATTTCTTTCAAATTTTAGTATGTCATTTCTACTTTTGAATTTGACTTATTAATATGATCTATTAATTTTTTTTAATTCAATTTTATAAAATTTTTAATTTTAAAACGATGATTTTTGATATAAACTTTATGTTGTAAATTAGAATATTGATTTTTATAGTAAATTTATTACTAATAAAAAGTAAATAAAATTAAAAAAATAAAGCGATTTTTTAATAAGTGGTTTTAGGATGATGATACTTTTAAAGATGGTGTTTGATATTATTATTATTATTATTATTATTATTATTATATTAATATTATTATTATTATTATTATTATTGTGTAAAAAATCATTTTTAGTTTTACAAAGCAAAATTGTAGCATGTAATTTATTTTGTTTAGAAGTGTTCTTGATTTTCTTATGATATTCATATAGAAACCTATTATCTATGTCAAAAATTAATTTTTATTGGGTAGAAGTTGTTATAAAGACTAAATCGTATTTTAATCAATATAAATCGTTATTGACTACAGACTCAATTTTTATTTGGTTAAAGTTTTATGTTATGATTGTTTGATTGTTGAAGAAATTTTTAGAAATATTATTGGTGTTAAAATAATAATAACAAAAATAATAATAATTATTATTATTACTATTTGGTTGTTTTAAGAGAATTTGTCTAAATCTTAAACTAAACCCAAACTTTATTTGAGTAGAAGTTAGTAGTTGAAAGACAATTAAATACTACGTTAATTATTACTTATTTAAAGGTGCAAACCGAGTTGAACAAGAGTTTGATAACAATAAGAGCATCACTTTATTCACTTTTCTACTTGAATGATATGTGATATAAATGTATTGTTATGTAATATATTAGTTTTGTTTGTGTGTTATCTTAAAAATATGTGTTATATGAATTATATGTTTACGAATGATATTATGAGATTAAGCAATTTGCATATTTTTATTGGTAACGGGTGGTTATTCAAAGTGATGACTTTGTGTCTAAACTAGGTTGGTTTAGGACAAGGCCGACTGATTTTGGATGCTCTTGAGTGTTCTATTTTGTTACTAGCTAAGGTGATGACATCATGCATGTATTGGTGGCATGGACCTAGTTGCGAATGCGTGACGACAGTTCCTTGAAAAGGCAATGTGGTTCAAAAAAATACTCAAAGGTGGGTACTGAACACGAAACTCTGAAGAGCATTCGTCCAACCGTGGAATATTATCCAATGGTTGGACTATTTGCTCTACGGGATGGTGATATTCCAGAATCATGCATTGACATATAGTCTAACAAATAGGATTACGGATTTTGGTTGATTTGTATCTTTGGCGCATTGAGATTTTAATTGTTAAAAGAAGTATATAATTTTTTTTTATATTAACTATATATGCATGTATATTTGCTCAGTATTTTTATTTGGAGACGACTTTTACATTTGACAAATGACATCCTCAATTTGCTTTCGCATCAAGAGTAGTTTACGGATGAATAAATGGAGCATTTCATTTAATTTCTAAGATGGGTAGTTGTCGTCAGCTTTAGGGACTTTATTTCTTTTTAGATTCTAATTTATACCGTTTATTATTTTTCTATTTTGGTATGAAATTTTTGAATCATAAAACTTGAGTATTCAATTATCTGATTGAGATACTTGAGGATTTCTAATTAATTATGGATTGTTTGTTTCAATTTATGTGTGATTTTGTATTTTACTTGCACAAGAATTAAAATATTTTCATGAAAAATAAATGGTTTGCATTTAAAACGTAGTAGTTCGAGATAATGTCCCAAAAGGTGGGATGTTACATTGTGGTATCAGAGCAGTTCGGTCTGATCCGAATTGTTATTTGGATGTCTTTTGCTGACCTATTTCAGGTTATAGGGTAGTTTGTAGTATGTCTTTTATGTCTTTGCGTTATCTACTAGTATCAGTATTGTATTTAGAGTTGCCTCTTACTCGCATTGAGTAAGGACAATATCTTTCTTCATTTCGAGATTGAAGTCTAGCACTAAATACATTAGGTGTTGCAGGATACAATGCCTCAGGGACGCATTTCTAGTTCTAGTGAGACCCATATGAGATCGGTGAACCAGGGATGGCTCAATCTATGGCATAAATGGTTGTTGTTATCGCCACCTAGAATGAACGTGACTTAGGAAGAGATGAAAGGGAAGAAAGAATCACTAAATCTAGAGTTTAGGAAGATTTCCGCATGTATGACCCTCCCAAGTTCCATGGAGATGTTGACCCCAAAAAAGTTGAGAAATGGTGACATGAAGTAGAAAAGATCTTTGAAGCGATTCGATGCCCGTCTCGGGTGAAAGTGAGTTATGTCGCTTATCTATAACTTGTTGATGTTGAGTATTGATGGAGGAGCCCCAAATTGATAATGGAAGTTGCTCAAGAGATTAACTCGGGATCTTTTCATATGAAATTTCTAGATAAGTAATTTCCAGCTAGCGCTAGAACTAAATTGGGTGATGATTTTCTAAAAATTCAACAAGATGGTATGACTGTGAGAGAATACGTCGCGAAATTTGAATCGTTGTCACGATATTTCAAATTTTTTTGTCAGACAATTGATGAAGATTTTATATGTCACTGCTTTCAAGATGGGCTAAGATATGAAATTCAAGATTATGTACTTCCTCTCGGAATCATACGATTCCAACCACTAGTAGAAAAATGTAGAGAAATTAAGGCTATGAAAAATCGCAGGTTGAACCGTGGAAATAACATTAACTCTACGGAGCCAGTTCGCTCGAACAATTAAAATTGTAGTCACAGTCAACCCGAGAAAAAGTTGTATCATCATTCTCAGGAAGCTAATCGGTGACAATATCTTCCTACGATCCCAAACTCGAGAGATAAAGGAAAGGAAATATTTACTTTCAGTACTTAAGTTTACACATTCTGCACTAAATTAAAATACTTAGCTATTTATTTTTAACTAACACTTCATAATTTTCTAAAGTCTTAAATTTCTTTTACTTCCAAGTCATAAAACTTGAAAACAAACTTTCTTACATACAAGATAACAATTTTAGAAAAGTCACGATTCAAACTCTTTTCCTTATAAATATTAATTCTACTACAATTGACATCAGAGTTCTACCTCTAAAAGTTTGAGCATTTTAACAAGTGCAAGAGGTAAAAGACAAGTGCAAGTTAAGTATAATGATAAAGGAAGTTCATCAAATAGATTGTCATACTTTGATGGAATTGGCTATCACTTCTAAAAAAGAAAGATGGAATTGTTCCCCAAATTTCAATACACAACATTGTGGGAAATAATCACAAATGGAAACTATGTCATAAGAACTAACCCAATAACATCTCAAATAAACCCAGAACAATCATGGACATCTACATAACATTTTAGGTATTTGTAACATCGCAAATTTTATAATCAACTATTTTATTAATTAAACAGGAAATTAAAAAAATGAATTTGGTGTTCAAATTAATTTAGAATATTTGTTGATTTATTTTATGATTGCTTCTCTTTATATTGTGAGTTTCTTATGGTTTGATAATCATATATATATATATATATATGTGTGTGTGTGTGTTGATTTATTTTAAGATTGTTTCTCCTTATATGTGTGAGTTTCTTATGGTAGAATTGCATTAGATATTTACTTTGAGACTAAGTATTTTAGAGAATAAAATTTTGAGTGAGTTTATATGTAAATTTGAATTAGATATTTACTTTAATACTTTCGTGTGCGTTTGACTAAATGACAAATATGTGAATAGTTATATTTTAATTATTTAAAAAATTTCCTATTTTAATTATTTGTTTTATAAATTGTTGTCCTAAGATATTAGTAATATTGTAACTATTTCTTTTATTTTATATATCTTCTATGATATGATGATTATATACGCATTTATTGTGATATAGTAATAAATATAAATTATTGATGTTATATTTATTTATTTTATAATTTTGACTATTCTATAAAGATGGTAGTATTTTTATGTGATTATTTTATAAAATATTATAATAGTAATTGTAGTTAATGTTGTGAATATGAGAGTTTTGGTTATTAATGTATTTTAAAATAGTAATTACTTTTATTAATTTTTATAAATATTAGTTTTGAAATATTAGTAATATTTTAGTAATAAAATTGTGCTAAAAAAATTTGTTTTGGTAATTGTTGATTTTATTTAAAAAATAAAATAAAAAAAGAGTAAAATATGTTTTATGGGTTTGGCTAATATGGAAGTAAAACCTAATTAAATAAAAATAAAAAAGTATAAGGATGGAAGGCGAGAAGTACCATGAGTCGTACATGAATAGGAAACAAAAAAGTAGGATTATCGTTTGACATCGGTGATTGATAACTGTTTCAGACAACTTTCTCCATTTTTCTTCCAAACTTCAGTATGTTGCTTCATTCATTTAGGTTGTCAATTAAACACACATTCTCATATTTATAATCATTCCAATTTCTCACTAAAACATTTGACCTTATTTTGCATCATTCTTCTTCACCGTAAGTCCGATTTGAGTGAAACCAACGTAAAAACTAACATGTAAATACTGGCTGGATTGTGCACTGGTTATTTTTCGATTTGGGGCATGTTTATTCGACGCAATTTTAAAATTGACCATTTTAGACTGTATTCTCATAATTTATTTTTTACTTTTACCCATAAATTGTCGAGTTTGATCGATTGAATGAAAAAGAGTCAAAGAACAAAGGCTTTTTCTTGCAGACTCGTATTCTTGTGTAAAAGCGTCGAAATAAGGTAAGGGGTGAGAGGGTATTTCATTTCATGAGTATAATATAATGTGAGATGAACGAGAAAACTATATTTCCCAACATTTTATAGAGGATTCACTATGTAAGAAGGTGTCCCTATTTAGTAATAACTGAATTAATATGACTAATTAGGGTTTGTAGGATTAAAATATGTATTAGAAACTTTTATAAGGTGTTGTGTGATTTATATTATGCAACTTTGTAGTATATGCGAAGAAAGTTTAAGTTTTTATTTTTAATGTGTTGAAAGTCTTATTTATGATATATGTGAAAAAAATTTAATTTATGTGTGGCATATATGAAGGTTTTAATTTCTATATGTATGTGCTGAAAGTTTAAATTTTTATGATGTAACAGATTAATGTTTTAAGTTTTATGATACATTTATTAATATATGATTTCTCGATATGTTTAGTGGAAGCATTGATCTTTGTGATAGTTGCTTATGAACATATGATCTTCTTGATATATGGGGTGGAAGATTTGATTTTTATGATGTTTGTTTATGAATATTTTATTTTCATGATAAGAACTTGTGATGTATGATCTGAGTAATATTTGAATAAGGTGATGATTTTGTATAAGTTATTTTCGGATCATTTGACTTAATCTTAGTGGGTTGTGTGGGAATGTTTGATTTTGATAATTCATCATCATGTCATGGCATATGCATCTTCGTGGAAGTTGTCTTTATGGCAAGTTTATTTTTCTCCATAGGTATGGGTAATTTTCTGTGTGGAAGTTGCCTTAGCGACATATATTGTATTCGGATCATATAGTTATCAAGAGTATGCATAACTTTGCACCATCTTGTGATTGTTTTGTTGTGGTTAATGTGTATCTAATGCGATAATAATTTCTCTTAGATGATTTGATGTTATAACGAGATATTGATTTTCCTTAAGTTATTTTGATTCTATAATATGATTATTTCCTTCAATATTTTGATATATTCTGATGTGGTTGATACGGCTCTGTGTTGATTATTTGCGTGTTCTTCTTACTTATATTATACTATCAACATGATTTTAAAACTCACCTCCTTCGTTGTTTGTGTTTGACTGAATTAGCCATGCGTTTGCGAAATCGCGGTTATTACAAGTTAATGAGTCTTGAAGTTCAAGTTTGGGATAAGCCTTGTTCTGTTAGGTTATATTTGGAATGAGAATTAAAAGTTGTATTTTACTTATTTAATTAGAAATGACTTTTTGTATGAAAACCATACAAGTACTATTAAGTGTTTGAAATTAAATTAAAAAATTATAGTTAAATCAAGTTTATTGAGGTGGCACTATTCTATAGGAGGAAAAAGTCTAAAATATTCAATTTGTATTTTGAGAAACGTGATATCCTAAAAACTCATAAAAGTTTATTTTCTTTTGAAGTAAAAATATGATATAAATTATTATGTTTATTATTTTGGGGTTTTGGGATTACTAATTATTTGAATGAATAATAGTTTAGATATTCTTACTTAAATAATTAAAAAAAATTGTCGTATTTTTTCTAAACAATAAATATATTTTAAATAATGATTTGTATAAAAAATTCGGGGTGTTACAGTACTTCTAAACTTTATGGTTTTATTATTGTTATTATGTGAATTAAACAAGTAATAAGGTGATAAGTAGATGAAAAAAAAATTGCTATGGAAGTTTGGGGGACTCTACAAACTAACCATGAAGGATGCAGCCATGTCAAAGAAACCAAAAGAGACATTGGATTTAGAAAATTCAAAATGTTTGAAATGAATGAGAGTTCGAAACATTTGAAACCAATGATGAAATGTATTCAAGATTCACATGCATTGTAAATGAATTAAAATAACTAGGAAAAACTTATATTTTCTAGAAATAATAAGCAAAACATTGAGAAATTTACCTAACTCATGAGACCTATGGTCATAAGCGTAACTCAGTCAAACAATGCAAGCACTATTAGTTTAGAGGATATCATAGGATCCCTAAGGGTTCACGAGACAAATCCACAAGAGAAGGGAAAGTTATTGCCTGAAAACTTCTCAAAATAATCAATTTTCACAAAAAGAAGAAAAAAATAAATCTGAGAAAAAGAAATATGAGGCTCAAGATGAACTAGATCTCATTTCAAGGAACATTCAAAGATTAATGAGAATGAAAAATCAACTTAGAAAGAACTTCCATAAAAAAAGAAAGGATCAAAAGTTGAGGTTGATAAAAGTCAAATGACATGTTTTGGATACAATAAGCTAGAACATTACAAAATTGAGTGTCACTCAACAAGAAGGGACAAATAAAATTTACCTTCAAACGAAATCCAAGCTAATTAACAACATACAATGACACTAGTATATCTGACATAGAATGAGAAGAAGGACAAACATGTGTCTTTATTATGCTTTCGTGGGGACTTGGAGATGCAACTCTTATCTAACGAAAAGATGGGTAAACCAAAGGCAAATTACACTTTGACAGCATCAGATGCCAAGTTGGTTTGTAAATGGCTTAAGGAATTGAGAATGCCTTATGGTTATGCTTGAAACCTTGCTACGTGTGTCGATGTTGAAAAGGGTACGATACATGGGATGATGAGCCATGACTGTCATGTTTTCATGGAATATTTACTTTCAATTGCATTTCATTCCTTGCTAGAATTTATTTGGAAACCATTAACTGAGCTAAGTCGATTCTTCAAGAATCTTTGTTGCAATACATTGAGGTTAGACCACTTAGTTAAGTTGAATGATAACATTCCAGTTATCATATAAAAGTTAGAAAGGATTTTTCCACTAGGTTTCTTTGACTCAATGGAGTATCTTTCAATCCATCTTGCCAATGAAGCAATGTTAGGTGGTCCAGTATATTACCGATGGATGTATCCATTTGAAAGTTAATTGTTGTGGTTTATTTTTTAATGGATTAGATGTTTATTATAACTTACTTAATAGACTTTTAATGATTAAATGTGTAGATGTATGGGAGTCTAAAAGTGGGCAGTGACAAACAAGGCTAAGGTTGAAGGCTCCATATGCGCTGACTATATACAACGCGAGTCAACTTATTTTTGTTCTCATTATTTCAACTCATTCAATTTGTTGCCAACCACAAATTTAAGTAATAATTGTCATTTAGAATGTGATGATCTCTAACCTTCACTATCCATCTTGCTAAAATGTGGTCGACCTAGTGAGAAGTTTGGAACACATTATCTAACAAATAACGAATGGAAATCTGCTCATGTACACATATTGATTAATTGTGATGAAATTAAACCATATCTTGGATAAGTGTTCATTATAAAGCTTGGAACATTAATTGATGCAAATCATAATACGTATTTACTTATGAATTATATGATTGTTGACAACATATTCTTGGAGAATCACTCAATCAACGAAGAAGACACATATAAACATATACATGCAGAGTTTACCATATAGCTGAAAGGATATGTAAATAACGAGGCTAATGAAGTGACCAACAACAACATAATAGCACTATCTCGTGGACCTTCATCAATGGCAATATCGTGGAATATTCACATTGTTAATGGGTACACGTTTCACACTAAAGCCTACAACAATAATAATAAAAAGACAATCAATTATGGAGTGCAAGTAAAGGGTCTTATTGAAGGAGGAGAAAATCATTATTATAGCACAATCAACTATATCATAGAACTAGATTACTTTGGTCTGAAGGACAAGGTTACATTATTTTATTGTGAATGGTTTGACCCAACAAAAAATAGGGGTACAAAGATTCATCCATAATATCAAATTGTGGATATTAAAATGGACAACCCTTATTGTCTTTATGATACTTTCATCCTTGTGCGAACAGCAAGACAAGTGTATTATGTTCCCTATCCATAAATGTGCAGAGATAAGCGTAGATGGTGTGTGACAATTACCACAAAACCAAGGGGTCATGTTGAGATTGACAACATACAAGATGAAATGCCTTATCAGTTTGATGGAATGTCACATGTTCTCCTAATTGCAAAAATTGAATTAATATCTTGTTTACATGACAACTCACAAGTAGATGTGTTCGAAGAGATTTGTGAATGAAGATTGTAGTGAAGGGATAAAGGATACTAATCGAAAATATTATAGTAGTATTTTGTATTGCACAATATTAGAGTTTATTTTATATATTGTGTATTGCATTGTTCATGTTGTACTTAAACATCTTGTTGAATTCTGATAATTTTTTTTTACATATTGTCTTTTATGAATTTTTCCTTTTTGAAGTTCTTATATTTTTGTTTTATCCTTTTTTATAGTTGTTATATACATAGTTTACAAGTTACCCTTTTCTAATTAAGTGATATTTTTTATTTACTCTTTTTTACTTTATAACAACAAATGATTAACAAAGGTGGCAGTGATAAAGGAAAGGTTTGTCCTACTCGATGTAAACCAAAGATGTTACGACCAGGTAATCTTAATGAGCAGCGGGATGTCATACATCACACGTTGTCTACCACTAGGCCACTTCATGGATCATCTTCAGCCCCATGTCAACCTCCTGCATGGACTAATATTGTAGCACCTGTTGATACTGTAACACTGCCATCCCACTCGACACGATCTCACATCCATGCCTCAACCCCTTAGGTATTTTTGTTTATGCCGACTCCAGGTTTAAGTCTTCAGACCATGGGTGCCTCTTCAAAATATTCTCCATGTGAGACTCTGGTAGAGGAGAATGTGCAACAAACTTCCAATGATCATGAGGATATGGTGGAAACTTGGGACCACAACCAAGAGGATAAGGAGATGGGTCAACGAAATGTTCCTCCTTTCATGTTTGTGAGAGATGATAATGGAAAAGTCATTATACGACCTTATGGTAAATGGTAAGTTACAACACTCGCTTATTTTCTTCAGCATCAATCAACAAAATGCCATGAATTATACTAGAAACATAAGTGTAGACACATTTTATTTACTTAATACTCTATTTCTTGAATACATTAATGTCGACTCAGCCCCAACAACGCAATTGCAGATGCCATTAGGTATGCCATACAAAAACAATTTTGTGAGTCTATCTATGGTTGGAGTCCAACCA
Source organism: Cicer judaicum (assembly GCA_037974835.1). NCBI lineage: Eukaryota > Viridiplantae > Streptophyta > Magnoliopsida > Fabales > Fabaceae > Cicer > Cicer judaicum. The sequence goes on from JBBPBS010000417.1 coordinate 1,482,711, forward strand.
CTAACATGATTAGACAAGATTCGTTTGAAAAACTTGCGGTAAGCCTTTGAATATAATTATGTGTTCAATTTGTCTTTGTAGCATATATAAGGAGAATTGTGTTATCTGGTTTGTTGATAGTAGTTAGTACATATAAACTTTTTTTTATTCCCAAGAGAAGGTGTCGTGGGATCCTGATAATGATATTGTGGAACGTGTGTTTAAACAAAAGACCGATAAAAGACTATCAGATATACTTACAAAGGTGAAGAAGAAAGAGACTCGACCTAGTTGGATAGGTAAAGAAGCTTGGACTAGTCTTCAAGCATATTAGGAATGTATATGTAAGACCCATAATTTTAAAGTGTACTTTATGTATATTAGTGTATTGTTGGTATTGAACTCAGAGGTTTTTTTTAGCCAAAGTTATTAATATTTTGGAGTTTATATGACCAAGAAGATATTTTGATGCCCGATTAGAATTTATCGTCGATAAATAAATTAAATTAACTGCTGAAAATTCCATCTGTCAATTGAGTTACGACGAGAGAAGATCTTTTTAACAAAAGTGGTTTGGGAAGTTATGGGTGAAATGGTAATTTTAATAAATATCTAGATATTTTGAGATATTTGTTAATTATATTAATATATATGTTTGTGTGGAGGGAAAAGAGGAGAAAATAGAAAGGAAAGAAGGAAAAAGAAAGAAAAGAAAAGGAGAGGGAAGAAAAAGAAAAGAAAGAAAACAGAAAACTTCTTCTTCTTCCTCGCATGACCCATTCTTCTCCCTTCCTCCATTGTTGCTCGTTTTTGCTTCCTTTTCTTTCCTTTGGATTCGAAAATTGATAGTGGGTGATAGGAAAAGAAAAGGAGAGGGAAGAAAAAGAAAAGAAAGAAAACAGAAAACTTCTTCTTCTTCCTCGCATGACCCATTCTTCTCCCTTCCTCCATTGTTGCTTGTTTTTGCTTCCTTTTCTTTCCTTTGGATTCGAAAATTGATAGTGGGTGATAGGACAAGAATTTCTCAACTCCACTCTTCCTCTTTGATCCGAAAACGAAGGAAAACGGTTTAGGGATTTCAAAACCGTCAAACACAAATCTCACGGTTTAGGGAAAGTTGCTCACCACTACACTACGGTGCTAGTGAGCTAACTATGGAAGCGACGTCGTGAGCAAAGTTTTTACCGAAATTGATCGTGGTGCCGTAAATCGACGTTAAAGCTAACGTTAAGGTAAGGGCTACTTCCAAACTTTTAGTTTGCATTTAGGGCCTTATCTGTGGTTGTATGGAAAAGAATTTTGTTAGGGTTGGAGTATTGTTTTGGGGAAAATATATCTAAGGCTTTATGGGTAAAATCTTAGAGTTAGGTTTTGGGTATCTTGATGAATGTATCGTGGAAAATGAATTTAAACTCATTTATGTATGATTTTGAGTAAATGAAACTTGTGGGTTTGAATGGTGGATTGTGTTGATTTGTGTTTGTTGTTTTTGACGTGTTCTTAATTGATACTGATGAAATTTGATATGTGTATGGTTGGATTTTGTGGAAAAATAAATTGATGTGTTTTGATGTGGATTGATAATATGTTTGAGTTGTTTTGTGTGGAATTTGAAAATCGTTTAAGTTAAATCAGTATTAAGAATGGGGAATCTCTTAATGACTTATTTACTTAATGTTGTCGTGAAAACCATTAGAGTTAAACGAGTATTAAGAATGGGGAATCTCTTAATGTCTTGTTTACTTAATGTGTGTTTGGGAAAATCGTTTAAGTTAACTGGTTATTAAGAATGGGGTATCTCTTAATGTCTTGGGTACTTAATGTTGTTTTGAAAACCATTAAGTTAAATGAGTATTAAGAATGGGGAATCTCTTAATGTCTTGTTTACTTAATGTGTTGTTGGACATATGCTCGTTTTTGATATTATTGACAAACATACATCATTAAATAAATCTGACATTGTAAACTGAGAAAAATTTCAAGACCAACAACTCAACCCTACAAACTTGAGACAATTGCTTGGAACTTAAGAAATCAACAAAAGCTTGAAGATTCACAAGCAAATCGATTAGTCAAATCGATTCTGTAACAGGGTTGGATGATATTATGCAGTCTGGATTAAGCAATCAATTGGCAAAATCGATTTGCACATTTAAGTATGATATCAATCGATTAGGAAAATCGATTGGTACATTTATTAGAAAATGAATTGTGCAAGTCAGAGAGCCAGTTAGCCTTAAATCGATTAGGCAAATCGATTGGTTAATTCACCTGGACTGAACTGATTGCTTATATCGATTAGACAAATCGATTGGTACATTTACTGAAATTAAAATGTGCAAGTCAGTAGCCTGCCTTGCAATCTAATCGATTTGACAAATCGATTGAGCCAATCACTTATGTAGTTTTGTTTGTCTATATCGATTGGCATAATCGATTTCGAATGTCACAAAGCCAAACCAATAATGAGTAAATCGATTGGACAAATCAATTTACCCAAATTAACTTCAAAAATGAATTTGGTCTAGGACATACGCAATCGATTAGCACAATCCACTAACATACTTCTGTTGAAATAAGTTTGGCATCAATCGACTTGGTAAATCAATTGAATGAACCAAACAGTGTAATGTGCTTCAGACTTAAATCCATAGTCGATTTGGTCAATCGATTTGACAAGTTACAGATATTGTTGGACATATGCTCGTTTTTGATATTATTGACAAACATACATCATTAAATAAATCTGACATTGTAAACTGAGAAAAATTTCAGGACCAACAACTCAACCCTACAAACTTGAGACAATTGCTTGGAACTTAAGAAATCAACAAAAGCTTGAAGATTCACAAGCAAATCGATTAGTCAAATCGATTCTGTAACAGGGTTGGATGATATTATGCAGTCTGGGATTAAGCAATCGATTGGCAAAATCGATTTGCACATTTAAGTATGATATCAATCGATTAGGCAAATCGATTGGTTAATTCACCAGGACTGAACTGATTGCTTACATCGATTAGACAAATCGATTGGTACATTTACTGAAATTAAAATTTGCAAGTCAGTAGCCTGCCTTGCAATCCAATCGATTGAGCCAATCACTTATGTAGTTTTGTTTGTCTATATCGATTGGCATAATCGATTTCGAATGTCACAGAGCCAAACCAATAATGAGTAAATCGATTGGACAAATCGATTTACCCAAATTAACTTCAAAAATGAATTTGGTCTGGGACATACGCAATCGATTAGCACAATCCACTAACATACTTCTGTTGAAATAAGTTTGGCATCAATCGACTTGGTAAATCGATTGAATGAACCAAACAGTGTAATGTGCTTCAGACTTAAATCCATAGTCGATTAGACACATCGATTATGAAGTTTTAAATCAACTCTGTAACTTGTCAAATCGATTGACCAAATCGATTGGTACAAAAGTTTTTAGAAACAGAGATGGATTAAGGATTATGTACATGGTTGAATCGATTGAGCACATCGATTGTTTTGATCTCGTTGTTGGAACAAAACACCATAAATCGATTATGCTTATCGATTCAAATATGAACATCCATCCAAGTCTGAAGAACTCAGGTAAACTAATCGATTACGTAAATCGATTAGTATATGCAGTTTCAAGATTCAAGAAAAACAAGATTCGCGAAATCGATTGGACAAATCGATTATTGTGCTTTATAACTTTAAGGAATCGATTGGCCAAATCGATTCATATGTTGTTTTTCCTGAAACTATATAAACTACATTCACTCATTTCTTCTCATAACTTGTGAATAACATTTTTGATAAGAATGAAGATCAAGAACTTTGTATATTTGATCTATTTCAATTTCTGTAATTCAAATACTATAACCAAATTACTTTGAGAAAATCCAGTTACAACTGGTGGTGATCTTCGAGGTTGAGGGCTGTCAACAAGAAGACACTTGACTGTATTCTTGGTAGAGTTTATGGGATTTAAACTCGGGAATTCAGGGAAGGAAAGATAAAACAAGGAGAATAGTTTAAGATTGAGGCGAGGCGCTGTGTAAAATATGTAAACTGATTCTAAGAAGTTCTATTGGAAAGGCTAAGATCGGGTTTGATCTTAGGACTGGATGTAAGCCGTCACAAGGCGGCTGAACCAGTATAAATATCTGCGTACACTTTTCTTTCCCTTATCTCGTTTAAATTTCTGCAATTATTGTGTTCTTGATATTGATTGAATGCATGATAAAGATTCTGTGATAAATATCTTTGCATGACTAATAGTCTTGATATGGTTGTATGAAAATCAATATCTTGAATACTAATTGTTTTTGATGCATTTCTCCATATAATCAATAACTGATATTGCTTGACATTCATTAGAATTGATTATTAGGGACCTTCCGTAATCTTGTGTTTTGTAAATTTACAATTTATGAAACTGCTGCGCATATTGTTAGAATAGATATCTTTTTGCATACATTTCCATAAAACTGAGGTCATAATTACCATCAATTGGTATCAGAGCCTGCTTTTGCAAGAGTAACTCTCATCAAAAGATCATGGCGTCTGATTTCTTAGGAGAGGGTGCGTCGTTATCAAGGCCCCCTGCCTTTAACGGTGCTGCATACATGTATTGGAAACAACGCATGCTAATTTTTCTTGAAGCTAGTGGTATTGACATTCTTGATGCTGTAGAGAATGGACCTTTTGTGCCAACCATAGCAGGTACCAGTGAATCAACAATCCTAAAGCCTAAAAGTGACTGGTCTGAAGATGACAAAAAGAAAGTTGGGTACAATGCCAAAGCCAAGAACATTATAACTGCAGCCTTGAGTCATGATGAATTCTTCAGAGTCTCAAATTGCAAGACAACAAAACAAATGTGGGATACACTTCAGCAGACGCATGAAGGAACCACAGACGTAAAGAGAGCTCGGATAAATACTCTCATGCACGAGTATGAATTGTTTAGCATGAAGAAAGAAGAATCAGTCAACGACATGCAGACTCGGTTTACACACATAGTCAACAACCTGAATGCCTTAGGCAAAGAGATTGATAATGATCAGCAAATTGGAAAGGTAATGAGGTGTCTTACCAGGGAATGGCAACCAAAAATAATTGCCATTGCTGAATCAAAGGACTTAGGAAGCATGACAATAGCTACCTTGTTTGGAAAACTGAGGGAGCATGAAATGGAACTACATAGACACAATGAAGCTGAACAAGTTGACAGAAAACATAAAGGATTGTCATTGAAAGCCCAAACACATCAGTTTAAATCTGAATATTAGAGCAGCTCAGATGAATCAAGCAGTGAGGATGATGAAGAACCTGAACTTGGGTTACTTGTCAAGAAGTTTAAGAAATTTCTGAAAAAGAAAGACAGCAAATTCAGAAAACAACCCAACTCAAAGAACAATGACAGTAAGACAATCACATGCTATGAATGTGGAAAAACTGGTCATATAAAGGCTGATTGTTACAAGCTGCAGAACAAAAACAGAAATTCCAAAACTAAAGGCAAGGAACCAGCTTAGAAAAACAGAAAAGCCTACATTGCATGGAATGACAATGAAGAATCCTCCACATCTTCAGAAACTGAAGAAGCAAATCTGTGCCTCATGGCTAACACGGATTCTGAATCAGAAAGTGAGGTAAGTTCACAATATAATCCTTCCTTTGATGAACTGCAAGATGCATTTAATGAACTGCATGCTGAATATGTTAAATCTGTTAAGCAGTTAGTTAGCACAAAGAAAATGCTTGAACAATAGTGCATGTTGCATGATCAAATGAAAACTGACTATAGGAAAATTGAAGACTTATGTGAACAATTAAAAAGAGACTCACATGATAAATCTGCCAAATGCATTGATCTTGAGAATTCTGTTGCATTATTGAAGTCCGATTTATTGAAATTCTCTAGTAGCAAGGATAAACTGAATGATATTCTTAGCAACCAGAGAAATATAAATATAAAATCTGGACTTGGTTTTAACAAGAATATGCATGCTAATCATAATAGAACTAAACATGGCATAGGATATGGTAATGTTAATCATCACCTGAAATTTGTTAAGTCTACTCACATGCATAATGTCTTTGTCAAACCAAAACAGTATGTATCCTTTGCTATCACTTGTCACTTTTGTTGTAGAAAAGGACACTATGTTTACAATTGCAAATATAAAAGACTTGCTAACAGAGGATATAAACAGATTTGGAAGATTAAGACACAAGATGTTGAAACTCACCCCCCAGGACCTAATTTAAGTTGGGGACCTAAATTGAGATTCTAATTTTATTGCAGGTATGCTTGAGATCCACGAAACATCAATGGTATCTTGACAGTGGATGCTCAAAGCATATGACCGGGGACAAGTCAATGTTTATGTCCCTAAACCTGAAAGACGGTGGATTTGTAAAATACGGCGATAATAACAAGGGCAAGATCTGCGGTGAAGGTAACATTGGCAGCGAATCAACTGCTATAATTAAAAATGTCTTATACGTGGAAGGGCTGAAACATAACCTTCTAAGTATAAGTCAGCTGTGTGACAACGGTTTTCAAGTAAGCTTTTCACCATTCTCTTGCACAATTGAGAACAAAACTAATAAAAGCATGAAATTGGTAGGTGATAGAGTTAACAATATTTATATGCTAGATTTAACTGTTGTACCTACTGATTCTGTTTGTTGCTTATTATCAAATGCTGATGAAACATGGTTATGGCATAAACGTATTGCACACATTCATATTGATCATTTGAATAGACTTGTTAGCAAACAACTAGTCATAGGACTCCCTGACAAGAAGTTTACTAAGGATAGGTTATGTGCTGCTTGTGAACAAAGTAAACTTGTCAAAGAGTCAGTTCATGTAAAGTTTGATGAATTTTGTAAAGAAAACTTGAACAAAACTCCTTCTATAGTTGATGCATCTTTGGATGATAGTGTAGAATCTGAACCATTAGAACCAGAGGTAGTTGCATCCCCAACCAATAGTGACTGTGTTGAACCTATTAGAGTATATGAGTTACCTAAGGAGTGGAAGTTCAATAGAAACCATCCCATAGATAACATCATAGGGGACATCTCTAGAGGAGTGGCAACCAGGAGAAACCTTAGTCATTTTTGTAACCTTACAGCTTTTGTATCTCAGATTGAACCTAAGAACATTAAGGAAGCCTTGCTAGATAGTGAGTGGATACTTGCTATGCAAGAAGAGTTGAACCAATTTGAGAGAAACCAAGTTTGGATTCTAGTACCTAAACTAGAGAATAAGCACATCATAGGAACAAGATGGGTGTTTAGAAACAAACTAGATGAGAATGGTGTGATCACTAGAAACAAAGCTAGATTAGTGGCCAAGGGTTACAATCAGGAAGTGTTTTTTAGCCAAACACCTGGTTTTGAAAATCCTGATTTTCCTAATCATGTGTACAAGCTAACAAAGGCCCTCTATGGACTGAAACAAGCTCCTAGAGCTTGGTATGAGAAGTTGAGCACTTTTCTCATTCAACAAAACTTTGTAAGAGGCAATGTTGACAAAACCCTTTTTATAAAAACTAATGAAAATGATATATTGCTGGTCCAAGTTTATGTTGATGACATAATATTTGGATCAACCAATAACAAGCTATGCAAAGACTTTGAAAATTTAATGAAAGGTAAATTTGAAATGTCAATGATGGGAGAACTCTCCTATTTTCTGGGATTTCAAATTAATCAAAGCAAGCTTGATATTTTCATTAGCCAAACAAAATATTGCAATGATTTAATAAAGAAGTTTTGCTTTGATAAGTACAAATCCATTGATACACCAATGAGTTCAGCTAGTAACCTAGACAGGGATGAGATGGGAAAACCAGTAGATATTTCCAAGTATAGGAGCATGATAGGATCTTTACTGTACCTTACTGCAAGCAGGCCTGACATTATGTTCAGTGTTTCCTTGTGTGCTAGGTTTCAGTCTAATCCTAAGGAATCTCATCTTAGTGCAGTTAAGAGGATTTTCCGATACCTTATAGGAACTAGAAATCTCGGCTTATGGTACCCCAGAGGTTCTACATATTCATTGGTTGATTTTTCAGACTCATATTTTTCTGGATGTAAGTTGGACAGGAAGAGTACCTCAGGTACTTGTCACCTACTTGGAAACTCTCTTGTATCGTGGTTTAGCAAGAAGCAAACAAGTATTGCACTTTCTACTGCCGAAGCGGAATACATAGCAGTCGGGAGCTGTTGTGCTCAGATTCTTTGGATGAAACAACACTTATTGGATTTCGGTGTGGACTTAGGAACTGCGCCTATCATGTGTGATAACACAAGTGCTATTTGTATCACTAAGAATCCAGTGATGCACTCTAGAACCAAGCATATCGAAATTCGGCATCACTTCATTCGAGATCAGTTTCAAAGTGGGAATATCAAGTTAGAATATGTTAACACAACTGAGCAGTTAGCAGACATATTTACCAAAGCTTTGCCAAAGGACAGCTTCCATTACATCAGGATGAAACTGGGCATAATAGATCCAAGTGAGATCTGAATTATGTGCCAAATTGACTGGCCACATCGATTACCTTGTGTTTACAAAGGAAAATGTCTTTATACAATCGATTGCCCATGTCGATTTGACCCATAATATATCTATTTGTCTCAGTTTGAACACTCGAAATCGATTTGGGAAATTGATTTTGTCAATTTTGTTTGAAATTTCCAGTGAAAGGAATCAATTTGGATAATCGATGCTGGTACAAGTTACTTTCTGGACTGATATGACAGATAAATAAACAAGCTCGAAATCGATTTGGGAAATCGATTTACAGTTTACAAATCGATTTGGGAAATCGATTATTACATTTGGTGTGAGATTTTCATTTGACAAATCGATTTGGAAAATCGATGCTGAGATGAAGTGCCTATCTGAACTGTTATTTGGTGTTTCTGGAATGATACGAAATCGATTTGGGAAATCGATTTGGTAACTACTAATCGATTAGGGAAATCGATTAGCAATATTACCGTTGGAGTATTTTTACTAGCCGTTACATCACTTATTACATTAACCTTTTACCTTCCCCAGTAACGGTAGGATAAATCGATTGACCCAATCGATTTGCACTTCAGTGAGTATATAAACAACAGTGATCAATCGATTTTCATCACAATTCACCTACACAAAATCAATTTTCACTCAGAAATTCTTGCATCTGCTTCGTTTTTTCAGCACTGTTCATCACTTCTTTCATCACTACTCTCTACTACATTCTACATACAACAATGGCAAGAGTGAAACAGACCCAACCAAGAACTCCATCCCCATCACAATCATCATCTTCAAGTGGAAGAACTCCATCACCTCCCTCAACTTTGTCTAAAAGGGTTCCAATCCCAACTCACAAAATTCTAGCCAAAGATAAAGGCAAGAGTATTGCTACTGATCAATGTAAGACCAACAAGAGGAAAGAGCCACCTACGGAAAAACTTCTTGCTGATGCAATGAAGGAAATTGCTAGCAAGAAGAAGAAGAAGAGCGCCTCCTCTACTCCACAGAAGAAAGCTCCAACTAAAGCCAAACCGGTAGAAGCTTCTGACCTGCCTCCGGCTTTTCTTAAACGGAAAATTCATGAAGCACGCTACATGGACTTCGCTTACTTCGATGAAGACGGGTTTACATTTCAGGATCATCTACGGTTTCACGGTCTAGAAGCGTTTCTCTCCTACTCACTAGACTCGCATCCTAATTTGATTAGGGCCTTTTACTCATCTTTCAAAATGAGTGAAGTTGGATTTAAAGCTACTATCAAAGGGAAGAAGATTTCCATGACCTTTGAGGAGTTCTCGAGTCTCTGGGGACTGCCTTATCATGGAAACTCGGTGGACGGATGCTCCGAAGCCGACGTTGCTGATGAAGCCTGGGAAGCATCTCTAGATCGTCATACAGCAGTGCAGGACCTGATGGTTGAAGGTTTTTCCGAATCAGTGGCATTACCAATAGGCCAAATGAAGGTTCAGCAAAGGATGCTGATTTACGCTCTGACCCGGATGCTTGTTCCAAGATCCGGAAACCATGATGTCATCCAACGACTGGATATTATGCTGTTGTGGGGATTGTGCAAAGAGCTCAAGATGAGCTGGGCATGGATTTTCCTCAGACACGTGTTGGAAGCTGCACAAGGGAAGCTGGTACTTCCTTACCCCCAGCTGATCACAAAGATTTTTGAGCACTTCAAAATTTCTTTCAAGGGTGAAGAGTCGACCAAGACCATCCTTTCATTTGGTGAATCTATTGTGAACCAGATGCAGCTGCGCAAAGTGAATGGCGTTTGGATGCAACCTCAGGCAAGTGCTGAACAAACCCAGCAGAGTACTGGACCACTAGCTGTTGAGTCTGTTCCAGCAAGCTCTGATGTGCTTGCCAAACTGCTTGAGTTAATGGAAGCGCATGCTGCTCACAACACCAGAATGGAGGATGCTTTGCAGAAGCTTCAGTCTGATTTAACACTGATTGCACAGGATGTGGCAGCAATCCAGGAACATCTAGGCATTAAGTTGTCTTTCAGTGATGTTGCTGAGATTGGAAGACAAGCAATTGAAGAACCAACTCCGACACACACAGAGGTTGTTGAAACTCATGTTGAGGAGACACATGCTGAGGGTAATACAGCGGTCTCAGCCTCTTCCCCAGATAATAATGAGGACCAGCACACCTTAGATGTTTAGGATTTTAGTTTTTCTTATGTTGTACCTTTTTTATTAGTTCTGCCATTTCTCTGTAATTGTTTTGTTGATGAATGAATGAATATATTAAGCTAATTTTATGATCATATCGTTTGTTGCATTTCGATTGTAGTACGTGCCATAATCTGTTTCTGTTTCTCATCTTTTTACAAATTGTTTTAAAAACTGCTCCTGTTGCTAATCTATTCCAGTTTCAGTTTTGCTAGCAACTACGGGGGAGCTTAGTTCTGAGTTTTTCTCTCCTTCACCTCTTTTTGACTTAACTGACAAAGGGGGAGAAAAATTTAAACTTGTAATTGTACTAACTCAGTATGTCGTGCTACTTATGTTAAACTCTGATAATTATGCTATACTTATGCTCTGATACTTATTAAGCCCTTATTAAGCCTGATAGCATGTTCTGATACTAACAGTGCTTTTTGCCATATACTCTGATATGTAATCACTTGCAAATTGCTCTGATACGTTTTCAGTTGGTTTAGCTCTAACCCTAATTTCACTATATGAAAAGCATGGACACTCAGATTTAGGGGGAGCTTCACTAGACTGTCGTTATTACATTGTGTTTCTTTTGAAATATTTCTCAAGTTAAAATTGCATGTTTGTCACTTAAATCAAAAAGGGGGAGATTGTTGGACATATGCTCGTTTTTGATATTATTGACAAACATACATCATTAAATAAATCTAACATTGTAAACTGAGAAAACTTTCAGGAACAACAACTCAACCCTACAAACTTGAGACAATTGCTTGGAACTTAAGAAATCAACAAAAGCTTGAAGATTCACAAGCACATCGATTAGTCAAATCGATTCTGTAGCAGGGTTGGATGAAATTATGCAGTCTGGAATTAAGCAATCGATTGGCAAAATCGATTTGCACATTCAAGTATGATATCAATCGATTGGTCAAATCGATTGGTACATTTATTAGAAAATGAATTGTGCAAGTCAGAGAGCCAGTTAGACTTAAATCGATTAGGCAAATCGATTGGTTAATTCACTAGGACTGGACTGATTGCTCACATCGATTAGACAAATCGATTGGTACATTTACTGAAATTAAAATGTGCAAGTCAGTAGCCTGCCTTGCAATCTAATCGATTTGGAAAATCGATTGAGCCAATCATATTTGTGTTGTTACTTGTCTATATCCATTGGCATAATCGATTTCGAATGTCACAGAGCCAAACCAATAATGAGTAAATCGATTGGACAAATCGATTTACCCAAATTAACTTCAAAATGAATTTGGTCTGGGACATACGCAATCGACTAGCACAATCCACTAACATACTTTTGTTGAAATAAGTTTGGCATCAATCGACTTGGTAAATCGATTAAATGAACCAAACAACGTAATGGGTTTCAGACTTAAATCCATAGTCGCTTAGACAAATCGATTATGAAGTTTTGAATCGATTGAGTACATCGATTGTTTTGATCTCGTTGTTCGAAAAAAACACTACAAATCGATTATGCACATCGATTCAAATATGAACATTCATCCAAGTCTGAAGAACTCAGGTAAACTAATCGATTAGGTAAATCGATTAGTATATGCAGTTTCAAGATTCAAGAAAAACAAGATTCGCGAAATCGATTGGACAAATCGATTAGGGTACTTTATTACTTTAAGGAATCGATTGGCCAAATCGATTCATATGTTGTTTTTCCTGAAACTATAATAACTATATTCACTCTATTCTTCTCATAACTTGTGAATAACATTTTTGATAATACACCTTCACAACATACACAATACTACTAATCCTTTCTCAACTGATATTACTTTGAATATCTTTTTCAGCCTTAAACAATCTACATTGGTGATCAACAAGGATTGAAAAAGACAAAATTGAGAAAGATAGCTTTGAGAAGAATGAACATCAAGAACTTTGTATATTTGATCTATTTCAATTTCTGTAATTCAAATTCTATAACCAAATTACTTTGAGAAAATCCAGTTACAACTGGTGGTGATCTTCGAGGTTGAGGGCTGTCAACAAGAAGACACTTGACTGTATTCTTGGTAGAGTTTTTGGGATTTAAACTCGGGAATTCAGGGAAGGAAAGATAGAACAGGGAGAATAGTTTAAGATTGAGGCGAGGCACTGTGTAAAATCTGTAAACTGATTCTAAGAAGTTCTATTGGAAAGGCCAAGATGGGGTTTGATCTTAGGACTGGATGTAAGCCGTCACAAAGCGGTGAACCAGTATAAATATCTGCGTACACTTTTCTTTCCCTTATCTCATTTAAATTTTTGCAATTATTGTGTTCTTGATATTGATTGAATGCATGATAAAGATTCTGTGATAAATATCTTTGCATGACTAATTGTCTTGACATGGTTGCATGAAAATCAATATCTTGAATGCTAATTTTTTTTGATGCATTTCTCCATATAATCAATAACTGATATTGTTTACATTCATTAGAATTGATTATTAGGGACCTTCCGTAATCTTGTGTTTTTTAAATTTACAATTTATAAAACTGCTGCGCATATTGTTAGAATAGAAATCTTTTTGCATACATCTCCATAAAACTGAGGTCATAATTACCATCATGAATATCTTTTTCAGCCTTGAACTATCTACATTGGTGATCAACAAGGATTGAAAAAGACAAAATTGAGAAAGATAGCTTTGAGAAGAATGAAGATCAAGAACTTTGTATATTTGATCTATTTCAATTTCTGTAATTCAAATACTATAACCAAATTACTTTGAGAAAATCCAGTTAAACCTGGTGGTGATCTTCGAGGTTGAGGGTTGTCAACAAGAAGACACTTGACTGTATTCTTGGTAGAGTTTATGGGATTTAAACTCGGGAATTCAGGGAAGGAAAGATAGAACAGGGAGAATAGTTTAAGATTGAGGCGAGGCGCTGTGTAAAATCTGTAAACTGATTATAAGAAGTTCTATTGGAAAGGCTAAGATTGGGTTTGATCTTAGGACTGGATGTAAGCCGTCACAAGGTGGCTGAACCAGTATAAATATCTGCGTACACTTTTCTTTCCCTTATCTCATTTAAATTTCTACAATTATTGTGTTCTTGATATTGATTGAATGCATGATAAAGATTCTGTGATAAATATCTTTGCATGGTTTGTGTGGTAAAGATTCTATGATAAAGATTCTTGATAGGTGGTTTGTGTGGTCAAGTCCGAAATAATTATTATTTGTTGATGTGGTCAAAAGCTAAATTTAGAATTATTTGAAGTAGTGTTAAGATTCTATTTGATGATGGTTTTATAGGGAAACCATGCCGCCAAGAAGGGATGACGCTTCGAGAGCCAATGCTAACAGGGATGATCGAATGGCGGAGGCTATGAATAACATGGCTGCTGCTGTTGTTGCACAGACTGCTGCTAAGACTCAACGTGATCTCGAAAAGAGAGAAAGAGAGATTCATGCTGTAGAGTCAAGAGGGTTGGAAGATTTCCGTCGTTACAATCCTCCCAAGTGTAAGGGGGATGAGAATTCGGAGAAAGCGGATCAGTGGATCCAAGAAGTGGAGAAGATCTTCGAAATGATTAACTGTCAAGCGGCAGTGAAGGTCAACTGTGCCACTTATATGCTGTTAGGGGATGCGGAGTACTGTTGGAGGAGTACATGTTTGTTGATGAGGTCGGCCCACGAGGAGGTGAATTGGGAATCGTTCAAAAGGAAGTTTTTAGACAAATACTTCCCGATGAGCACTAGGACTAAACTGGGTGATGATTTCCTGAAACTACAGCAGGGAAACATGATCGTGGGCGAATATGCCGCTAAGTTTGAATCCCTATCAAGACACTTTAGGTTTTTCCGTGAAGAGATTGATGAACCGTTCATGTGTCATCGTTTCCAAGACGGACTAAAATATGAGATCCAAGATTCTGTCTTGCCTTTGGGAATTCAACGTTTCCAAGTCCTCGTGGAAAAATGCAGGAAAGTCGAGGACATGAAGAATAAGAGGGCTAGCCAAGGAGGGAATTTTAGTGCTGGAGGGCCCAGTCGGGTGAATTATCAAAACAACAAGAGGAAACAAGTTGCTAAACCCTATAACCGACCACAAAATAACAACAGTGGGCAGAATCGCCCAAGGAACCAGAATTTCGGGAGACAACTGGGACGAGTGGTTCGATGCTTCCGATGTGGGGAAAAGGGACATTATGCTAACGCCTGTACCCCTAGTACTCTCACCTGCTACAATTGTCATAAACCAAGACACATGGCAAGGGATTGCACGGCTCCAAAGGTGGAACCAGTTGTGAATGTAGCTAAGGCTACTCGTCCTACTGCTAGAGGATGCATTTATAGTGTGAGTGCTGAAGAGGGGAATCCATCTGGCAATTTGATTCAACGTGACTGTGAGATTGCAGGTAACACTCTAAATGCACTTTTTGATTCGGGGGCAACCCATTCCTTCATTGCTATGGATTATGTGAATCGGTTGAAGTTATCTGTATCTGCTTTACCTTTTGATTTGGTTGTCTCCACACCTGCTAAGACTTTAACAGTAAATTCTGCATGTTTACATTGTCAAATGACTATTCAGAATAGGGATTTCTTAGTTAATTTGATTTGTTTACCTCTACAATCACTCGAGGTCATTCTCCGTATGGATTGGATGTCTTATCATTATGTGATCTTGGATTGTGCTCGTAAATTGGTTCTTTTCCCCGAACCAGGAGTTGTTAAGTATTTAGTCGCTAACAAACTCCAAGTATCGCTAAGTGAAGGGACTCATGAGTTTTTGTCTCTGGCTAATGTGGAGGCAAGGATAAATGTGAACATAGAAGATGTGACTCTTGTCAATGAGTACCGGGATGTATTCCCAACAGAAATTCCAGTATTGCCACCGGTAAGAGAAGTGGAGTTTTTCATTGATTTGCACCCAGGAATGGGACCAATTTCGATTGCGCCATACCGAATGTCACCATCGGAATTAAATGAGCTCAAGGGCAAAATTGAAGATTTGTTGAAGAAGAAATTTATTAGACCAAGTGTATCGCCATGGGGAGCTCCTGTTTTACTAGTTAAGAAGAAAGACGGAAGCTCACGGTTATGTGTGGATTACAGACAGCTTAATAAGGCAACTATTAAGAATCGTTATCCTTTGCCACGCATTGATGATTTAATGGATCAATTAAGGGGGGTCGCGGTATTTTCGAAAATTGACCTGAAATCGGGTTACCATCAGATTCGAGTAAGAGAAGGAGATATTCAGAAAACTGCTTTCAGAACCCATTACGGACATTATGAATATCTCGTGATGCCGTTTGGAGTTACCAATGCACCAGCAATTTTCATGGACTACATGAACAGAATCTTTAATCCATTCCTTGATAAATTTGTTGTGGTGTTCATTGATGATATATTGATTTATTCAAGAACTGAAGAGGAGCATAGAGAACATTTACGTCAAGTTCTTGAGATTTTACGCGCGAAGCAATTGTATGCCAATCTGTCAAAGTGTGAATTTTGGCTAGAGAAAGTAAATTTCTTAGGACATGTGATAACCAAGGAAGGAATCGTTGTAGATCCGGCTAAGATCGAGGCGGTTCTTGCTTGGAAACAGCCTCAGACTGTCACTGACATACGAAGTTTTGTCGGACTGGCAGGGTACTACAGGAGTTTTATTGAAGGTTTTGCTAAGATTGTGACTCCATTGACACAACTTACCAGAAAATATCAACCGTTCGCATGGACGGAGAAGTGTGAGGAAGATTTTCAATTACTAAAGAGAAAATTGATGACCTCACAAGTGTTGGTGTTACCGCAATCAGATGAACCCTATGAAGTTTATTGTGATGCATCTCACCAAGGGTTGGGATGTGTTCTGATGCAGCACAAGAAAGTTGTGGCTTATGCCTCAAGACAATTGAAGATTCATGAGAGGAACTATCCTACTCATGATTTGGAGCTTGCGGCGGTTGTTTTTGCATTAAGGATCTGGAGGCACTATTTATATGGGTGCGCGTTCACAGTGTTCAGTGACCATAAAGGCTTGAAATATTTGTTTGATCATAAGGAATTGAACATGCGCCAGAGGCTATGGATGGAAACTCTCAAGGATTTTGATTTCACACTGCAGTACCACCCTGGGAAGGCCAATGTAGTGGCTGACGCGTTGAGTAGAAGGAGTGTGTCGGTGTCTTCTACAATTATGGCTAGACAACAAGAGTTGTGGGAAGCTTTTAGAGACCTACACTTGAACGTAGAGTTTGCACCGGGAATTTTGAAATTCGGAATGATTAAGATTTCGAGTGGACTACTTGAAGACATTGCAAATTCTCAAGATGACGCCTTAATTCAAGAGAAAAGGAACCTAATAATGCAAGGGAAGACCACAGAATTCAAGATTGGATCAGGTAATATTTTGCGATGTAATGGTAGGATTTGTGTACCAGAAATTGCAGATATAAGGAAAGCGATTTTAGAAGAGGCTCATAAGAGTAAGTTGAGTATTCATCCTGGAGCGACAAAGATGTATCAGGATTTGAGGCAGAATTATTGGTGGCCAGGAATGAAGAGGCATGTAGCGGAGTATGTATCGACTTGCCTAACTTGTCAAAAAGCGAAGGTGGAACATCAGCGACCTACTAGGATGTTGCAACCTTTAGATATACCTGAATGGAAGTGGGACAACATTTCCATGGATTTTATAACTGGATTGCCTAAGACGAGGAGAAAGAATGATTCTATATGGGTGATAGTGGATCGACTGACTAAATTCACACACTTTTTGCCAGTAAAGACCACTTATAAGGTAGATCAGCTAACAGAGATTTACATTGCTGAAATTGTGAGGCTACACGGGGTACCATTGAGTATTGTATCAGATCGTGATCCAAAGTTCACATCACATTTTTGGGGAGCATTGCACGAAGCGTTGGGAACGAAACTATGATTGAGTTCAGCTTACCATCCACAAACGGACGGACAGACTGAAAGGACGAATCAGTCCTTGGAAGATCTATTGAGAGCCTGTGTATTAGATGATAGAGGAAGTTGGGATGATGTACTTCCGTTGGTTGAGTTCACCTACAACAATAGTTTCCACGCAAGTATTGGGATGGCACCATATGAGGCTTTATATGGGCGCAAGTGTCAAACGCCCTTGTGTTGGTAAAAGGACGGTGAAAATATGATTGTCGGACCAGAGATGGTGCAACAGACTACAGCTAAGGTAAGGAAAATCAAGGAGAGAATGAAGACTTCACAGGATCGTCAGAAGAGTTATACAGACAAGCGTCGCAGACTGTTAAAATTTGAACAGGGTGACCATGTGTTTCTAAGAGTCACACCCACTATTGGAGTTGGTAGAGCATTGAAATCGAAGAAACTGACTCCTAAATTCATTGGACCATATCAGATTTCTGCACGAATTGGGCCTGTTGCTTATCGAATTGCATTGCCTCCGCAACTGTCCAATATTCATGACGTGTTTCATGTGTCACAATTGAGGAAATATCTTGCAGATCCATCTCATGTGATCGAACCAGACACAATACAGCTAAAGGATAACTTGTCATTCGAAGTACCACCTGTGAGAATTGATGACAGGAAGATTAAGCGATTGAGGATCAAGGATGTTTCGTTGGTCAAGATGATTTGGAACCCAATTACTGGAGATGCGACTTGGGAACTGGAGAGCAAGATGAGAGAACAACACCCAGAGTTATTTATCGACGCATAGTTTCGAGGACGAAACTAATTTTAGGGGGGTAGTAATGTAAGACCCATAATTTTAAAGTGTACTTTATGTATATTAATGTATTGTTGGTATTGAACTCGGAGGTTTTTTTTTAGCCAAAGTTATTAATATTTTGGAGTTTATATGACCAAGAAGATATTTTGACGCCCGATTAGAATTTATCGTCGATAAATAAATTAAATTAACTGCTGAAAATTCCATTTGTCAATTGAGTTACGACGAGAGAAGATCTTTTTAACAAAAGTGGTTTGGGAAGTTATGGGCGAAATGAAATTTTAATAAATATCTAGATATTTTGAGATATTTGTTAATTATATTAATATATATGTTTGTGTGGAGGGAAAAGAGGAGTAAATAGAAAGGAAAGAAGGAAAAAGAAAGAAAAGAAAAGGAGAGGGAAGAAAAAGAAAAGAAAAAAAACAGAAAACTTCTTCTTCTTCCTCGCGTGACCCATTCTTCTCCCTTCCTCCATTGTTGCTCGTTTTTCCTTCCTTTTCTTTCCTTTGGATTTGAAAATTGATAGTGGGTGATAGGACAAGGATTTCTCAACTCCACTCTTCCTCTTTGATCCGAAAACGAAGGAAAACGGTTTAGGGATTTCAAAACCGTCAAACACAAATCTCACCGTTTCTTCTGGATCCAAGCTTCGTTTCGCGAAGGGATAGAAGGGAAAGTTGCACGCCACTACACTACGGTGCTAGTGAGCTAACTTTGGAAGCGACGTCGCGAGCAAAGTTTTTATCGGAATTGATCGTGGTGCTGTAAATCGACGTTAAAGCTAACGTTAAGGTAAGGGCTCATTCCAAACTTTTAGTTTGCATTTAGGGCCTTATCTGTGGTTATATGGAAAAGAATTTTGTTAGGGTTGGAGTATTGATTTGGGGAAAATATATCTAAGGCTTTATGGGTAAAATCTTAGAGTTAGATTTTGGTTATCTTGATGAATGTATCGTGGAAAATGAATTTAAACTCATTTATGTATGATTTTGAGCAAATGAAACTTGTGGGTTTGAGTGGTGGATTGTGTTGATTTGTGTTCGTTGTTTTTGACGTGTTCTTAATTGATACTGATGAAATTTGATATGTGTATGGTTGGATTTTGTGGAAAAATGAATTGATGTGGATTGATAATATGTTTGAGTTGTTTTGCGTGGAATTTGAAAATTGTGTAAGTTAAATCAATATTAAGAATGGGGAATCTCTTAATGACTTATTTACTTAATGTTGTCGTGAAAACCATTAGAGTTAAACGAGTATTAAGAATGGGGAATCTCTTAATGTCTTGTTTACTTAATGTGTATTTTGAAAATCGTTTAAGTTAATTGAGCGTTAAGAATGGGGAATCTCTTAATGTCTTGGGTACTTAAAGTTGTTTTGAAAATCGTTTAAGTTAACTGGGCGTTAAGAATGGGGAATCTCTTAATGTCTTGGCTACTTAATGTTGTTTTGAAAATCGTTTAAGTTAAAAGAATATTGAGAATGGGGAATCTCTTAATATGTCTGTTTGCTTAATGTTTGGCGTGAAATTCATTTAAGTTAAATGAGCATTGAAAATGGGGAATCTTTTAATATCTGCATTTACTTAACGATTGTTGTGGATGGAGTCAGTATATGCTCATGTATTTTCATGCTTTTTGTAAATCGTGCAGACCCGTGATAGGTGGCACCCTGATAAATAGTACTTTGGCCTGTGATAGGCGGTACATTTATGATTTACGTTTTTGTAAATTATGCAGACCCGTGATAGGTGGCACCTTGGTAAATAGTACTTTGGCCCGTGATAGGTGGTACTTTTACGATTTACGGTTTTTTGTAAATTGTGCAGACCCGTGATAGGTGGCACCCTAGTAAAGAGTACTTTGGCCTATGATAGGAGGTACATTTACAATTTACGTTCTTCTTAGTAAACCGTGCAGACCCGTGATAGGTGGCACCTTGGTAAACGATACGGGCCCGTGATAGGCAGTACGTTTATGGTTTACGCTTTTTACTAAATCGTGTAGACCCGTGATAGGTGGCACCTCGGTATTTGGTACTTTGGCCTGCGATAGGCGGTACAATTATGATTTACGGCCCTTCGAGGAGGGTTTTGGTTTGGAATTCCGAGTCCATGCATTTTGGCATATACGCATTGCATTAGGGTGCTTGGCACACGAGTCGTGGTTGATTCAAATTATGATTGTGTTGATTTTGCTAAGTGTTATGGTTTGAAATTATGTGTAAGTGTGTTTTGATTCAAATTATGATTGTGTTGATTTTGCTAAGTGTTATGGTTTGAAATTATGTGTAGGTGTGTTTTGATTCACATTGTGATTGAGTTGGTTTATGAATTTTTGAAAGAATACACAGGGAAATCGATTTACCTAATCGATTTAATCGATTTACCTAATCTTATTTTGGGTTAGATGATGGATTTCACAATTGATTATCAATGTATTGGTCAGTTATGTATTACTTGATGGATTGAGAACTTTATTTTGATTTCATTATCATTTGGTAAGCATTGTATGAACTTTTAGCATATGGAAAACCTTTTAAGATGCATGCTAAGTTGAAAGGGGTATTTTGTGCATTTGAAAACTTATATGTTATTTGTTAATTGTTAATTTCGATTGGTGACCCTTTACAACTATTGTGGAAATATGGGCTTTGCCCTCAGATGAGAGTCAGGGCGGTCCTACTGGTTCGTACCCTACGGATGGGAATGTGGATGGGAATGCTTGATTGGAGCTACGTTAGGAGGATCTCACGGGGCACGTAGAGATTACTCGAGGCGTATAGTTTTGTTATGTATAGAATGATCAGACTAGGTTGTCACTCAAGACACATATATCTTTCTTTTGGGCTACTTTTATTTTAAATTGGAAGGATTTACATGTACTAATGTTGGCATCAGAACATGCTTTGGATTTATATTTTGAAAAAAAAAAAACTTTTCCGCTATTTGTAAATTATAACGACTCAATTATTTATCCAAGGGTTTTACTTTATTTGATTCTGTGTTGTATTTTAATTTCTTTTAAAAAAAAAAATACACCTTCGCTTTGAAAAATGGGGTGTTACAGTATATCATTCAAGAACATCTCCAATCAAAATAAGACCAATCGAGCTTCTGTAAGAGGCAGAGCTGCCCACACCTCAAGACGCAAGACTCATATTGATGTTGCATTTGAACTCGTATGTATTAAATTGACATTTACCTAAAATTAATACAATTTAATGTTATGATATCTACTTGTGAGTTGTGATACAATAATCTTGATTTTATTTTAATTATGGTCTAATAATCTTGATTTTATTTGTAGAGCAATAACCTTCAAAGAGATTTACTTCCCGATGAGTTATTTTTGACAACCCACAACAGGAAAAATGGCGCTTGGGTTGATAGTCGCGCATAATCTACCTATGTATGTTCTTTATTTATGTAAATTCTTTATGCAAATTTTTTATATTACAAATAAACCAAAAAAGAATATAATCTCATTTGCACCAAGAGTCCTAAATGAACAATCCCTCCGGTAAAATAATTTTTATATTTAAATTAATATATATATATTTCATTCAATATCTTTTATATAGTATAAATTTTAACCACTTTTGCTTCCCACACCTCTCAATTTTCTTGTAAATTCAAAATATCCAAATTACCCTTCCCTCTTTATTCAATTAACCCCATCATTTCTATTTTCATCATCTTCATCTTCATTAACTTAACACCTTCATCTTCAATCATCTACATTCTTGAATCATTTCTGCCATCTTCAATCATTTTCAACACCTTCA
Organism: Cicer judaicum; assembly: GCA_037974835.1. Lineage (NCBI taxonomy): Eukaryota > Viridiplantae > Streptophyta > Magnoliopsida > Fabales > Fabaceae > Cicer > Cicer judaicum. Next base: position 1,504,919 of record JBBPBS010000417.1, read on the forward strand.
ACCATAAACCAAGTATCATCTTCAATCAAGTAAGCAATCTTCAATCATCTTCAACACCTTCAACACCATCTTTAATCATCTTCAATCAAGTAAGCAATAGTTTTTTTAGCAGCATTACGTGAACTGAGTTAACGTATGTGTAAGTGAACTCACTTCACGTGGAAGATACGTGAATTGAATTCAAGTATACATATGTAAACTCAGTTCACGTATGACTCAAATGTTTCAAAAAAATTGACATTTACGTGAACTGAGTTTATATATGTGTACTTGAATTCAATTCACGTATTTGCTACGTGAACTGAGTTCACGTACACATACGTTAACTGAGTTCACGTAACTCATATGAATTTTTAAACTCCATTGATGTACGCATTCTTAAATCACGTACATTTGCGTAAACCTAATTCACGTAGCATTTGTATTTTCTTAATTTTATCAGCTACGTGAACTCATTTCACGTAAACGTATGTGAACTCAATTCATGTACAAAACTCAGATTTTGAAGAAAAAAAATAAAACTACAAAACACAACAACACACATACTTAGTTGAGTTGAGTCACTATAATGATGAAGATGTTGAAGAAATTGAAGATGATTCAAGATTATTGAAAATGAAATGTATCAAAATGATTGAAGAATATAGTACTATCTTTGCAATAATTAATATTATGTTAGAGAGTTTTTTAGAGGAGAATTTGAGAAAGAGGAAAGATAAAATGGCACAACAGAAAAGCTTTGAAAGAGAAGAGTTTTGAGTGTTTGTTTTTCTTCAAAATATAAATCTTTTTTATTTGAAAAAACTCAAAAAAATGTATTGCATGAGAATTTTGGATGGTTTTGGAGTACATAAATAATTTTTTCAAATCCTTTTATGTTGTTATCATACTTTAAAAATTTAAAATATATTAATCATAAATATTTTCTATAAAATTATTTTCTTAAATAAGATTGAAGATTTATCTCTAGTTCACTCTTTTCCCCTTCATCATAACTAGAGGATTAATTGTGTCAATTTTCTCAGGTTGAAAATTCAAATCTCTTCACTAAGAACCAGACCACAGATATCGTTGCGACGATTTTGAGTTCATTGAGATGTTGTGCCGCAACTACATCTTCTGTTATTCATAACGTAAACAACCACCTGAGTTTTACTTGAGGCTCACGATTTTTCATACATGCTAGAAATAGACGACATAAGACTTGTTGTGGTCTTTTCCTTTGCAATGTTAAAAGCAACATTACGAGATAACGTTAATCGGATAACACCAAGGGCTTTCCTTTCGAGAAGTCTCCAATCATCTTCGTTCACCTAGGCTAGTTTCTTTTCGTGTGAGAAGTTGATTCAGGTTTTTTGTGATACAAATAATCCTCAATTTGCATCTTCCAAAAACCAAAGTCTGCACCGTCAAACTTTTCAATCTTCACTTTTCCTACGTTTGTAGCCATTACTCTCACTTATGTATGACATCCTTAAGATCATTCTCTGAACTAGAGTTCCGATACCAGTTGTTAGGAAACTACACAAAATTTCTCGTGGTCAGATTAAAGTGAAAATAAAAATGCAAAATAATAACACAAAATTGATAATGGAATTTGGCTAAATATGTCTACGTATTTGGGCTGCTATAGACCTTTATATTGAAAAAGGGAAATTTACACAAAGTGTTTACAAACACTCGCAATCTCTCACTATTCAAAACCCAATTACACCCAAGATAAATATATTAGGTTAATAAAGATGAAGATAAATATATAAATAAGGGGTTAAGTGAATAAAGAGGAAAGGGTATTTTAGATATTTGAGATTTAAAAAAAAAAAGGAGGGGTGTAGAAAGCAAAATGAGGGGTGTGGGAAACAAAAGTGAAATTTAATATTTTTCTAAAAGATATAATTCTATTTTAATATTATTAAACAATTATTATTTTTTTATTATATTAATAATAATAACTATAATTTTCAAATTTATTATTTTATAAATTGCTGTGAGAGTCCAGCGAGAAAACCCGAACTCCGCTGAAAAGGAGATTGTTATCCAAAATTTAACCCCAACTTAAAACAATGGCAAATGCGGATTTTTCAGTAGAAGTCGCGGAGCCGCCCCGCCCATTCCATTGCCATACCTACTTCTAGTCAATGGAGAGGGAAGAGAGCCTGAGAGATTCACAATTTCACACTTGATACGCGTTGTTCCACGCGCCACGCAGTAATAGAATATTATTATTAATTATTAATTGATGAGCAGAGTCATCTCATCATTCAGACACGGTCATCTCTTGACTTTTTTTGATATTTCCCATTTCTCTCTCTCTCTATAAGTTCTTCTTCACCTTTATCTTCTCCACTTCTCTTCTTTCCTTCTTATCTCTCTCAAGCTGCTGCCTCTGGTTCATTTGATCCTGTTTCTAAAGTTCTAAGGTTCGTTTCACCATTTTATTTTATTTTATTTTATTTTTCTTGATCACCACCGTTCAATTATAGGCGTGTTTTCCAATTTCATCTCTCTCTCTCTCTTGCTTTTCTTAATTCTTTCTAGTTTAGTGTTTTTTTGTTGCTGACACAGAAGATTATTTCTGATTATAGACCATTCTTCAGTAGCTATTTATTAATTATGAGTAATTTTTAGTTAATGTTTTCCCGGAATTTTTGTTAGGATTCTGGTTTAACCCTTTTATTTCAGTTCCTGAGGAATATCAACTCACATTTTACTTTTCAGAGTGGTTCGAAGATTCAACTGTTACATAATATAGGATACAAATTCAGAGTTGAGATACAGTGAATTAGTTTTTGGTGGAAAATTTACTATAGAGTATGAAAAATAAAAATTGAACGGATTAAATTCCATTAGTTTGTTTTAGGTCTTATGGCTTTAGGAAAATATTGATGTAGTCGGTTAAAGTTGGGTTACTGAAACAGCTATTTGATGATGATATCTGTGCCTGATTGTAGTTTAGTTTAGACTATGATTTTGCATTACATCTCTTTTATGATAGAACCCTCTTTTGATATAATTAAATTAAAATATTGGTGAAAAAGTTGGAACCATAATAATGATATATATTAATGCTTTTTGTGTGTTAGAAGAACTCCATGATATCTTGTAAGCCATGAAGGTTTGGCATTATTGTTATTTTCAACTTTATTATCCTTCAAGATGTTGATAGTTTTACATGGATCAGCCAGGTGAGCTTGGAACTGATTTATTTTGAAGATATTGATTCCATTTGACATTAAAAGCCACATTCAAATAACTTCATACGGTCATGACTTGTTTTCCTTTCTTATTTGGTAAGAAAGTGTCGTCTGATGTAAGACGAGATCCTGAAATTGATGAAGGTAACTTATATACATTTGATTAACTTTTAGGAGTATGATTGCATTCTTTGATTGACATGTTCATGATTTAATGAGAAAAAACAGTTGCTTATATTGCTTCACTTTAATTGAATATACTTGTGAACAGGACTTTCTGGCATTCGAATAAAAGTCTATACTTACAAACAACTAAAAATTGCCTCTGACAATTTCAGTCCGGCTAATAAAATCGGGGAGGGTGGTTTTGGTTCTGTCTTTAAGGTAAGCAAACAATTTCCAAATGGTTTTGATCATTATTTCTTCCCCCTCTTTGCTTTAGCAATAAAAACCTTAACAATATTTTGGTGGATGATCAGGGAGTGCTAAAAGATGGGAAGGTAGCTGCTATAAAAGTTCTTTCAACGGAATCAAAACAAGGGGTGAAGGAATTCTTGACAGAGATTAATGTGATTTCAGAAATACAGCATGAAAATTTGGTTATACTCTATGGTTGTTGTGTGGAAGGAGATCACCGAATATTAGTCTACAATTATCTTGAGAACAATAGCCTTGCACAAACCCTTCTAGGTAAATGCATTATAGTTTTTTGGTAAAGTTTTCTGGGAGAATTTGAGAGCAAGGACTTTTATTTCATCATAATCATGGACTTGTTATATCAATAATATTTGACTCTCAACCTTACCTCTTTGCAGCTGGAGGTCACAGTAATATCTACTTTGATTGGCAAACACGATGTAGGATATGCATTGGAGTTGCACGTGGACTTGCCTTTCTCCATGAGGAAGTACAACCACATATTGTTCACAGGGATATAAAAGCAAGCAATATTCTCCTTGACAAAGACCTTACACCTAAGATTTCAGATTTTGGTCTTGCAAAACTTATTCCATCATACATGTCCCATGTCAGCACACGCGTAGCAGGAACAATGTAAGTGTTTTAATTTACTGTCAGTACAAAATTTGAAAGTATTTATTTATTTTTACCTTTTGAAAGAGCAGGGTGGCCTTCCCAAAAGTAAGACTTGGGTAGCTCAACTTTTGTATTATACATAATATAAATGCTAGTGTTTGGTAGCAATCCAAACCTGTCAAACAGCTACCCAAGCAATTGCAACTATAACAGAACAAGAAAAATAGAAGAATTGGAATAAATCTGTATATTATTGATGATGAAGGGAAATGGTAGTAGTAGAAGGTCTCTCTAACTACCCTAAGAGCAAAGCTCCACTTAGAGGAATATCTCACTCTGGTCTATCAGAGAATTAATTCTTATAAAAATTCTCTCTCCTAAGAATTGCACCCTTTATACCAACAAGGAGCACATTCCCTCCTGACTACTTAGATTCTCTCTCTGCCACGTCATTAGTATTTTTGGACCTTCATTAGTACACTCTCCAAACTCTTGGTTTACCCAGAATGCCCTTAGCCTTCGTTCCTTCCCCATCAGTGTTGTTGAGTGGTCACAACTAAATGTTATACAGCAACAACAGTTTTCTTTCACAATATGTGAGTTAGCTACATAGATTAAAAAATTTCATGGTGTCCTCTCATAAAGCATTTTTGGTGACAAACTTTGTAATCTAAATTCGTTTTAATGGCTTAGCTTATAGTTTTCTAGGTATCTCTAACTTTGACTACCTTCCATTTGATCGACTCTCCGTGTCTTATTCATACTTGCTATAACTTATATCAATTCATTTTGATGTCAAACAGTGGCTTTGAACTTTATAATAATATTTAGTTTATGTCATTTATTATTAGTGTGTTTAAAGGCTGATATAAGAGATTCCTTTGGTTGACCCAATGCTTTACATAAATTTGTCGTCCAATAATTGTTCTGGTCGGTATTAAACTGTACTTATTTGTCGATAGAAATCATCTATTTTACGATTTGTATTATCTTCCATTTCTCCCCAATTATGTATTCAATGCTGTGTGTTTTATTTCAGAGGTTATTTGGCACCAGAGTATGCAATCAGGGGGCAGTTGACACGTAAAGCAGACATTTACAGTTTCGGGGTCCTTCTTGTGGAAATAGTCAGTGGGAGAACTAACACAAATACAAGATTACCAATGGGAGATCAATACATTCTAGAAAGGGTATGTGTGTTCAATTGTCTCCGTTGTGTTCAAGTATCTTACATATTTTTAAAATGGACAGTAATAGGGGAAATATCGTTCACTTTCTTGTGATCATCTCACTATTAATAAGTAAAATCCTCTAGCATAATACAGATTAAATGTTAAGTGACTTTATACTGCTATGATTTTGACCGCAAATAACATAACCTTCTTTCTATTCTTCAAGTTGTTATGGTTTGAGTTTCCGAGTTATGTCTGATTGGAAGCCTCGTTAAGGATATTCATGCTTAGCAATGTTATATTCCCCACTAATACTTTTTCTCATCAAAATTCACTGATATATTATCATGTGTTAGTTAGATGTATTAATTCTTCATATGTAAGTTTTCCCCTATATTGTTTGTTTGTTGATTATTGAACCTATCAAAACCATTAATCATTCTCTCCAGGCTCATGTTTAGTCCATATCTTAAATATTCTATTTGCACTTTTATGTTGCTTGTATTAGAAGTTGTAATTTTTGAATTCAAAATTATATATAAATTTGTTTGACATGTTAAAGCATTCATATGTTGTAGATAGCAAAGCACTTGCTAGATTTGTAAGCTTCCACTTTTTTCAAATAGGCTCTAACATAAAATTTCACATGTACTTCTGATTCATATATTGAAAGTTTGAAATACTACATGAGTAGTTTTACTTTCATTTTGAACCAGTGAAATGAGATACCAAAACATAGTTCATTATATTCCTTACTTTATTGCATTGTTATTAATCATATTCTACAACTGCAATATGGTATTTTAAGACGCTTATTTAAGCTTCTATTCTTACAGACATGGGAACTGTATGAGCGAAAGGAGTTGGTACAGTTGGTAGACATATCACTAAACGGAGGATTCAATGCCGAGGAGGCTTGTAAATATTTAAAGATTGCTCTTCTTTGCACTCAGGATACTCCTAAGCTCCGTCCAACCATGTCTTCTGTGGTCAAAATGCTCACTGGAGAAATGGATGTTAATGAAAGTAAGATAACAAAACCAGGCTTGATTTCAGATGTTATGGACATGAAAATTAGAGAACCTAAAAAAAAAATAGGCTTGGAGACTTTTCCATCTTCATACAATGCTTCCTCTAGTTCTGATAGCCAGGGTACTACTATATCATTGGCTTCTTCAAGTGCTGCAACAACTTCAACCTTCACTTTAAAACATGATCAAAGCATGTAAATATCATTAGTCATCAGTGATTTTTCCTTTGATATAAGATTATTTTATTTCTTTTTCCTGAGCCGTGTTATCTCATGTAAATTTGTTGACCATTCCATAGTTCTGTATGTTAAGTTTATTTGGTACGGTGCATCTAGGAAGTTTTGCAAAATGTACTATCTTGTAATTTTTGGACAAAGGTTGCAATTAATTTAATTAAACTGTGAAATTGAAGTTTTCGTTTTTTGAATTCCTATATTGTAACTACCCAATTAAATATGCATTTATAAAATTTTGTAACAGTATAGTACCAATTTGGATTATTAGGGATTTAATCGAAGTAATCCTAGTTCCCTTCGGAAGCGCTAACGACTGAATATCACTTGGTGATAGGGAGCTGAACCAATAGACATGGATTTAAGAGGTAAGGAAAGGTTCAATGATTACATCATGGCTATATAGTACCAATTTGGATTATTAGGGATTTAATCGAAATAATCCTAGTTCCCTTCGGAAGCGCTAACGACTGAATATCACTTAGTGATAGGTAGCTGAAGCAATAGACATGGATTTAAGAGGTAAGGAAAGGTTCAATGATTACATCATGATTTTTAAGGCTCAATGATTACATCCTTATCCACATAGGGAATGGAATCTTTCTAACGGTACTATGCCAGCTGCTACGCCAGCATTTTGACAGCACTCCTGCTTTTAGAAGCACGGTGGAAACTCAAAAACAAGTATATAAGGAACTAAATTGAAATAAACAGCAGTGAACATAAATTGCAAACTGGGGCATATAATTCTTGTTACAAAACCCTGCCCATAAAGAGAACACTTGTCCTCAAAGGGTGAAAATTGGGAAACTTCTTGAGCAAGTCATAGTAAAATTCCCAAGTAGCTTGATCAGCGGGGTAGTTTTTCCATTTGACCAGAAACTTAGTAGCTGCACTACGACCTCTTTTAACCATTTTCCAATTCATAATTTCTTTAGGTTCTTAAGGGAACTGAGAAGAATCATCAACTGGAGGGAGAGAAAAGACATCAGCCGAAACTAGATTTTGACAAAATTTTAATTGGAAAATGTGAAAGACATTGTGTATGCCACAACTTGAAGGCAACTCCAGTTGGCATGCAGCGTTGCCAATGCGATCCAGGATCTTAAATGGTCCAGAAAATTTAGGAACCAATTTATGGAATGCATGATTGTGCGTTGAATGATTGCCAATATGGTTGGAGCTTCTCGCTCACAAAATTACTAGTAGCAAAGATTCTATCACTTCTGGGTTTATCAGCTTGCTGGGACATACACTTCTTAGGTGATTATGGTGTAAAAATCAAACTTTATTTAATCACATATAATTTGGTTCAGTTTTTGAAAATTATTTTCTAATAAGTTTAGTGTTGTTCCGAATCAGTTTGAAATTTAATTATAAGTATAAATTAATTTAATATTTTGAATAAATTTTCGGTTAAAATCAGTTTTGAATTAATTATTTATAAAAGAAAAAAAAATTAAAATTCTTGACAAAAAAAATGACTTTATTCCAAAAAAATAGATGTGAAATTTTTTGAAATTCTTGACAAAATATTTTTGAGAAAAATAGACAAAAAAGAATTTTTTTTCAGGAAACTATATTTTTGCTTTTTTCTCAAAAACTTTCTGAAAAAATGATTTAACATTTTTTTTTTTGAAAATAAAAATTCAATATTTTTTAACTTAATTACAGTTTTAATTCTCATATTTTAATTGATAGTCTTTCATTTTATTTTTCTCCTAATTTCCCAAACAGAATTTCGGTCTAAAACTGTGTTATTTTTTTAAACCACACTACACCGTTTATGAATTATGATAATGGATTTTCGTGATTCAATTAAAATAGAGGGATCAAAATTGTAATTAAACTATATTTTTTGTAAAAAATAAATTTCAAAAATTTATTAAGAAAAAAAATCTTAATTGAGGTAAAAATATTTAAAAATTCTTAAATTGATTTAGTTTTTAAATTAAGTTGGGTTAACTATGTTAAAGTACCTCTGCACGCATCAGATGAAATTTCACAAGTTTAAATACCTATTCACTTAGTGTTCGGGCAACAATTGTAAAAGGAAAGTACCAATTTGGATTATTTGGGATTTAATCGAAATAATCCTAGTTCCCTTCATAAGCGCTAATGATTGAATAGCACTTGGTGAATATATAAGTCGTAATGATTGAATAGCGCTAATGATTGAATATATAAGTCGTAACATAACGAGAAAGTCATCAAATATTTGCAAGCAATGGAATAGTTTTTGAAACAAAAATTCAAAATATTCAAACATCAAAATACACTGGAGCTATGAGGCCTATCAGACATAGCTAATACCCCTGAAGTATTCTCGGCAGACATGTACAAAAACACTGCCCCAAGAATTTTAACTCCCCCCACATCACATCAAAAAGTGGTACATGGACCCATCAGAATAAAAGTCAAGTTGACAATATTAGTATAGGTACAATCTTCCAACATACAGTAAATACATCTACAAAAGAAAGACCTCTAGTTCATATACAACCGTCTAATATGATCATACTACAAAAACTATACGAACTGGTTGATCTCCACGTGCCCCGCAAGATCCTCCTGACACAGCTCTAGTCAGGTGTGTCCAACTACCTCCCCATCTTCCACAATAATTGTAAAGGGTCACCAACCGAAATTAATAAATATCACATAGCATTTAAATGTCAAATGCACAAAATAACCTTTCAACTTAACATACTCCTCGAAAGGGTTTTCATATGTCGAAAAATGCATAAACGATGTTGAAAAATAAAGTTTAACAAACTGCACTGTCGTAGTCGAATACATTGAGAAAATGCAGATTTTCAGTTCTAAAATAACTCTGAATCAATCAACACTTCAAAAATTAATATTATCAATTATGAACACATAATTAATACCAAATTAATATCCACAAATTCAAACCTCAATTACACATCGAATATTCAAACATCAATTATGAACACATAAATACATCAAAACTTAATCAACCTAACTTCACATCTATAAGCAATTACGACAACTCACAACAACAACCGAATATGTATATAAAATCATCATAGTATAACAAACATGACTCGCATGCCAAGCACCCTAGTGCAATGTGTATATGCCAAAATGCATGAATTCTGGAATTCCAACTAAATCCCTCCTCGAAGGGGCGTAAATCATAATTGTACCTCCTATCACAGACCACTACTAATTACCGAGGTGCCACCTATCACGGGTCAGCACAATTTACTAAAAAACGTAAATCGTAAACGTACAGTCTAGTACTGTTTACCGAGGTGCCACCTATCACGGGTCAGCACGATTTACTAAAAATGTGTAGTCTATCACAGACCTACACGACGCGAAAATCTCTGCAAGGATAAGATGAACCAACAGATCACATGTCATCATCTTATGGCCCATCACGGTCACCACTATCACTATGGCCCCATCGCGGTTACCATGTACTATGAAATGCATGAGCATACTCTGACTCTTTTCACCACAATCATTAAGTAAATGCAGCTACTAAAAGATTCCCCATTTTTAATACTCATTTAACACTAATGATTTTTCAAATACAATACAAAGCATACTCAAATATATTTATTCACACCAATTTAAATTTCCACAACCACACATAAATCACATCTCCAAATTCCATTCACGCCTAAATTGAATTAAATTCATTTTCCACCAAGTCACACATAAATTTCTTTTCAAAAATTCATAATATTAATTATGAACACATGAATTTCACCAAACATGAATCACCAAAATTTCCAAACATTAATCACCCATATTCAATCTCCAAAATTTTCAACTATAAATCACCACAACAACATTAATATATTAGAGTTCTCCCCACCGCTAACTCGATGCCAACGGTCTCGATTCCTTTTTGAGACTCAAGGAACTAACTACATAAACACAAATATTTATAACAATTTGTTCACAATAAAATTAATCCACACAGAACGAAATTCCTAAAATTAAATCTTTCTCACACACCAAACTTTTAAAACAAATAATCTATGTTATTTACTTAAAACTAAATAAAACAGATATTGTCCAAATTTCACATATACACTTGACTATTAAAGAACCGAATTTTTTGAGTTAATAAAATACTCTAAACCTTTTTTACTTTTTAAACTCAATCAAAGAGTAATTATAAGAGTAACATTTTAAACTCTAACCATTTTTAATTTCAATATATCATTTTTCTCAAACTCTTTAACTTAGTTAAAATTTGAACTTTTTCACAACTTTAACAACTTTAAATTTTTCGTAAAATTTCAACTTCAGTTCAAACTCATTTATTTGAAAATAACTCATTATGTAACTCAAACACATCAAATTTAATCACTACACATAAATCGCATCAGAAAAAAAAATTCATAATATTAATTATGAACATACAATCCATACCCAACATTAATCACTACAGAACACACCTCAAAACAAACTAAATTCAATTTCAACAAATTCACACATAAACTAATTAAATTCATTTTTCACAAAATCACACATCAAATACATCAAATTTGTTTTTCACAAAATCACAAATAATATCCTAAATGCAAACTAAAAGTTTGGAAGGAGTCCTTACCTTAACGATAGCTCTAACACGCGATTACGGTACCGTAATTAATTCCGGTAAAATTTAAGTTTGTGACGTCACGTCGAAAACTAGTTCACTAGCACCGCAATGTAGCAATGAACAACTTTCTCTTATGTCACTTTTCAAATGGAAGCTTAGATCTAATAAAAAAATGAGGATTTTTATTTTGTGGTTTTGGTTTTTTACCCACACTTGCTCTTTGTGTTTTTCTTGAAACAAAGAAAGAAAAGAAAATTGGAGAAGGTGTGTTTTTCTTGAAACAAATAATGAAAAGAAAATTGGAGAAGGTGTGGCTTCACGGAATCTGTTTTTCCTCTGTTCGTTCTATATATATATATATATATATATATATATATATATATATATATATATATTACTTACACTAAACCACTAAAGATTATATATATATACTAACTTACTAAAATATATATATATTATAATTAAATATAAACTAAAAAATATTTAACAACTCTTACACACATCTCTTTTTCAATCACTTTTTTTAAAAAATATTTACTCTCGTCGCAACTCAATTGACAGATAATTTTTTTTTGTAATAAGTGATATTTAAAAAAATATGTTCAATATTAAATTATTCATAACATAATTAAATTATTGTTCGACAAATAACTTTAATCGAGTCTCAAAATATATATTAAAATATATATAAATATTACACATTATTAATTCTAATGAAATATATTTTTAATATTTAATTCACAAAATTAAATAAAATAGACTAAATGCCTCAACAATTCATCACAAAACACTAAAATTTGCATAATTTAGAATTTAAAATCTAAGGTCTTACAACCAGCATGGCTATTTAAGGCTCATTGATTACATCATTAGGAATGTAATTTTAATTCTTAGCGCAAAAGGGGGTTTACTTACTATCATCCCTATTTTATGTTTTAACAATAACAAAAATAAACAGACAACGAATAATTATCTTTGTTAGGTGTGCATATTAAGTTAGAAGATAAACAATTTTTTTTTTTTTTATGATAAACACATATTAAGTTAAAAGTGTAACACCCTGATGTTTAACAACGCAAGTGTATTTTTTTTTTTTTAAAACAAAGAAATACTTTTGGATAAATATTTAAGTCGTAATATAACGAAAAAGTCAACAAATATTTACAAGCAACGGAATAATTTTTAAAATAAAAATCCAAAATATTCAAACATCAAAATACACTGGGGCTATGAGGCCTATCGGACATAGCTCATACCCTTGGGGTATTCTCGGTAGACCTGTACAAAACCACTGCCCCAAGAATTTTAACTCCCTCCACGTCACATCAAAAAGTGGTACATGGACTCATCAAAATAAAAGTCAAGCTGACAATATTAGTATAGGTACAATCTTCCAATATACAGTAAATACATCCACAAAAGAAAGACCTCTAGCCCCTATACCACCGTCTAATCTGATTATGCTACAAACACTATACAACCCGAGTGATCTCCACGCGCCTCGCAAGATCCTCTTGACACAACTTCGATCAGGTATGTCTAACTACATGCCCGTCTCCAAAGTACTAACCGGTAGGACGATCCTGGTTCTCGTCTGAGGGCAAAGACCAGATTTCCACAATAATTATAAAGGTCACCAACCGAAATTAACAAATATCACATAGCAAAATTCTTACATTTTCAAATGCTCAAAAGAACCTTTCGTCTTAGCACACTTCTCGAAAGGGTTTTCATATGTCCAAAAATGCATAAACAATGTTGAAAAATGAAGTTTTGACACGCTGCATTGTCGTAGCCAAATACAACTCAGAAAATGCAGATCTTCAATTCTAAAATGGTTTTGAATCAATCAACACTTCAAACATTAATATTATCAATTATGAACACATAATTAACACCAAATTGATCTCCACAATTTTACACCTCAATCACACATCGAATATTCATTAAATCAATTATGAACACATAAATACATCAAAACTTAATCAACCCAACTTAACACCTCAAAGCAATTACGACAAATCACAACAACACCTGAATATGTATATACAATCATCAAAGTATAACAAACATGACTCGCGTTTCAAGCACCCTAATGCAATGCGTATATGTCAAAATGCATGATTCCGGAATTCCAAACCAAAACCCTCCTCGAGGGGCGTAAATCATAATTGTACAGCCTCTCACAGACCAGTACTAATTATCAAGGTGCAATCTCCCAAGGATCAGCACGATTTACTACCGTGCAGTCTCTCACAGACCAGCACGACAAACAAGAGTTCAGTCGCTCACAGACCAACACAATTTTCTAGAGTGCAATCGCTCACAGATCAGCACATTCTAGAGTGCAATCTCTTACAGATCAGCACGACGCGACAATCCCTGTAAGGATAAGATGAACCAACAATTCACATGACATCATCCCGTGGCCCATCACAGTCACCACTATCACCATGGCCCTATCGCGGTCACCATGTACTATGAAATTCATGAGCATACTCTGACTCTTTTCACTATAATAATTAAGTAAATGCAGCTATTAAAAGATTCTCCATTTTTCATACTCATTTAACACTAATGATTTTTCATATACAACGCAGAACATACTCAAACATATTTATTCACACCAATTTCAATTTCCACATACACACATAAATCACATTTCCAAATTCAATCCACACAAATTGAAATAAATTCATTTTCCACCAATCCACACATAAATTGAATTAAATTCTCTTTCCACCAATCAACACATAAATTTTTTCTTAAAAATTCATAATATTAATTATGAACACATCAATTTCACCAAACATGAGTCACTATAATTTTCAAACATTAATCCCCCATATTCAATCTCCAAAATATTCAACCATAAATCACCACAACAATATTAATATATTAGAGTTCTCCCCACCGCTAACTCGGTGCCAATGGTCTCGATTGCTTTTCGAGACTCAAGGAGCTAATTACATAAACAGGAATATTTATAACAATTTGTTCACAATAAAACTAATCCACACACAAATTTCTAAAATTAAATATTTCTCACGCACCAAACTTTTAAAATCAAATAATCTATATTATTTACTTAAAACAAATATTGTCCAAATTTAACATTCACATACTCTACTATTAAAGCACCGAAATATTTGAGTTACTAAAATAGTATAAACTTATATTTCTTTTTAAACTCAATCAAAGAGTAATTAAAAGAATAACATTTTAAACTCTAACCATTTTTAATTTCAATTTGTCTTTTTGCTCAAACTCTTTAACTTAGTTAAAATTTGAACTTTTTCATAACTTTAACAACTCTAAATTTTTCTAAAATTTCAACTTAGTTCAAACTCATTTATTTGAAAATAACTCATTACGTAACTCAAACACATCAAATTAATTACCTCCAATTCACACCAAATTCAATCAATTCAATTCCACAACACGCATATAGCACCTCAACTAAATTTCAACAATTCAAACATAACTCACCCAATTTCAAAATTCCACATTTTTACACATAAACCACCAAATTTCATCAATTCATTTTCTACAAAATCCACAAATAAATCACATCTCAAACATTCATAATAATAATTATGAACATATAAATCACACCAAACTTGAATAACTACAAACCACACCTCAAATTTAAATTCCACTAAATTACACATAATCACATTAAATTAATTTTTCACAAAATCACACCTCAAATACATAATATTTCTTTTCCACAAAATCACAAATAATGTCCTAAATGCAAACTAAAAGTTTGGAAGGAGTACTTACCTTAACGATATCTCTAACACGCGATTACGGTACCGTAATTAATTCCGGTAAAATTTATGCTCGAGTCGTCACTTTGAAAACTAACTCACTAGCACCGCAGCGTGGCAAGGAGCAACTTTCCCTTCTCTCACTTCTCGAATGGAAGCTTAGATCTAGTAGATAAATTGAGGTTTATGTTTGTGTTTTTTTCAAAACCAACAACACTTTGGTTTTTTAATTTCTTCACATAGAGAGAGAATGTAAGAAAGATGAAGGGAGAACGTGAAATAGGGAAAAGTTTTCTTTTCCTTCTAGTAGCCAAAACCTTCTTGGAAAATAAAAATCTAAAATATTTCATTACCGCGCACGTTTTAGAATTGCCCACAAAAATTGATTTTCAGCCTAAAACCTCCTTGCGCAAACTCTATCATTCTCACACAAAATAATCTTCGCATAACCTTCATTGCACAAACTCTATCATTTTCACACAACACAATATTTGTGTAACCCTCTCTTCCGCCTCTCTCAAGAACCCTTTCGTCTCTGACATCACTCGACCTAGATGAAAAAAGGGAAAAACATTGATTAAGATTTCTGTATCGATTACAGTTTTATCGTGATTTCCCCTTTTTTCTCGCAATTCTGCATCGATTACGGTTTCTGTATTGCTCAACATCTGCATCGATTAGGGTTTTGGCATCTTGCGAGACATGCAAAACTTCTACCTCTTCGTGACTTGGTGATTTTGGTATGTATTTTCATCCTTGCTCTATTATCATTCAGCCTTTGCATCGATTATGTTGTTGCTTTTGCATTACTCTAAAAGTAACTCTATAATCATCTTCAAATAATTGATTTTGGTATGGCTTTTTATTCGATTTCCTATTTCCTGTTTCTTAATCTATGACATCCTTTGGATTCTAAAATATGAGAAATACATCTCTCTAAACTTATAGACACGTTGAAAAACTTGAAGCATCAAAGATATATATATATATATATATATATATATATATATATATATATATATATATGGTTATTTGCATTGACTGCTCATATAACTTGAGATATTGATTGTTTATTTTAACCTCTCTGCATTATGTTAAATAGTGAGAAGAACCATCATAATTAGAGCATTAGTATCCTTAATGTGCATTGAAGTGTTTTGCAAAATGTCCTAAATAAATATTAATGTTTAGACTGGAGTTAGTGATAAGTATTAGTGTTTGCAGAAATTTGAAATGGTCTGGTTGTATTTATCATGTAAAGATCAACATTGACTAGTCTAGTTGTAAGTTTCACTCATTAAATTGAATAGTAATAGTATACAAGCATGTTCTACTTTCCAATATGTTTTGGCAACTTTTTTTATTGAATAATGGGAAGTAATGAATTTTACTAGTGGTTCTTGTCTCCAAATTCCAATTCTCCAAGACTTGGTTGTTTATTGTTGGCATCAGCTGTTTCTAAAGTCCATTAAAATATGTGCTTGTATAATATAGAAACTTTTGCAAAATTAGAGGAAAATAAACCCTGATGAAATTTGTAAATTTATTTATTGTTACCTTAATTTATAAATTTGTAAATTTATTTATTGCTTTCCTTTTTTCAGATTGAGTTTTATAGAGACTTTGATAGAAGCTTCCAGAAAAGATTGGAATTAACTATTGATCTCTAAGGTGCTTTGCTTTGCTTGAACTACAATTTTCAGATTGTTGTTTGTTTTTTATGTTCACAAATGATGATATAATATTGTTATCGAACACCATACTAATAGTAATATATTAATAAGTTACTCAATCTATGTCATATTATAAGAAAAAATCAAATTAAAAAGGTTATTTTCAAAACAATTGGTTAAAATTTTATAAAATAATAAAAGGATTTTGAGAGGAGATGATGATAAATTATCTATCGTAAAATCTTTAATAAAAATTTGGTTAGCATAAGGGCCTCTTTAAGCGCTCTGATGGAACATGTATTAACACCCCTTTGAAATTATTTGTCATATATGGTAGTCTCCTCATAAACTCGATGGACAAGGAATTGACAAAATTGGCTGGAGAGAATAAAGAGTGTCAAAATGATGTCGATTTTTTTTCCTTCTAGATTACACATACACCAAAGGAAAACCTCCCAGAAAAGAGATTTCGTGTCTATGTGTTGAATGTTACAACACTAGTTGGTTCACAAGGTAGTACGAAATCATTTAATAGCATAAGGATTCACTACAAGAAAAAAAAAATTAGTTTGCGGCGGTTCTAACCGCCTAAAATGGATGATTGCGACGGTTCTACAACAGTTGTAGATTTGTGCATCGCGAGGCCATTTTACGACGGTTCAAAAAACCATCGGCAACGTTTGCGATGATTTCTTAACTGCCTCGCCATACATTTTGCGATAGTTCGAACCGTCACTATATTTATTTTGATGCAGTTTGAACTGTCACAAACCTAATAATTTAAAATAAAAATATATGATACAATTTTTTCCTATTTTTTATTAATTAAAATAAAAAAAAATTCAAAAGACATAATAAGTATATAACGAGTGTACCTAAATCCAATTTATATAATTTTTTCAAAAGAAATAATACCAATTCATACATTTATATTAACTAAAATAATAAATATAGTTTAAATATTCAAAATATTAGTGGAGTGGCTAAACATACAAAACAACTCCATCAAACATATCAAAATATCTAATTTGTCCTTAATGATGCTGTTCCACGATCATTAGATTGGTAGCTAGACTCAGATGAATGTCTACCATCTATTGGTGATTATATGTATGTTGCCCGAAAAAAAATGTATATATTTACCTTAATGAATCTTGATAAATATGGTCAAATGCTAATTTTCTAAATTTCTCATATAACTAAAAGCAATCATTACACAATTGATATTTTTAACCAAGGACAAATAGATCTCACATGATTTTTTAAATAGGTTTGTTATGAAAACAATTTTACCTTTTTTTCTCTAGAATTTTGTATTTGCAACAAGAAAGCAATTTGCTCCTTCAACATATCAACTTTAAAATCCCTTTTCTTAAGTCTATTGATTTCAACTTGTATTTTCTAACATCATTAGATACAAACATATCATTAAAATGGATACAAACACATCATTAGATTTTTCAAAAGTATATATATTAGTCATTGGACTATGCTATATCACTCAAGAGCTAGAAAAACAACATTAACTTACATGTGGAGTGATATGGCCTAGTGATTCTTGAAGCAATGAAAACAAATTGCATCTTGTCTAAAAATTTGAATTACATCAACAACATCAAATGTCTAAGGAAATAGGTAACTGAAGGTAATTGACTAATACCTTTTAATCATATTCACAGGTCCTATCATATTTATTATTCTAATAGTTTGGTTTTTCTATTTGAAAGGTGTATTGATTATCTATTAAGGGAGATAACATGTAAATTATAAAATAAGAAAAAGAAAGAGCTATTATGATAATAATCTAGTGGTGACAGTAAGATAGAGATGCGAATAGCATTAAACCGAGAGAAAGTCCTAAAGAGATATAAAAGTAGAGACAAATAATTAAAAGAGATGTGAGTAGCTAAATTTAGAATGTTTACATCTCTTGGTAATTTTAAGTCTATTTCCTAGAAAAACATATAAGTATATATATTCAATTCAAATTGAACTCACTTCTTCGCACATATGTAAGACTATAATATAAACATCATACTAACTAACCACACATAAGATTTCTCAAAATAGTTGAATCCATACCTTTATCATAGACATATACACTACAATCTTTGCTCAAACACATTCAACTTTTAAATTGCGTAGAGCCTTCAACTTGTGATTGTACCTAAATTGTTCACCAAATTTGCAAGAATTAAAAAATCAATCCACAATAAATATTATACAATAAATTAAAAATTCTACATTGTAACAAATCATTAACAAGAACAATCCTTCGTACACATTTTTTGTAGCAAAAACTATTAACATAGATACAACTATAAAGACCTTCAAAATTTAAGATAAAATTGATAGGGTAAATTTGAGAGTTAACCTCTTTTCTACCACTCTCCTGCCAGACTCGAATGTGCCATGTCGAAATTATTGGGGCCATTGATATTATGTAGAAGTTGACAAAATCCACAACAGCAAACTATGTAAAATTTCATAACTCATAGCTAATTTTGGCATATAATACTATAACAAAACATAGACCAAAATGAGAAAACGACCCATCACATGATTACATACCAATATTCAGTGACATCAGTTATATTAGGGAAGCAAATACATAATAGTACTGTACACACACTACACACAACATTACATCATAAATTGAAATTGGACCACTCAGGAATCAATATCATTAATAGAAAGTATGAAGCTAATGTGGAAGAAACCCACCAAAATTGGATTATGAAACAAACCCATTAATAAATAGATCATAAGACTGTTTAATATTCTTATTCTTCTTCAATTGCTTCTTGCAAATCCTCATTTGTCTTGGTGATGTAATTTGATTCTCTTCACAATTTTCTGGCTCTTCCGTTATAGTAGTAAACTTAGCCCTTAGAATTTCCTACATGTCCTTCCTTGACTCACTTCTCAAACTTTTCTTGCTCGTGCATTAGATATAGCTGCAAATTGAGATAATGATCAATTGAGATTAAGTGACTAAATTGGATATATAAAAGGATATATAGCTAGGTACAAATTGAGATATAATGACTTAGTTTAATTACATTTGATAGATAAAAGGACACAGGTGCAAATTGAGATAAAGATCGAAATCATAAGAAGCAAAATTAAATGAGGATGGCGTTCAGAAAAATCACAATTTCTTAAGCATTAGTTAACCACTACTACTCTTATATCAAACTAAATATCAACTGTACCATATAACTATAATTAATACTCAACATAGCTAAAGAAGAAACGTCCTTGTTTTGTAATAATCTCTAACTTTCAACTTCATTCATATAGATTTGACAAATCAATACTATTTAGCTAAATAAAAAAATAAGATTACAATCCCTTTTTTCTACTAAAATTGTAATCAACAGAAAAAAGTTTAAACTATACTAAAACGATTGTTAGGGACCATACTAACATCAAAATGTTGAAATGACCTCTTAGATTTGTAATTTTTGATCCAGGTTATCTTGAACCATAATGAATTTCTGAGTTTTAATTGTCTTGTCTTCATGATTCTGATATATAAGGATCTATGTGGTAGGCTAATATTGTGTTAAAGAACCTACATTTTGTGCTCTTCTTTAAAATTTTTTGTGGAGAAAAAGAGAAAGTATACAAGTCCTTTTGATTAAAAGTACTTTTTAACAAAGAAAACAAAACATAATATACTTACTCAAAACAAGGTTTTTCTACTTTCTTTCTAGAATATAATTTGCATCATCAATGTTAAAAATTAGTTGACAGACGATTTATCAATCACTGAATATTATAAACAAAATCAGAGAACTGTAGAAACTTCTCAATAGTTTCTACTTAATATAAATTTTAACCAAAACGAATTTCAGACAAACATAGTGAAATACATAATCAACGAAATAGCCACTGTAGAGTGTCATTGTTGTCATCGAGGAGTGTGTAGATCCTTAAATAAATAAAGAGATGACGATCCTTCGATTCAAGATTGCCGTAGAGAAAATGATTCAACATAAGTGTTTTGAAAGAAAGGGCTTTTCAATTTGAGAGAAAGGGTTTTGTATCTTGATAGATTGTCCAAGTAGATAGGGTTTCTAATTGAAATTGATTGAGCACCTAACAATAATGGAGCAACATCAAAAAGTGGAACATGCACATAGGAGAATTTGGAAGACAATGAGAAGAGATAAAGAGCTTACATGGCATGACAAACAAAGGAGCTGGGACGGAGAAAGAGACTTACGAAGTTGCGCAACTTTGAATTGGAAAAGGGGGCATGGTGTTAGTGGGTTTCAAATTGTGAGAAAGGGTCATGACTTATTAGAGATGTCATATTTGGTTTCAAATTTTAAATTTTCTTGTAGTGATTTCAAAAAGGATGTCATGTTTGCGTTCGTCATGGTGAAGAGAGAGAAAAATCTAATGATTTTAATGATGAGCATGTCAACGATGAAGAGGATTAAATTGATAATATTGATGAACTATTGTTTGAAAGATTTAGAGATGTTACGTATGAAGAATGTGAATTTAATGAAGGCCTCAGTGAATATGCAAAAAGGTTTTATAATCTAGTTGAAGAAGCCAAACAAGAGTTATATCCGAGTTGCAAAAACTTTTCAAAATTGTTGTGAGGAGAAATGGATCATTTAATGCTCTCTTAGAATTGTTGAAAGAAGCTATGCCTTCATTGAACATCCCTAATACGTTCAATAAAACTAAAGTTATGATAAAAGACTTAGGTCTTGAATGAAGAAGGACAATCGCAAGAAGTTCAAATTTGTATCCTCTCACTTTCAATAATTGGAAGACTTTGATTAGGACTTTGAAGGATCTAAATATAGATCTTGTGTGAGATTATCTAAATGTACTTACTTTTTTATTTGAATGTATGTGTTAGCATACTTTAACAAATATAGATCCTAATATGTTTCTTTTATTTTTACAGCTAAAATACATCATTTCATAGAAAAGAAGGAAATATGTATTTGCTATTTTAAATGATGCTTGGAGAAGATACAAACGTTTTCTTAAAAAGGAGCATTTTAGTAAGTAAAAAACCATGTGCGGGCAGTTAAAAAATTGTTCTCTGGAGGTACCAGAAGAAGACTTTAAGAATTTATTGGACTATTAAAAAGAAGACTACAATCAAGTAAGATATAATTAGTTGTTGTCACACATTTGTAATTTTATAAAAAAAATTGTAAATGAATATAGGAAATTAGTCATCAAAATGCCAAAAATATAGCTTAACTGAAATACATACACCGAATTTGGAATAAAGGTTTTGTAGTTATAAGGGAAAAAATGTATTCTGTTTTCAAACATTGTAAGTGAATATTTAATTATATTGCTTAAATAAAATTATCATATTCTTTTTTTTTCTTCTTGTTTTAGTGTCAAAGTAATGAAGATAAAGAGCCTCCCACTCAAGCTGAAATATTTATTGCTACTCAACAAAGTAAGAAAGGAAATGAGTTGGATCAAGAAACCAATCTTGCAATTGTAAGTTTAACATAATGTATGATTTACTTACTATTATTTATGTATACAATTATTCATTTGGTATTATTATTTATGCTAGATAAAGCTTCAACACTTGAATGAAAAAATGGACAGTCATATTTGGAAGCCTTTTAGAGTGTGTGTGGCAAAGAAAAACATGGGAGACTTTGTTGCCATAGAAGAACTTCAACATCGACTCTCTTGAGAAGAAATGAAGAATTTGAAAAACTTAAAATAGAACACGCTGAGAAGATAAAACAATTTAATGATAAGATACAAGAGATAAAGGAGAAACAACGTAAGGAAATGGAAACAATGGATGGATAATTTCAGCTTATTCTTAAGACAATGTTGAACCCAAACACCACAATATTAAATATAGAGGCTTTAGTAGCTTTTTATCAACTCCAACTAATACTAACAATACTTTACATTCTTCTACATCAACATTGCTCCTAATAATAATGAAGTAAGATTGAGCTATATTACTGTTAGAAGTAGTATCATTAGAACTATATTTATAGTATTGTTAGAACTATATTACTATTAGAAATTGTACTATTAGAACTATAATGATATTATACATTTAGCTTTATTTACTGTGAGAAATGGGTACTGTTAGAACTATATTACTTTTATAAATTGCCACTGTTATATTTATATATTTTTCATTCTTCTTCTATATGTTCATTTTGATTGTTACTAACTTATGTTTGAATCGATACTATTAGAAATTTTTGCCTATTAGAAATAGTTGTTACTTTATCAATGAATAAAGATGATAACATTGATTTTGCTCATAGTATGTTGAAAGTGCTCTCTTTGTTTTGAATTTACTTTACATTTAAATTGATTCATCTGGAAATGGTTATGTATTGCTTTCACATACATGTGTCCTGATTTAACTTTAATAAATATAGATCCTAATTACTTATTGAATATATTCTTTTTATTTTTATTCTTTTTATAGATAAGGATTTTTATTTTTGTTATTTTGACTGTCTCATTTTCTCTAGAATAAAAATTAGAGAAATTGAAGCGGTGCATACGTCGTATGAATGATAAGTGTGTGTGTGTGTGAATAAGCACAAAGATGAGAAAAATAATTCAACAAACTCATTCATATAACTAGAAATCAAATTAGACAAATAATGGTTATATCTTGTTTCATTCATCTCTAACAAATAGGGTTAGTAATTCATTATAGAGATACACTAGATATAGATTAAAGAGGAATTACAAGAAAGATTCATTAATGATTATTGATAAAACTCTT
Source organism: Cicer judaicum (assembly GCA_037974835.1). Classification (NCBI taxonomy): domain Eukaryota; kingdom Viridiplantae; phylum Streptophyta; class Magnoliopsida; order Fabales; family Fabaceae; genus Cicer; species Cicer judaicum. Next base: position 1,528,381 of record JBBPBS010000417.1, read on the forward strand.
CCCATGGTGTTAGAACCAGCTTCCTTTGAGTTTCTCTGCTAGGGCACAAGTCTCCTAACTTAAAAATAACCAAAACGATATATAGAAAGTGCGAAAAACGTAGTTTTATGCATTCTGCAGCGCGTCATGCACTCCAAGCGCTACAATTTGTGCTCTAGACCCAAAACATTTGATCTACGACATTTATTGCATTTTTCTCCTCTTTTGATTCCTAATTTGGTTTCTCTCTCCAGATGAAAGTTGTAGCTATGGATCTTAGCTTTCGTTTTAACTTTTTTTTTTTACTCCGATTGGACATCTAAAACTGCATATATGACTGAAACACTCAGCATAACTCATGTTACTTTTTCACCAAAAATCCAGCACTATACTAAAACACGAAACAACGCAAAATTACAAGAAAAAAAATCTCCACTTAATCAAGAAAATAAGAACATAAACATTTCATTAAATCCAATAAATAAAATCAACAAACTATGTAGAATAACTTCTTAAGTTAACTAACAAATAAAGTTAAATAAGACTAAAAACAATGAAAAATATGCATATGATGAAAAGCTGTAATAACCCTAAACTTAGTTTGTTGCTTGTCCCCAACCAACAATTAATCTCAAATTGGGTGCAGTTAAAAGCAAGCTTAAACTCAATTCCTCCTATCAAATAAAACTCAATTTAGCATTCATTCATCAAGTTCTACTATATCTTCACACAATCTCACCAAAATTTCTCTCAAGTATTTAGCAAGGGTTATGAATTTATCACTCAAATCCTAGAACATGCATCACGCTACCAAAGGCTTGAAAAAATTCCAGTTAGCAATCAAAATGCAACAAACACATGTCAAAATAATCACACAACAAAAAATTAAAGTGTTTAGGCTCAAAAGCTCTCAAATAGGATAATAAGAGAGAGTATGAAATACCAAAATAGTGTCAAACATGTTACTCATTTTTTTAAAGACCACAACCAAAGAGTATTCAACAATGTATGGATAAGTAAAACTCATCAAATTGAACAATGAACATGATCGAAGAATTATAATTTAAAACTTAAAATCACAAACAAATAACTTAAGACTAACTTCAAGTTGTTAAAAATTATTCATCATAGTGCTCGTTTACACACAATTAAAAAGAAACAAATTTAAATAACAAAAATAATAGTGCAAAAATAAAATTACCTCTACCTATGGGTTGCCTCCCATGAAGTGCTTCTTTAAAATCATTAGCATGAGGCCTCAACCATTGTCAAGGTGTATTATATGACACAAAGAACATCACCTTTCTCACCAAGGAGCACATATTTCAAGTGTTGTGCCAATTGCTTGAGCTAAATTAGTGAAGTATCTTTCTTTTTCTCTACAAGCTTTTCTTTATTCACTTTCCCATCTAGTATGGAAGTGGGAGGAGTAAGATGATGATACTTCTAACATTGCAAAAACATATTTCACTTGGATCGTCACTATGTTTAACAACATCATGAGATAAGCACAACACTCTTTCTAAAGGTAGAGTAGGTACTTGATGTTCAACTCTTTCTTCGATTATCAAATTAAAAATCTTAATTCTATTGCACCCTTCTCTTTTTTTTTTTTGAATGCTCCATGGCATTTAGAATATCGATGAAAGCACTTGGGTCTCAAGTTTCTTTTGAAGTTGAGTGATTTTTCTGGACGATTCTTGACTCTTCAATGAAAGCACTTGGGTTCACTGCTAACTTTTGAATAGCAATTTGTCAAGCAATTTTACAAGATGGAGCTTGATTTGATTGAGCTCTTTATTGACCTTGAGATCCACCCTATTGATCTTTCCATTAAAAATTTGGATTATTTCTCCAACCCATATGGTACGTACTAGAGTAGAGATTATTCTACTTTCCATTGTTACCCATAAAGTTCACCTCTATTTGTTTTTCTATATCATCATTTGGTATTTCACGAGCTCCATTTTTATGTGCTCCCCCACAAAAGTCACAAGCTATATGTTCTAGTAATTTAATTGGGGCCACTTGGGGTTGTATATTTAGAGATGCTATCCCCTTATTTATCTCAGTGGTGATAACATTTTCTATCTGTTTTGAGAGCAACTTCTCTTGAGTCAACCCAAAATTTATTTCCAACATACTACGTTTTGACCCACCACCTCTATCATACAACATCAGATGCTCATTTCATGTCATGATCTTGATAATTTTTCGTGCTTCTAATGCAGTTTTGAAATTTAAATAATTGCTTGTTGTAACATCCAACATATTTATTTGAGCAATGTCGTCATAAGCATGATTGGAGCACCCTACTAGTAAACTCTTGAACCTCTTGTAAGTGTCACGAAGAGATTCTCCCGCTTTTTGTTTGTAACTGGAATTCTCTTGGCTTTTTCTATTGAACCCAACTGAGGGAAAGTATTGTTCCAATAACTTATATTTAAGGCCATTCCATGTGGGGATACTTGAAGTAGCAATATCGACTTACAAGAAAGGGGGGTTTGAATTATAAATGTTCCTATTTAAAATTTATTGTTGAACACTTAAGAAAATAACCCAAGATTGATCTTGGTTGTGAAAATAGAAAATGGAGAACATTTTTGGTTTTAACCAGAAAATGAAGAACGTTCTTGGTTATTTAAAATAGTAATTTAGTTTATGTGTTTAACTTGATAATCAATCATACTAAAAGAAAATAGATAAGGGAATAGATACTACACAAGGTTCACCCAACCCGAGTTATATTCAGTCCTCACAACTGTGAGATTTTTCACTAAGTGTTCAAAACAATGAATCTTCTTGGTTTTATAGCACCTAGCTCAAATCAACCTTGATATGTTACAAAGTTAAAACCTTTCCACCCAGATAGGAGTTCAATCAGGTCACCTATCAATCTTGATAGGATTTCTTAATATCTACCAAAACTATATTAAACTATTATAGTTTGAGTTTTATAATAAGGATGAGTTTGTTTCGTTAGAATCTGATAAGGCTCAACACTTGTTTGAGTTCTTATTCTTTTACAAAGAAATACACGATAGTGATTCTAGGAATCAAATGGAAAAAATCAGAATTGATTTAATGTGTGTGAGTGAGAGAAATTCAAGTATGATTGAAATGAGTAATGAATTGCTTAGTGCTTGAAGCTCTGCATTTTCCTTGAGAATTGGCCTTCCTTTTTCAAGCTTTTAGGACATTTAATAATGGTAGAAAAAGAGTTGTTGGTAGTGCTCTATCAGTTTTGACCAAAGACAAATTTATATGATTAAAAATATTCCAACCTTTGAACATTTTTTAGTTATATTTGATTTGACTTATTTCTTCGTTCTTGATCATATTTCTCTTGTGTTTAATGATGATTTATACTTCATATATATTTTTTGATGCCATTGATTTGATATGGAGTTCTGGTTCTCTCAAAACAACTTGGAGAATGATGATGAACTGTTGCATAATGATTATTGAAAATTATGGAGATTGATGACCAATCTGAAGACTTAGTCTTTAAACATCTTGGAGGTTGATAATCAATCTGGAGATTGGTATGATCATTCTAGAGACTGGTCTGATCATTCTGGAGACTGATCTGATCATTTTGGACACTAATATCATCATTTTTGGAGATTGATCTAATCATTTATGGAGATTGATGATCAATTTGGAGATTGATGAGAACTTTCTACAGACTGATGTTATCATTATGGAGATGGATGTTTAACATGCTGGAGAATGATGTTAGCATGTTGGAGATTTATGTTAACATGCAGGAGAACAATCTTGATTGATGTTGACATGTTAGAGAATGTTTATCAATTTGGAGGCTGGTATTACATTGTTGGAGAATGTTCATTTGACACTTTTTCTTTGAGTTGTGTCTTTGATCCTTTTGAGTGATTCTTTTGCCCATTTGAGAGTTATACATTCTTAGTATATGAACTGGAAATCTATTCACGATTTGCAAGAGCTTTCCCTTAAAAATTGAATTGATCTTGCTTGATATTTATGGATGCTTAACGTTTGCCTTTGTTAATCTTTAGGAGTAGATCTTTCTGGTATGATCGTTGTGTACCTAATTTTTGTACCTTCATAAAAGGTAATGGTTTATCAACAAACCATAAATGTTTTGGTCGATCGTAAGCCATCAACTTTGGGGAGCAAAAAAATCCAGTTAACTAAATAAATTAAGATTCAATAATGATATGACAATCCATGGCAACGACGCCAAAAACATGAAAGCATTTTAGCAAGTGTATTGAATTATTGCAAGTAATAATTAAAATGGTAGTACCGAATGTCGAACTCAAGGATTGCGTTTTACTATCGAATTATGCTTAATTAAAAAAATTAAACAAAAAAGTTTCTGAATGGAATGAAATTATATTTGAATCTAACAAGAGTAATAGAATTGAACTTTTATAATAAGAACAATGTTAGGAATGAGCTGAACTTTAATTTCAAAGTATGTCCAAATTCCTGATTTAAGATTAGAGTTAAACTTTACAATTCAAGAATTCAAGAATTCTCTTATTAAGCTATTGCCTCTGTAAATAATTTAATTGGTTTCATGACTTTCATTTATCCCTAGACTACAATATCATGAATTTCTCATCTGAAGCATTCATAAAGTCTACTTGTGTTTCAAAATAAGAATTGTAAAATAATTTAATGTTGATCTAGAAATAAAAAACATTAAGCACATTAATGAGAAAAATAATACAATAAACTCATTCATATAACTAGAGATCAAATCATACAAATAAAGGTTTCATCTTGTTTCAGTTATTCCTAGCAAATAGAGTTTAGTTGCTCTTGAAAAAGATACAAAAGATATAGATTAAATAAGAAATACAAGAAAGATTCATGAATTATTCTTGATAAAATTCCTTCAATGGTGTTAGAACTAGTCTCATTTGAGTTTCTCTAATAGGGCACAAGTTTCCAAAATTAAAAGTAACAAAAAAGATATCTAGAATGTGAGAAAAACGTAATTTTATACATTATGCAGCTTATGATGCCCTCAAAGTGCAAGCATTTGTGTTTCAGAAACACAATATCTATTATATGATGTTTACTGCATGTTTCTCCTCTTATCATTCTGAATTTCGTTCCACTTTCTGTATGAAAGTTGCAGCTGTGAATCTTAGCCATGGGGTTGCGCATGATGGGAGAACAATGATATGAACGGATGGTTCAGGGTGTGTAACAAATTATGATTAACTTTTCATTACTACATGAGGATTAGGGTTCGTTTCAAGTTATTTTTTCAAAATTTTATGTTTTTTTTCAAAATTGTTTACAAATGGTTACCGTGAAGGGTGGCGTCGAGGGCCCTCACCTCAGTCATTACATCACAATATGTTGATTTGTATCCTAGCTGGGGAGCAATCCCAAAATTAATTTTGAACGCTAGTTCAACATATTTGGTTTAAGATTAAGTTATATATCCTGTTAATGAGTTCAAATATTGTGTGGATACTAATTAATAGATTATAACTTATTTGTAATGTAACATTGCAGGAGAACGTTGCTTGGTTTTCTGAGCATAATTTTCAGATTAAGAATATCTTCAATACAAAAGGATCAATGCGTCTTTCTGATATGTTGATACAAGTGAGAAAGAAGCGCAAGTGTCTAACTTGGATAGGAGAAACTGTTCGGAATAATCTTGAGAAGATATGGATGGATCTGTTGTATAGGGAGATTTCAAATCAAGCTAAGAAAAACCACGCTTCTTCTAAAAAAAAAGTTGTCCATATTGGTGGATCTGTATCCATTGTTGAACATACCATTTCGATGGTGCACTTTCTATGTCAAAGTATTCATTGTATAACCATTTAATAGTTGCCTCAAGGACATGCCTACTATTTTGCTATTTTTATTGTTTTGTTGTGTTGTTGTTTCAAAATGCATAGAGTTATTTTTGCTGAAAATAGTTTGTTGTTTTTCTTTCGTAGTGAAATGTGGCTCTCATTTTATTCACGGTTCTGTTGTTTTTTATTTTATTTTTTGTAAGGCTGAATAGTTAGGTAGAGACCCCACATGGGATGAGTTTTTTTTTTTTTTTTAAATAAACTCACACTAAGAAGAAGAAAAAATCTTGGGTTGATGAAAGAGTAAAATAAAAACATATGTAAGAAATATTAATTAATTCATTATTTCATCTATATTTCTTGTAAAAGTAATTTGATTATGTTATATTATTTTCTATTTGAGTAGGAAACATTTCAAGGTAAGTTGAAACAAGCCTCCAATGGTGGGGAGACATCTAGTAGTTTTAGCCAAGTGGTTAATGTAGAAGCTCACTTAGACATGTGGGTCCAATCTGTTGGGGGAAGAATAAAGAGAGGATCTATGGTGCGGGAGATAGATCCTCGCTTTATAGACCAGGTGTCGTAAGTCTAGTTCCATATTCTCGTCCATCTAGAGGTTGCTCTAGTGTCTTGTCTCAGCACTCTAACGAGAAAGCTGCACAAATAAGAGCATTTGAGGAGCGAGCAAAAGCGGCAAAATATGAGGCGCGAGAGGAGCTAAGGAAAGAGAGAAATGTCGACAAGAGGAAGTTAAACAAACATAACAGTGCACTACAGAGCTCCAAATGCATCTATCAACATTGGCAAAGTGTTGCTTCCATACAGGCTGAGTCATCCCGTCGTTGTCGTCATCTGGATTATGACGATGATGAGTCTAGCGTGGATGACATTGAGGAGTAATACTGATTTCAGTGTTAGTTTTGTATATATTTTGCTTAGACTTGTAGTCATTATCTATATATATTCTTACTATAGTGTCGTTGTGACACCCTAAACCCAAATTGAAATAAAAAGTGAAATGCACTAGTTTTGAAAGAGATTCGCAGCTGTTCCAAAATAGAGTATAAAATTTTTTGTTTTTCTTTTAAGCTATAAGGTTCAAGATGTCACATTCACACTTACACAAAATGCTTGCATAAAAATTTTCAATAAAAGAAATCCTTTAATATTGAATATAGTCGAGGTTTATTAAATAAATATTTCCCTTATAGAACAAGTTCTAAACTCAGAGAAAATTAATTACCACCTTTGAATAAAAGATAAAAATAACACAATTTGATCGATCATATTTACAAAATTCGAAATTAGTTCAAAACTCAACAAAATACAAAAATTACTCCCACCTAGTATCACCTATTCAGAGCGTGGATCACCAATTGACAACCTGAAATAATTGCGCTCTCGCAAGCGTCACACACAAGCAACGAGGGGTGAGTTTCGAAATTATGTAACAGTATAAGATAAATGAGGAGAACACGCAAGTAGTCAAAACAACACAAATAAAGAGAAACATTCAAGAACATAATGTCAAAGGTTAATCTAATTCAATCACAATCAAACAATCACAAGGATGAAATGCTATGCATGTCCTATACTCTATACTTCTTTATCATTTGGTACCATTCTACTCTGAAGTACTTGGTTAGGAGGCCTGATACTATGCCACTACAAAAGTGGACGATCATGAATGGCCAAGTCCTCATAGATCCCCTCAACTCAACCCGAGACACATATACGCGACAGTCGGGGTACTCTTGTGTTGCACGGTAGTTCCCGGCCTTAGGGAATAACCCACTAATCCACTTAGGAATTCCCCACTAGGTGTACCCCCAAGGTCTATCAGTCTTACCTTACAGTTCGACTGTAGCCCTCCACGATCAGGCTCATTTAGTTGTACTTCCCCGAATCACTAGGTTTGTCAGACGCTCCCTATATGATGACAAAATAATCCTAACTCCAAAATCTACAACACGTATCTCAGACTTACTCGATCATCACAACTCAATGAGTTTCAATATCACTTCATAATATTTCATCATTATATATCTTTATCAGTCAATCACAATAAAATCACAATATTTGGTTTACACTACTCACAATACACAATCCAATTGCATCAATCACATAATAAGGAATTCAATAGGTGACACATTCTAGTAATATCACAAATTCAATCAAGTAACAAAAACATTCGAGTACACATCATTCATACATTAACAATCAGCATAAGATTTCATAAAATCAGACAACATACAATCTTGATATAAATAAATTCACGGCAACTCTATAGGTTACTAGATTATATTTTAATCCTCACTATTACCATTCACATTTTATTAATTAATTATTATTACTCAATAGGGCTCAACTGTACGTAGTAAGTCCCGAATGAACATTTGGGAATTTCAGCATTCCCGTTCATCTCACGTCATTTTATACTCATAAAATCGAACCTCATCCCACCCGTAACCTCGACTGAAGATTCTGTCCAATGAATCTGATATGCTAACGAGTCGTTTCTTTATCGGTCGTCGTCTCTAATAATCTACGAGGGAATTAAAACCACACAACCACAAAATACGAATAAATTACTTACTATGAATAAATGAATAAATAAATAAATAAATAAATAAATAACAAAATAAATAATAAATAAGTAAGTAAATGAATAAATACATAATAAAATAAATAATAAATAAATAAATAAGTAAATGAATGAATAAATAATAAAATAAATAAATAAATGATAAAATAAATAATAAATAAATAAGTAAATGAATAATAAAATAATACATAAATAAATAAATAAATAAGTAAATGAATAAATAAATAATAAAATAATAAATAAATAACAAAATAACAAAATAAAATAAAATAAAAAATAAATAAATAAATGAATAAATAATTAATAAATTAATT
>JBBPBS010000417.1:1537558-1636366 GCA_037974835.1 Cicer judaicum
TTATCTAAATAAATAAGTCTTTGGATGTTAAACAAATTGAGATTATTTAAAAGGGAATTTAGAGATAACAATAGAAAAATGTCTAGAGAAGTTGTATTCAACAAGAGCTCATATTATTTGATTCAATCATTAATTTAACTTTATTTATTTAATTTCAACGTAATATGCTAAAACAAATATGCTAGTAATAATATTGTAAATAGTATTAAGGAATGTTAATAACATGAACTATGAAATAATAAAACAACCATGTAAAAGAATAATTTAATTAAATTAAAAAAAAGTGACATGTGCAAGTTCTTTGATTAAGAAATCAGCAAGAATTAATTGGTATTTGGACTATTTTGTGCAATATCATCAGCAACTTTATCATTACAAAATAATTAAAATAAAAAGGACACATGTCTAGTTTAATAATTCAAATTTAATTTCAAAGTAGTGCAGAGAAATTTGAATAGGTACAAAAAATATACTCAATTCATAGAGGAAAATAAATAGTACCGATGCATTTCTCCTATTTTCATAAGTAAGTGGTATTCAAACATAATATAACTAATAAATAAAATATAGTTGGTATTTTTATTTTAATTACGAACCTAAATTATCAAATAAATATGGAAAGGGCAGTAACTAATTGTTTAAGGAAATTATTGAGTAATACATTAGTCGGTTAAGATGTGTCAAGGCGATCAAAATACAATAATGACAATCATGCTTAAACTTGGATATATGATAAACTATTACAAAAATTCAAATGCTCCTTGTTACTGTCGCTAAATTTGTGAAAACATTGTTTCAGAAATATAGTTTAAATGGAAGGAAATTGTTATTATAATTATAAGGGAATATTCATATTGGCACTATAAAATTCTGCCTATCACTACTACATGTTTCGATCAATGTACAGAGAGGAATAATACCTTATGGTTATGGTGATGATGCTAGGCGGCTTGTGTTCAAGGTGCAGAGATGAAAAATGCTTTATGCTTTTAGTGATGATGCAAGATGGCTTTTGATCCAGGTATAGAGTGAAATAATTATTTTATGACTTTTGTAATGATGCAAGGCAGCTACTAATCATTCCTAATGCGGCTCTGTTAACCTCTGTTCCTCTATATATGTATATATACCTAATTTCAGCCTAGGTTATTACTACTATGATAATAATTATAATTATAATTATAATTATTATTATTATCCTATTTTATTAGAGCTAAAGGTAACAACTAATGTAATAACGTAAATTCATTCCTTATATTATTATATATATATATATATATATATTTTAATTTATTTATTTTTTTGTAAGTCAATTATAGTTAATATTAATAATTTAAATAAATTATTAGGATAAAAAAATACATAGAAAATTATCACACCACATAGAATACACATATAATATAATTTATTATAATTTACTATTATTTACTAATTATATATTTAGGGTGTTATATATATCACGAATTCAAAATTAATTTAGATCCATTAATTTCGTTTATGGTGAATTCAATTTATTACTTAGGCTATTAATATAAATTATTAGGCTGTTATATGGAGTATTAAATTTAATGACGGCATCATCATCATTATTGTATTTAATAAATAATTAATATAGTTATTTTATATTTATATACTTACTTTAAAAGAAATTTAAATAATTAAGGTTTAGATAATAACAACAATACTAAAATATGAGGCTTAATATGATAGCAATCTGTATATATTATTATTATTTTAAATAAAATAAATAGGTCTAATATCAATTATGAATGATTTTAATTTACATTACTACAAAGACAACAAAATACACGTAAAAAGATTATTACATCACAAGAAACACATGTATAAAAAAATATCACTACTTTATAATAATAATAATAATAATAATAGTAATAATAATAATAATAATAATAATAATAATAAATTAAGGTATAACAATAAATTAGGGTGTTACAGTCGTTATGTGTATTTTGAAACTTATGACAGTGATAATGTGTTTATTTTGAGAATTATGGTAGTGTAAGCTGTCTTTATTTTGAGACTTGTGAAAGTCATGATGTGTATTTTGAAAATACTGTTTACATAAAATTTCACTTTGTATTGACAATGATGTTTTAATATGTTTACAATTTATTTTAAACATATATTAAAGAAAATACACCAAAAAAAAAAAATAGAATTAAAATCATTTTTTCATTATCCACGGATATTTCATGGATAAAATTTTAAATATAAAATATAAAATAATAGACTTTGTCACTGATGATTCATGAGTAATGTTACTTGCGACTTTTTCTGTCAATAAGTATCTATTATTGTATCCACAAAAAATCTATGAGTAACTTTACCCACAGATACTCGATGAGTCATACTACCCACGAAGAGTCCTTTAGTGTATCCCACTACTAGTCGTCAGTAAATACTTTCCTACGGGTGATTTAGCTGAAAACCCGTCTCTGTGGTTAATCCGTGTGTAATTTTACGTTATCTACGGACATTCCATGGATAAAGATAAAATCTATCGTAGGTAATAACTGTTTTTTTAGTGAGATGTGAATAAAGGTTGATTAACATAGAAAAAATCACTTTATGTGTCAAACAAATTTTTTGACAGAGATTAGTCATTTTTAAATAATATTGCATACTTCTTACTTGTAGTATATTTATATAAAAAAATATATATATTGATCCTAATAGATTTTTATTCAAATTATAATGTTATTTTTTTAAATCACACATACTATTAGTTGTAATTTATTAACAACATAGATACTATATAAAAATTAAACTCTATTATTAAGTTAAATGAACTACTTAAGTATTGTTTTTGGAAAAAAATTAAGCATTCACTTGTGATTAACTTTAAAAATATGAATCAAACACTATTTTTCTTTTTCATCTTTTAAAATATATTTTGAACACAAAATTACCAAACATTTTTTTTTATTTTCTCATCACTAAAATAGTATTCATAAGTAAAACTATCAAACAAATTTTATTCTATTTTATTTTTTTAAAAGACTTTTGAATAATTGATTCATAAATTAGTTTTGAAAATATAAAAAGCAAAAGACAATCAAACGATTTTCCTACCTCTTTCCTTCTCTTTTCTTTTCACACAGCTCATTGAAATCACTAAAATCTCAAATCAAAATTATCAAATGCATTCTGCCTAACAAGTAAGAACTTGAACCCTTCCATGTCTTGCTAGTTGCTTTGTTATGGTTTTTAGATCGTGTTATATATAGCTAAAAAACTTGTTCAATTTGTTACTCAAATCATTTTTTGTTGAAGGTTTGAATATATGTGTTTCTACATATAGTGAATTCATATATTGTTGAATGTTTGTGTATCCACTCAAATGTTACATTAATTTCCCTAATCTAATTTTTTGGATAACTTTACTATTTTATCAGTATCACTAATTTCCCTCTTTCAGTTTCCTCCGCTCTGTCCCTAGTCTTCTCTAACGACGGAATCTACGATTCTCATCTCTTTCCATTTTTCTTCATTTGCTGTTTTTCGGGGTTTTGTAAGAACTTTGGATTTCATAATGTTTGAAATATATGTGAGGTTGGAACCATTGTTTAGGGTGTTGGAGTCTAAAGCTAAATCACAAACTTTGTTACACATTGCTTTTGTAGTGAGTGCTGTTGAAGCTAATAACTAGAGGGATGGTGAGAAACTGAATACCGATTCCATTGGGTAGAGGTTAAGAAAAGCTTAAGGATGTTGGTGTTTCTCATCCATTTGTTTCATAAGGAGTGTTGTTAGCACTACTCTTGCAGGTTAGTATGAGCATTTCTATACCTCTTCACTCACGTAAATGTGGTTTCGTTTTGATTAGTAACTTTTTGGCTCCATTGTAGGAGTGGAAACTTAAAGACATGATTCTGATACACTTGAGGCAGATTTCGGGTGGAATATGGGTAGACAATGGAAGTGTAACACCCCGATTTATAACAGCGCGAATGTTTTTTTTTTTAAAAATAAATTCATAAAATAAAGAAAGAAATACTTTTGGATAAAATGTTTAAGTCGTAACACAACGACAAAAGTCAACAATTTTTACAAACAGCGAAAATAATTTTTGAAATAAAAATCCAAAGTATTTAAATAGCAAAATACACTAGGTCTATGAGACCTAACAGACATAGCTCATACTATTGGGGTATTCTCGGCAGACACCTCCAAAAAAAAACATTGCCCCAAGAATCTCTATTTTCTCCACGTCACATCAAAAAGTGGAACATGGACCCATTAAAAGAAAAGTCATAAAACAGTTTGAGCAAAGATACAATCTACCAAAATGAAATAAATACAACCACAAAAGAAAGACATATAGTCATTCTACAACCACCTAATCTGATAATGCTACAAAAACTACACAACTCGGGTGATCTCCATGTGCCCTGCAAGATCCTCCTGACACAGCTTCGATCAGGTATGTCTAACTTCAATCCCATCTTCAGGGTACTAACCGGTACGATGATCACCGTTCTCATCTGAGGGCAAAGCCCAGATTTCCACAATAAATGTAAAGGTCACCAACCGAAATTAACAAATATCACATAGTAAAATTCTTATATTTTCAAATGTTCAAAAGAACCTTTCGTCTTAGCATACTCCTCGTAAGGGTTTTCATATGTCCAAAAAATGCATAAACAATGTTGAAAAGTGAAGTTTTAACATACTACACTTTCGTAGCCGAATACAACTGAGAAAATATAGATTTTCAGTTCTAAAATGGCTATGAATCAATCAACACTTCCAACATTAATATTATCATTTATGAACACATAATTAACACCAAATTAATCTCCACAAATTCACACCTCAATTACACATCGAATATTCATAACATCAATTATGAACACATAAGTACATCAAAACTTAATCAACCCAACTTCACATCTCTAAGAAATTACGACAAATCACAACAACAACCGAATATGTATAAACAATCATCATAGTATAACAAACCTAAATCGTTTGCCAACCAATTTAATGCAATGCGCATATGCCAAAATGCATGATTTCAGAATTCCAAATCAAAACCCTCCTCGAAGGGGCGTAAATCATAATTGTACCGCCTATCACAAACCAGTACTAATTACCGAGGTGCAATCTCACACGGATCAACACGATTTACTAGCGTGCAGTCGCTCACAGACCAGCACGACATTCAAAAGTGCAGTATCTATCTAGAGTGCAATCGCTCACATATCATCACAATCTAGAGTGCAATCTCCCATACATCAGCCAACATACAAAAGTGCAGTCGCTCATAGACCAGCACGATTTTCTATAGTGCAACCACCCACAAATTAGCACATACTAGAGTGCAATCTCTCACAAATCAGCACGACATACAAGAGTGCAGTCGCTCACCGAATAACATGATTTTCTAGAGTCATATCACTCACAGATCAACATATTCTAGAGCGCAATCTCTCACAGATCAGCACAACATACAAGAGTGCAGTCGCTCACAGGCCAGCACAATTTTCTAGAGTGCAATCGCTCACAGATTAGCACATTCTAGAGTGCAATCTCTCACATATCAACACAACATACAAGAGTGTAGTCGCTCACAGACCAGCACGATTTTCTAGATTGCAATCGCTCATAGTTAAGGACATTCTAGATTGCAATATCTCCCAGATGAACACGACGCGACAATCCCTGCAAGGATAAGATGAACCAACAATTCACGTGGCATAATCCCGTGGCCCATGACGGTCACCACTATCACCATGGTCCCATTGCAGTCACCATGTACTATAAAATGCAAAACCATACTCTGACATTTTTCACCACAATCATTAAGTAAATGCAGCTATTAAAAGATTCTCCATTTTTAATACTCATTTAAAACTAATAATTTTTCATATACAACGCAGAGCATACTCAAACATATTTATTCACACCAATTTCAATTTCCACGAACACACATAGATCACATTTCCAAATTCAGTCCACACGAATTGAATTAAATTCATTTTCCACCAATTCACACATAAATTGAATTAAATTCTCTTTCGACCAACCCACACATAAATTTTTTTGTCAAAAATTCATAATGTTAATTATGAACACATCAATTTCACCAAACATGAGTCACTATAATTTTCAAACATTAATCACCCATATTCAATCTCCAAAACTTTCAACCATAAATCACCGCAAAACACATTAATATATCAAAGTTCTCCTCACCGCTAACTCGGTGCCAACGGTCTCGATTCCTTTTCGAGACTCAAGGTGCTAACTACATAAACATGAATATTTATAACAACTTGTTCACAATAAAACTAATCCAAACACAACAAAATTCCCAAAATTAAATCTTTCTCACACCAAAATTTTAAAATCAAATCATCTATATCATTGCTTAAAACTAAATAAAAAAAATATTTTCTAAATTTCACATACACATACTCGACTATTAAAGCACCAAATTTGTTTGAGTTAATAAAATACTCTAAACTTTTTTTCTTTTTAAACTCAGTCCAAGAGTAATTAAAAGAGTAACATTTTAAACTCAAACCATTGTTAATTTCAATCTATCTTTTTGCTCAAACTCTTTAACAACTCTAAATTTTTCAACACTTTAACAACTCTAAATTTTTCGTAAAATTTCAATTTCAGTTCAAATGCATTTATTTGAAAATAACTCATTACGTAACTCAAATACTTCAAATTTAATCACCACACATAAATCACATGAGAAAAAAATTCATAATATTAATTATGAACAGACAATTTGTACCCAACATTAATCACTACACAACATATCTCAAAACAAATTAAATTCAATTTTAACTAATTCAAACATAAATCAATTAAATTCATTTTTCATAAAATCACACCTCAAATACATCAAATTTATTTTCCACAAAATCGCAAATAATATCTTTAATGCAAACTAAAAGTTTGGAAGGAGCCCTTACCTTAACGATAGCTCTAACACGCGATTACGGTACGTAATTAATTCTAGTAAAATTCGAGATCTCGCAGAGTCTTTGTAGCAGTCTGTGCAACAACAGAAGCTACCATGTTATTTGTAGCTTAAGCCAACTGATCATTCCCATTAGCGTTGACTCTTGCAACGTCATCCCTTCTTGGATACATAGTTTCGTCAAAACCAACATCAAGAAGTAATCTCAACACCCCTTAGAATAATTCCAAAAATAATTTCAAACTACATCAATACATAACAACTACATTAGATCTGACACTCATACAACTTAACCCTACTCATGACGAAATAACAACTCCAAACCTACAGGTTGACCTAAAATCTAAACCAAAGCTCTGATGCCACAATGTAACACCCCGATTCTAAACAATGCGTGTGGTTTTTTTTTAAAAAAAAACATATTTATAAAATAAAGAAAAAAATACTTTTGGATAAAATGTTTAAGTCGTAACACAACGACAAAAGTCAACATTATTTACAAACAGCGGAAATAGTTTTCGAAACAAAAATCCAAATTATTTTAATAACAAAATACACTAGGGCTATGAGACCTAACAAACATAGCTCAGACCCTTGGGGTATACTTGGCAGATACCTGTAAAAAAGCATTGCCCCAAGAATCTATATTTTCTCCACGTCACATCAAAAAGTGGAACATGGACCCATTAAAAGAAAAGTCATCAAATAGTTTGCGCAAAGATACAATCTTCCAAAATGAAATAAATACAACCACCAAAGAAAGGGTTTTCATATGTCTAAAATGCATGATTCTAGAATTTCAAATCAAAACCCTCCTCGAAGGGGCGTAAATCATAATTGTATCGCCTATCATAGACCAATACTAATTACCGAGGTGCAATCTCTCACGGATTAACACATTCTAGATTGCAATCTCTCACAGATCAACACGACGCAACAATCCCTGCAAGGATAAGATGAACCAACAATTCACGTGGCATCATCCCATGGCCCATGACGGTCACCACTATCACCATGGTCCCATTGCAATCACCATGTACTATGAAATGCATAAGCATACTCTGACATTTTTCACCACAATCATTAAGTAAATGCAGCGATTAAAAGATTCTCCATTTTTAATACTCATTTAAAACTAATAATTTTTCATATACAACGCAGAGCATACTCAAACATATTTATTCACACCAATTTCAATTTCCACAAACACACATAGATCACATTTCCAAATTCAATCCACACGAATTGAATTAAATTTATTTTCCACCAATTCACACATAAATTGAATTAAATTCTCTTTCCACCAACCCACACATAAATTTTTTTCTCAAAAATTCATAATATTAATTATGAACACATCAATTTCACCAAACATGAGTCACTATAATTTTCAAACTTTAATCACCCATATTCAATCTCCAAAATTTTCAACCATAAATCACCACAAAATACATTAATATATCAAAATTCTCTCCACCGCTAACTCGGTGCCAACGGTCTCGATTCCTTTTCGAGACTCAAGGTGCTAACTACATAAACATGAATATTTATAACAATTTGTTCACAATAAAACTAATCCAAACACAACAAAGTTCCAAAATTAATTTTTTCTCACACACCAAAATTTTAAAATCAAATCATCTATATTATTGCTTGAAACTAAATAAAAAAAATATTTTCCAAATTTCATATACACATACTCGACTATTAAAGCACCAAATTTTTTTGAGTTAATAAAATACTCTAAACTTTTTTTCTTTTTAAACTCAATCCAAGAGTAATTAAAAGAGTAACATTTTAAACTCAAACCATTGTTAATTTCAATCTATCTTTTTGCTCAAACTCTTTAACAATTCTAAATTTTTAAACACTTTAACAACTCTAAATTTTTCGTAAAATTTCAACTTCAGTTCAAAGTCATTTATTTGAAAATAACTCATTACGTAACTCAAATACATCAAATTTAATCACCACACATAAATCACATGAGAAAAAAATTCATAATATTAATTATGAACATAAAATTTGTACCCAACATTAATCATTACACAACACACCTCTAAACAAACTAAATTCAATTTCAACTAATTCAAACATAAATCAATTAAATTCATTTTTCACAAAATCACACCTTAAATACATCAAATTTATTTTCCACAAAATCACAAATAATATCTTAAATGCAAACTAAAAGTTTGGAAGGAGCCCTTACCTTAACAATAGCTCTAACACACGATTACGGTATGTAATTAATTCCGATAAAATTCGAGATCATGCAGAGTCTTTGTGGCAGTCTGTGCAGCAACAGAAGCTACCATGTTATTTGTAGCTTAAGCCGTTTGATCATTCCCATTGACATTGATTCTTGCAACGTCATCCCTTCTTGGATACATTGTTTCCTCAAAACCAACATCAAGAAGTAATCTCAACACCCCTTGGAATAATTCCAAAAATAATATTAAACTACATCAATACATAACAACTACTCTAGATCTGACACTCAGACAACTTAACCCTATGCATGATCAAATAACAACTCCAACCTTACAGGTTGACCTAAAATCTAAACCAAAGCTCTAAAGTGTTGAAGTCGTAACACAACGACAAAAGTCACATTATTTACAAACATCGGAAATAGTTTTCGAAACAAAAATCCAACGTATTTAAATAACAAAATACACTAGGACTACGAGACCTAAGAAACATAGCTCAGACCCTTGGGGTATACTCGGCAGACACCTGCACAAAAGCATTGCCCCAGGAATCTATATTTTCTCCACGTCACATCCAAAAGTGGAACATGGACCCATTCAAAGAAAAGTCATCAAATAGTTTGAGCAAAGATACAATCTTCCAAAATGAAATAAATACAACCACAAAAGAAAAGGTTTTCATATGTCCAAAATGCATGATTCTAGAATTTTAAATCAAAACCCTCCTCGAAGGGGCGTAAGTCATAATTGTACCGCCTATCACAGACCAATACTAATTACCGAGGTGCAATCTCTCACGGATCAACACGATTTACTAGCGTGCAGTCACTCACAGACCAGCACGACAACAAAAGTGCATTCGCTTACAGAGTAGCACGATTTTCTATAGTGCAATCGCTCACAGAGCAACACAACATAAAAGAGTGCAGTCGCTGACAGACCAACACGATTTTCTAGAATTTAATTGCTCACAAATCAGCACATACTAGAGTGCAATCTCTAAAAAATCAGTACGACATACAAGAGTGCAGTCGCTCACAGACTAGCACGATTTTCTAGAGTGCAATCACTCATAGATCAAAATATTCTAGAATGCAGTCTCTCACAGATCAGCACAACATACAAGAGTGCAGTCGCTCACACACCAATTAGATTTTCTATAGTACAATCACTCACAGATCAACACGTTCTTGAGTGGAATCTCTTACAAATTAGCACAACATACAAAAGTGCAGCCGCTCACAGACCAGCACGATTTTCTAGAGTGTAATCGCTCACAGATCAACACCTTCTAGATTGCAATCTCTCACAGATCAGCACGACGCGACAATCTCCGCAAGGATAAGATGAACCAACAATTCACGTGGCATCATCCCATGGCCCATGACGGTCACCACGATCACCATGGTCCCATTCAGTCACCATGTACTATGAAATGCTTAAGCATACTCTGACATTTTTCACCATAATCATTAAGTAAATGCAGCTATTAAAAGATTTTCCATTTATAATACTCATTTAAAACTAATGATTTTTCATATACAACGCAGAGCATACTTAAACATATTTATTCACACCAATTTCGATTTCCATAAACACACATAAATCACATATCCAAATTCAATCCACACAAATTGAATTGAATTCATTTTCCACCAATTCACACATAAATTGAATTAAATTCTCTTTCCACCAACCCACACATCAATTTTTTTGTAAAAAATTCATAATATTAATTATGAACACATCAATTTCACCAAACATGAGTCACTATAATTTTCAAACAATAATCACCCATATTCAATCTCCAAAATTTTCAACCATAAATCACCACAAAACACATTAATATATCAAAGTTCTCCCCACCGCTAACTCGGTGCCAACGGTCTCGATTCCTTTTCAAGACTCAAGGTGCTAACTACATAAACATGAATATTTATAACAACTTGTTCACAATAAAACTAATCCAAACACAACAAAATTCTCAAAATTAAATAATTCTCACACACCAAAATTTTAAAATCAAATCATCTATATTATTGCTTAAAACGAAATAAAAAAAAAAATATTTTCCAAATTTGACATACACATACTCGACTATTAAAGCACCAAATTTTTTTGAGTTAATAAAATACTCTAAACTTTTTTTCTTTTTAAACTCAGTCCAAAAGTAATTAAAAGTGTAACATTTTAAACTCAAACCATTGTTAATTTCAATCTATCTTTTTGCTCAAACTCTTTAACAACTCTAAATTTTTCAACACTTTAACAACTCTAAATTTTTCGTAAAATTCCAACTTCAGTTCAAACTCATTTATTTGAAAATAACTCATTATGTAACTCAAATACATCAAATTTAATCACCACACATAAATCACATGACAAAAAAATTTATAATATTAATTATGAACATACAATTTGTGCCCAACATTAATCACTATACAACACACCTCAAAATAAACTAAATTCAATTTCAACTTATTCAAACATAAATCGATTAAATTCGTTTTCCATAAAATCACACCTCAAATACATCAAATTTATTTTCCACAAAATCACAAATAATATCTTAAATGCAAATAAAAGTTTGGAAGGAGCCCTTACCTTAACGATAGCTCTAACACGCGATTACGGTACGTAATTAATTCCGGTAAAATTTGAGATCTCGCAGAGTCTTTGTAGCAGTCCGTGCAGCAACAGAAGCTACCATGTTATTTGTAGCTTAATCCATTTGATCATTCCCATTGACGTTGACTCTTGCAACGTCATCCCTTGTTGGATACATTGTTTCCTCAAAACCAACATCAAGAAGTAATCTCAACACCCCTTGGAATAATTCCAAAAATAATTTCAAATCAAAACCCTCCTCGAAGGGGCGTAAATCATTATTGTGCGGCCTATCACAGACCAGTACTAACTATTGAGGTGCAATCTCTCACGGATCAACACGATTTTCTAGCGTGCAATCACTCACAGACCAGCAGGACATACGAGAGTGCAGTCGCTTACAGAGTAACACAATTTTCTAGAGTGTAATCGCTCACAGATCAACACAACATAAAAGAGTACAGTCGCTCATAGACCAGTACGATTTTCTAGAATTTAATTGCACACAAATCAGCACATACTAGAGTGCAATCTCTCACAAATCAGCACGACATACAAGAGTGCAGTTGCTCACAGACTAGCACGATTTTCTAGAGTGCAATCACTCACAGATCAACTTATTCTAGAATGCAATCTCTCACAAATCAGCACAAACTACAAGAGTGCAGTTGCTCACAGATTAACTAGATTTTCTAGAGTACAATCACTCATAGATCAATACATTCTTGAGTGCAATATCTTACAAATCAGCACAACATACAAGAGTGCAGTCGCTCACAGACCAGCACGATTTTCTAGAGTGTAATCGCTCATAGATCAACATATTCTAGATTGCAATATCTCACAGATCAACACGTCGCGACAGTCCCTGCAAGGATAAGATGAACCAACAATTCACGTGGCATCATCCCGTGGCCCATGACGGTCACCACTATCGCCATGGTCCCATTGCAGTCACCATGTACTATGCAATGCATAAGCATACTCTGACTTATTTCACCACAATCATTAAGTAAATACAGCTATTAAAAGATTCTCCATTTTTAATACTCATTTAAAACTAATGATTTTTCATATACAACGCAGAGCATACTCAAACATATTTATTCACACCAATTTCAATTTCCACAAACACACATAAATGACATTTCCAAATTCAATCTACACAAATTGAATTAAATTCATTTTCCATCAATTCACACATAAATTGAATTAAATTCTCTTTCCACCAACCCACACATAAATTTTTTTCTCAAAAATTCATAATTTTAATTATGAACACGTCAATTTCACCAAACATGAGTCACTATAATTTTCAAACAATAATGACTCATATTCAATCTCCAAATTTTTCAACCATAAATCACCACAAAACACATTAATATATTAAAGTTCTCCCCACCGCTAACTCGGTGCCCACGGTCTCGATTTCTTTTCGAGACTCAAGGTGCTAACTACATAAACATGAATATTGATAACAATTTGTTCACAATAAAACTAATCCAAACACAACAAAATTCCCAAAATTAAATCTTTCTCACACACTAAAATTTTAAAATCAAATCATCTATATTATTGCTTAAAACTAAATAAAGAAAATATTTTCCAAATTTCACATACACATACTCGACTATTAAAGCACCAAATTATTTTGAATTAATAAAATACTCTAAACTTTTTTTCTTTTTAACTCAGTCCAAGAGTAATTAAAAGAGTAACATTTTAAACTCAAACTATTGTTAATTTCAATCTATCTTTTTGCTCAAACTCTTTAACAACTCTAAATTTTTCTTAAAATTTCAACTTTAGTTCAAACTCATTTATTTGAAAATAACTTATTACGTAACTCAAATACATCAAATTTAATCACCACACATAAATCACATTAGGAAAAAATTCATAATATTAATTATGAACATATAATTCGTACTCAACATTAATCACTGCACAACACACCTCAAAACAAACTAAATTCAATTTCAACTAATTCAAACATAAATCAATTAAATTCATTTTTCACAAAATCACACCTCAAATACATCAAATTTATTTTCCACAAAATCACAAATAATATCTTAAATGCAAACTAAAAGTTTGGAAGGAGCCCTTACCTTAACGATAGCTCTAACACGCGATTACAGTTTGTAATTAATTTTGGTAAAATTTAAGTTTGTGACGGTGTCAAAAACTAGCTCTCTAGCACCGTAGTGTAGAGATGACCAACTTTTCCTTGTGTTACTTTTCGAAATGAAGCTCAGAAATCAAAGAAAAATGAGGTTTGTTTTTGCAAAAAAAAAACCAAAACTTTGTTTCTGGTAACAGAGAGAAAAGGAAGAAGAAGAGTGAAGGTGGCGTGGAATGGCGTTGCTTTTTCTCTTTCTGCTTCCTGTTTCCAGCCTTGCTATCTAACACACACATATATAAACATGTTACTTTACTAATATATATATATATATATATATATATATATATATATATATTATAATTAAAACTAAACCAACAAATATCTATCATCTCTTACACACATCTCTTCTCCAGCTACTTTTTCAAAAAAATATCTACTCTCGTCGCAACTCAATTGACTTATTAAATTTTTTTTTAGCAACAAGTGACATTTTAAAAAAATCTGCCCGATATTAAATTTTTCGTAACATAATTAAGTTAGTCTCTAACAAATAATTTAAATCGGGTCTCAAAATATATATATTAAAATATAAATAAATATTAAACATATTATTAACTCTAATAAAATATATTTTTGATATTGACTCACGAAATAAAATTCAATTGAGCCGAATGTCTACGTTATTTAACATAAAATATCCTAAAATTATATAAATTAGAGTTTAGAAAATTAAGGTCTTACAGTATTGAGATTTGGCATGGCTTGGAGGTCATTTCCCACAATCATGCTTCTATTTAGGATTGGATAGTTTGAGAGATTTTAAATGAATTATTAGTTCCTAAAAATATATTAATATTATATATTTCTTCCTAAATTGTTTTTTGGCAGTGGTGCAGAAATAAATTTAAGTGAGCTGAAGATTGGAAATACATTTATATTGTGTTAGTCATATGCTCCATGTTGGCATGTTGCATATTATCATTTTTCAATTTAGTTTATCTATCCTACCTTAATGAGTATTCTTATTTTCAGGTTATTGATGTTTATAAGAATAGTGGAATCAAAAGAAATTATGTTGCAACCTTTCTAGACTTTTTATGTCTCAAATTCTCAATTAGGTGGATTATGTTACCTTAATGATCTATGTTACTCTTTCTAGACTTTTTTTCTCTTTATTGTTTCTATAATATTATGTAACTATTTCTATTTTTTATTTTAAGTTAGTTGCAATTGTTGAGTAGGTACAATATTATTTAAGTTAAATGTATATTGAATTGCTTCATGATATACTATTCTCATATTTTCCCTTTTTCGAATGGAAGATTGAAGTACCTTACCAAAAGCACGTCCTGATACATTAACTATAAGTAATTGGGTAACCTATTGAAGGTATCCAAATTGAAATTCATAGACATGCTCTAATTGAAGATATTTTTCTAGGTTTAAGTACAATCAAACTAATATGTTATTGGAAGGAACTTCCTCCAAATATTTAAACTGGCTCTTTGAGTATATAACTTTGACAACTAATAAGTTAGGGGAAGAATTTTTGTTGGCTATTGTACTATCCCTCATGCAAGTATGGAGAGGTCTACCAAAGATTATCTTTGTGGCCTTTATTTATTAATCTTTTATACCTTGTTTCATGTGTAATGCTAAATATCATCCACTTAATTACAGATTAGTCGAGAGATCTACAATCATCAAAAAATTGTCTAATCAAATTTTGTGGGCATCTTGGATGGTATATTTTCAACTCTTATTTCTTAGTCTCGCTATTGGGTGTTTACTTTCCTTTTATCCTCAATTGTTATTTGTTTACCTTTCCTCTTTTTCTTTTGTGTGAGGTGTTGTTGGGGTTTGCCTTCTGTTTCCTCTCTGCATGGGGTGCTATTTAGGAAGTAATCTTCATTGTAATCATGTTCTATACATAATTGAATCGATGGAGTGCTCAAGCTTTGATCATTTGTAGCAGTAAAGGTGTGAATTAATTATGCCAATGTGCTACATGTGTTCAAGATTTTTTTGAAGTGTTGTAACGTTGCACGGTGCTAATCCATGTGTGACTAGTATAAATTTTGGTGTGATTTTAATTTTAAAGAGGAGCTGTGTTATTATCTTTGTACTATGGGGTTTTTATCATTGTATTTGTATTCATTAGAACAATTGGTTCTAATTCTTGTAATGCCTTGAAACTAGAGGGGTAGGGAGGAGAGGGGGTGTGAGAAAAAAAATAAAAGAGGAGGATTCCTTCATGATGGTCAGCATTCAAGACATGTTTTCCATCCATAAAAAAAATATCAAATCTTCTTCCTTCTCAAGCAAGTTGAGTTTATGGATGAGTTTTCTTACGACTCATCTATTTCCACCCATAGATATTCGCCTAAACTTGTCCATACTTTCTTATGGAAACCCAACATTGTTTGAGAGCTGATGATTATTCAAGTTTTACTTAAAAAGTCAATGATAGGGGAACGTGCATATGTTCAATAGTTTCTCCGTCTTGAAACCTTCCTCGACAACACTTACCTTCCTTGACAACACTTAATCAATCTGTAGCTTTATATTTGAATACTAATTCAAATTAAGGACGATTATTAGACGGTTAAGCTCATTTGAGAAAGTAACATAAATATTAGTACATAAGATTAATAACCTTAAATATTAATTGTTCATCACGTGTTTTTAACTTTTTAGTTTGGTATTTTAAAAGCTCTTTATAGCTTATATTAATATTTTTAGCTTGTTTTTAAATTTTGAGTCGAATTTGAATTATAATTTTATTAATTATATTTTGACTCTTTATCGCTTTATATGTCATAACTTGAGTTCTGGATATCGGATTGGCGCATATGAGTAGGCGTTGGAAAGATAAATATCTGAGTTACAACTTTTGTGTTGGAAGAAAAGACCAATTCCGAACTTTACGGGGCCTAAATTGCAAATTTCATTATCTTGATTTTTGTTATAATTTTAATTAGCGGGTCACTTGTTTTTATACCATAAACCCTAAAGCCCAATATCAAGTACTACATATCGGAAGCTTTGTTTCTTTTCTAAGAATGGAAAAATTTGGATTCAAATTGCTATAAGAAATAAACAGTTTTATTTTTAATTTCATAAAAGGCTAATTTTATAAGATTAATCCACGAGTTCAGAGTTTCATCAACACCTTGAGATTCTGGTTACACTGTCAATTTCGATTCTTGATTCTATTCTTGTTCATTTGATTATATTGATATTTTGATTGCTTAAATTTAATTTCAATAGGATTGATTAAATTTATTTGACGGAATTTGTTATTGGTTTCTAATTTAATTGAATTATAATTTTGCGACGCTTGATCGTTAATTGCAATATTTTGATGATTGTGATACTTAATCCAATCAAAGAAACCAAATTCACATAGGATTTATTACACTTGTTTGATCAATTCTATAGTCAAATAAGAATAGAATCACAAATTAGAAATTAGATTTATTGATAGAATCTATGATATGTCTGACACTTGAATAAGTGGATTAATCGTTTTTCTCATATGTTAAATCAAAAATCTAAAAAAACCCCTTTTTAATTTCAATTTTCAATTTAGTTATTATTATTATAACTGAAGTCCTTGCGAAACGATTCCAGTCATTACCTCTTTTTACATTTTATCAATTGTATTTGACCCGTGTGCGACAGCGGATTAAATTAGCGTTGTTGTCTCGGACTCTCTAATAATAATATTAATTTTGTTTTTAGGCGACTGTCTCGGATTGCTCCGAAAGTTCGCCAAAAAATCAAAAAACAGTCAAGGAATACGAAATCGTATAAGTTCCTTATACGATAACGACAGTCAAAATCTCCAATTCCTTTCGTTTAGATCCTTTTTTGAATTTTTCATATTCTCCAAAAATTGCAACAACAAAAATTGCGTTGCCTTTCTTTGATTTTTAGAAATTTTTGGTGGTATTTTTATATTTTTTGGATTTTATTTGATAGAGTTTTCGATTTTTCACTTCAATTTTAGTATTCAGACATTGTTGGAATTTTCAGAATTGTTATTTTGTATTGCATTGTTATGATGATGCATGACTAGGGCTAGTTCTGTGAATCTTCAATCTCTTGAACCTGAAATAGATAGGACATTTCATTTACGTCATAGACTTAATAGAGCTGCTAGTGTTAACGAGTTAGAGTCAGATACTGAAATTGACAACTTATTGCAAAATATGGCTGATGTGAATAATAGAACCTTAAGAAAACTCGTTGCACCTAATGTCAATTATAATGCATTATGTATCACATATCATGAAGTTATTGTACCATTTGAACTTAAATCTAGTTTAATACACTTGTTTCCAAAGTTTAATGGTCTTGCAGGTGAGGATCCCCACAAACACTTGAAGGAATTCCATATTGTGTGTTCTACCATGAAGCCTCAAGGAGTCACAGAAGACCACATTAAGCTTAAAGCCTTCCCATTTTCACTCCAAGATGTTGCGAAGGACTGGTTATACTACCTTCAACCAGGTTATGTTACAAGTTGGAATGATCTCAAGATATTGTTTCTAGAAAAATTATTACCCGCCTCAAGAGCTGCGTCAGTTAGAAAAGAAATATATGGCATCAGGCAGATTGACAAGGAATCATTACATGAGTATTGGGAGAGATTCAAGAAATAATGTCAAGCTCATCCAATATTCTTATGAAGCATTTACAACTAGAAGCAATTCAATAGTGTTGAAAAAGGGTGTGAATGAAATTCAAGCTTCTTCCCACAAGAATTTAGAAGGAAAACTTGATGAGCTTACATCTTTAGTAAAAAAAATTGGCAATAGGTAAAACTCAAGCAGTTGTGTGTCGTATTTGCACTTCTCCAGAGCATCATTCAGATTCATGTCCTACATTGCAAGAAGATCCAATTGCTGATGCTCCTCAGGCACATGCAAAAAATATATACAATCCTCAAGCCAACTATGATCTATCATCAAACAGGTACAATCTTGGTTGGAGAAACCATCCCAACTTGAGATGGGGAATTCATCTGCACAACAGTAACCTAGACAGCAATAGCAAAATATTCCACAACAACAAAAACAATGCACCTTCATTAGAAGGCCTCATTAAACAAATGGATGTCCAAAATCTCCAATTTCAACAACGAATAGATTCCACCATTCAAAATTTGGAAAAAAAGATTGGTCATCTAGCCACATCAATCAATCAATTACATACTCAAGGGTCAAACCAATTGCCTGCACAATCACTAGTAAATCCATATGCTCCCAATGTCAGTTCAATTACATTGAGGTCTGGGAAAGGTGTTGAAATACCAAAGGTACCTGAAACTGTAGTGAAAAAGAACAAGGTTGTCGAGGATACTTCGATATCTGAAACTGTTGATGTTGAGAAAAATATACCACTTCCTTTTCAGGTTACTAGCATTCAATTCTTGATTGTTGCTTTAATTTCAGGATGTTCTATCTTTGATGCAGCATATTCATTTTCGTGAATTTGAATTGGACCGTTTATATTTCATGAAATATTCTATTTGGTATAATTAAGAATGTAATTGGTTGTGAACTTTAATCCATTCAAGTGTGGACAAAAGTGATAACTTGGAGATTTGAATCTTTAGTATTACAAGCAAAAGGCACTAAGCCTTCATAAAGTTATGTTTCTAAGTCATGCGTAGAAAGTGTCTTGAGAGTCAACATCCATAGTCATGACTTTTATTACTGTAAGACTCTAAATTTTCTAAATTTTAATTTATGCAATTTTAGGAATTTTTGCCTTAAATTGCTTAGACATTTAACCCAAGTGAATTTTATTTTAGGAATTAAATATTAAAAATATATTTTATTAGAGTTAATAATATGTTTAATATTTATATATTTTAATATATATATTTTGAAATCTAATTAAGATTATTTGTCGGAGAATAATTTAATTATGAAACGAAAAATTTAATATCAGACAGTCTTTTAAAAAAATGTCACTTATTGTTGAGAAACTCATCTATCAATTGTGTTGCCGCTTTGAAAAAGTAATTTGAGAAGTGATGTGTAAGGATGTTTTATTTTTAAAAATATCTATAAAGTTAGATATTTATTAGTTGATTTTAATTATAATATATTATTATTATTTTAATATATATATATATATATATATATTCAATAAACCATTGTAGAACCTTTAATTACTGGGATTATCAGCAAGCCTGGTATAATACCTTTCTCATCCAAAACCAAAAATTTAGCCATACTTGGCTATTTTTCTTTAACCTTACTATGGAACCTTCTAAAATTCCTCAATGGTTTGCTCATTGATGGAAGTTTATATATATATATATATATATATATATATATATATATATATATCTGTGTGTGTGTGTGAAAGAAAGGAAGAAAGAGAACACAAAGCTGAAAAACACGTTCTCCTCTCCTGCGCTCGCCATTTCTTTGTTTCTCGGTTTCCATTTTATGTTTTGATTTCAAAATCCAACAAATACAGATCATCATTTTTTTTCTAGATCTAAGCTCCCTTTCAAGAAGTGACAGAAGAGAAAGGTGCTCATTGCCACGCTACGGTGCTAGTGAGCTAGTTTTCGAAGTGACATCACGAACTTAAATTTTACCGAAATTAATCGTGGCACCGTAATCGGTTGTTAAAACTAGAACGGAGGTAAGGGCTCCTTCCAAACTTTTAGTTTGCATTTAGGACATTATTTGTGATTTTGTGGAAAAGAAATTTGATGTACTTGATGTGTGAATTTGTTTAAAATGAATTTAATTCATTTATGTGGGAATTAGTGGGATTTGTTTTTGGTGTGTTTTGAGGTGTAGTTTGTGATGATCCATATTTGGTTTGATTTATATGTTCATAATTATTATTATGAATTTTTTAGATGTGATTTAGGTGTGGATTTTGTGGATATTGAATTAATTAAATTTGATGAGTTTGAGTTACGAAATGAGTTATTTTTAATTAAATGAGTTTGAATTGAAGCTGAAATTTTACAAAAATTTAGAGTTGTTAAAGTTGTGAAAAAAAATTCAAATTTTAACTAAGTTAAAGAGTTTGGGTAAAAAGATACATTGAAATTAAAAAGGGTTAGAGTTCAAAATATTACTATTTTAATTACTCTTGAACTTTTTTTAAAAGAAAAAAAGATTAGAGTATTTTATTAACTCAAAAATTTTGGCGCTTTAATAGTCGAGTGTGGGTATGTGAAATTTGGACAATATTTTTTTTTAGAGTTTTAACTAAATAATATAGATTATTTGGTTTTAAAAGTTAGGTGTGTGAGAAAGATTTAATTTTGGGAATTTTGTTGTGTTTGGATTAGTTTTATTGTGAACAAATTGTTATAAATATTCATGTTTATGTAGTTAGCTCCTTGAGTCTCGAAAAGGAATCGAGACCGTTGGCACTGAGTTAGCGGTGGGGAGAACTCTGATATTTTAATGTTGTTGTGGTGAATTATGATTGAAAATTTTGGAGATTGAATATGGTGATTAATGTTTGGAAATTTTGGTGATTCATGTTTGGTGAATTTGATGTGTTCATAATACATAATATGAATTTTTTAGAAGAAATTTATGCGTGACTTGGTGGAAAATGAAGTTAATTCAATTTAGGTGTGAATAGAATTTGGAGATGTGATTTATGTGTGGTTGTGGAAATTTTAATTGGTGTGAATAAATATGTTTGAGTATGCTCTGTGTTGTGTTTGAAAAATCATTAGTGTTAAATGAGTATTAAAAATGGAGAATCTTTTAATAGCTGCATTTACTTAATGATTATGGTGAAAAGAGTTAGAGTGTGCTCATGCATTTCATAGTACATGGTGACCGCGATGGGGCCATGGTGATAATGGTGACCATGATGGGCCGCAGGATGATGCTATGTGAATTGTTGGTTAATCTTATCCTTGCAAGGATTGTCGTGTCGTGCTGATCTGTGAGAGATTGCACTCTAGAATGTGTTGATCTGTGAGCGATTGCACTCTAGAAAATTGTGCTGGTCTGTGAGCGATTGCACTCTTGTATATTGTGCTGGTCTGTGAGAGACTGCACGCTAGTAAATCGTGTTGATCAGTGAGAGATTGCACCTCGGTAATTAGTACTGGTCTGTGAGAGGCTGTACAATTATGATTTACGCCCCTCGAGGAGGGTTTTGGTTTGGAATTCCGGAATCATGCATTTTGGCATATATGCATTGCATTAGGGTGCTTGGCATGCGATTCATGTTTGTTATACTATGATGATTGTATATACATATTCGGTTGTTGTTGTGATTTGTAGTAATTGCTTTGAGGTGTGAAGTTGGGTTGATTAAGTTTTGATGTATTTATGTGTTCATAATTGATGTTATGAATATTCGATGTGTAATTGAGGTGTGAATTTGTGGAGATTAACTTGGTGTTAATTATGTGTTCATATTTGATTATAATAATGTTTGAAGTGTTGATTGATTCAGAGCCATTTTAGAATTGAAAATCTGCATTTTCTCAATTGTATTCGGCAATGACATTGTAGTTTGTTAAAACTTCATTTTTCAACATTGTTTATGCATTTTTGGACATATGAAAACCCTTTCGAGGAGTATGCTAAGACGAAAGGTTCTTTTGAGCATTTGAAAATATAAGAATTTTGCTATGTGATATTTGTTAATTTCAGTTGGTGACCTTTACAATTATTGTGGAAAATTGAGTTTTGCCCTCATATGAGAAACAGGATCATCCTATCGGTTAGTACTATGGAGATGGGAAAGTAGTTAATCATACCTGACCGAAGCTGTGTCAGGAGGATCTTGCGGGTGCGTGGAGATCACCCGGGTTGTGTAGTTTTTGTAGCATGATCAGATTAGGTGGTTGTATAAGGACTAAATGTCTTTCTTTTGTGATTGTATTTATTTCTTTTTGTAAGATTGTATCTATGCTTAACCTAATTGATGACTTTTCTTTTGATGGGTCCATGTTCCACTTTTTGATGTGATTTGGGGAAGGTAGAAATTCTTGGGGCAGTGCTTTTATGCAGGTGTCTGTCGAGAATACCCCAGGGGTATGAGCTATGATTAGTGTATTTTGATGTTTTAATACTTTGGATTTTTATTTCAAAAAAATATTCCGCTTCTTATAAATATTTGTTGACTTTGTCGTTATGTTACGACTTAAATATTTATCCAAAAGTATTTTCTATGTTCTATTTCTTTGTTTTTTAAAAAAAATACACTTGCGCTGTTAAAAATTGGGGTGTTACAATTACAGTCAGAGCCATTTATTTTTTCCAGTGTCATTGAATTTTTCCATAATAATTGACTTTTGCATGTTGTGTTGACTTGTTAGGTTGCATTGGCTTTTTGATGTTGCATTGACTTTTTCATGTTGTGTTGAATTTTTTATGAGAGGCATTGACTTTCCTTAGAGGTAGACGCTTGCTTTTGTTGCATGCATAGTCTAATAATCAGAGTCTGATGCAATAATCTTTTGGTGTTGTTAGAGGAAACTTATTATAGGCAGAGTCAACATTGTATATTAGAGTTAGATGCTTAAATCTAAGTTGCTTTGTTGGAGGCAGCTTATTGGTGTTGTAACCAAGTTGATTTGATATTTAGAGTTTTTATGATAAAGAAAAAGTATTTTATGAGAATAATTTCAAGGAGTATCAAAGAAAATATGGTCAAGATTTGTAGAAGATTTGAAGAACATTTGATCAAGATTTATCTACAACAAAATATGAACATAATAAATCTTAAGAATATACAAACACAAAATGAACAAAATACAAATAGAATCAATATGAAGAATTAACAATCTCAAACTAAACAAAATAGGAACATAATCAATTTGAGAATTTACAAACGCAATATGAACAAAATACAATACACAATTAAACAAGGACCAAATTGAAGCCCAAATTTTTATTATAAATAGATACTAAAGGCTGAAAAAGAAAATCATCGAAAAGAATAAAAGAGTAGTCTTAGAGTTCAAATAGATAGACACTTGTTCGAATGAGAAATACTTTATGCGTGTTGTTTTCTTAGAGTGTGAGAGATATTATTATTACCAGTTTTGTTAGAAGAAAACACTTAAAGTTCCAATCTTTTATATCCAACCTGATAGTGGTGTAGATCGTTCTTCAGTTTGGTGTTGTCAGGAGAAGACTTGGCTTGTAGGGTCAAGGTGGTTAGTTCCTCACTAGTCTCAGTTGTCAGGCTGTTTGGGAAGACCGGCTTGGATGGTCAGGTGCTTTGTAATTCAAGGTATTTAAATTAGTGGATTCAAGCCTTCTTAATGAGGGGACTTGATGTAGCCAAGTTAGTGGGGAACCATGATAAATATACTATAAAATTATTTATGCTTTCATTATTTGTTGCCTCAGATTGCTTCTAAGCCAAATAAGTCACCAAAACCGAACTAGTTTTATATTTATTTATAAATTATCAAAAAGTTATCAACTTTGGCAAACACAAATCAACCCTTCTTCTTGTGTTTGCACCTTCAATTGGATACTCTATAAGATCTAAGGCTTATAGAGTGTCTAATAGGAAAACACATATTGTGGAAGAATCCATACATATTAAATTTGATGACAAATAGTTTGACCTTGAAAAGTCAAAGTAGATGCAGGCAAAGCAGAAGAACTTGAAAACTCAGAGGATATAAGAAAATAAGAAGAATATCATAAATCTTCAAAGGATGAATCTGATCAAGTTAGAAATAGTCAAGATAAGTCAGAAGGAAGATATAGATGGAAGTACAGGCTATCTCATTCTATAACTCTAATCGTTGGAAGTGTAAGTGATCATTTGAGGACTAGATGATCACTAAAAGATAATACTTTGTTTGTTTAAATTTGAGGGTTATAAAAAAATGAAAAAAAAAAGAAAGAAAGAAAACTAATATATATATATATATATATATATATGAGGAAAAATGGTTGTGTTGTGAGCAAAGAGAGTGTGAAAATAAAAGTCAATGATGTTTTGTTGGGTTACTTCTTAATGTTGTTTTTCTCTCTTAATCATTACTCCTTTATCCTCTTTGATTTTAGCCCTAGTCTCCTTAGGATTATCTCACCCTAACCTTGTACATGCTACAACCTAAATAAAGGCCTTTCGATCATTATGTGCATGTGTTTCAAATATAGATTATAGAGGGTTGTCAAGTCTATGGTAGTGCTAGCTTTCATTATGTGCTTTGAGTGTAAATCGTAGCCCAAACACTTTGAGAGAATTATCAATCTTGAGAGAACTTTATCACTTATGATGCATTCTTTAGTTAACTTGTCCTCTTGTTTCTAGCTTTTTAGTTTGGTATTTTAAAAACTCTTTATAGCTTAGATTAATATTTTTAGCTTGTTTCTAAACTTTGGGTCGAATTTGAATTATAATTTTATAACTTGCATTTTAATTTAATTATTTGTATATTGACTCTTGTTCGCTCTATAGGTGATAACATGATCTCTGGATATATGATTGGCACATATAAGCAAGCGTTTGGAAGCTTAAAATCAGAGCTACAACTTTTGTGTTAGAAGCAAAGACCAATTCCGAACTTTACTAGGCCTAAATTGCATATTTCATAATCTAGACTTTCGTAATAATTTTAAATAACGGGTCACTTGTTTTTAAACCCTAAAGCCCAATATCAAGTACTATATATTGGAAGTTTTGCTTCTTTTCTACGAACGGAAAAATTAGGATTCAGATTGGTATAAGAAATAAATAATTTTAATTTTATGAAAGGCTAATTTTATAAGATTAACCCACGAGTTCAGAGTTTCATCAACACCTTGAGCTTCAGGTTACATTGTCCATTTCGATTCATGATTATATTCTTGTTTATTTGATTATATTGATATTTTGATTGCTTAAATTGAATTTCAATAGGATCGATTAAATTTATTTGACATAATTTGGTTTCGGTTTCTAATTTAATTGAATTATAATTTTGCGACGCTTGATCGTTAATTGTAATATTTTGATGATTGTGATGCTTAATCCAATCAAAGAAACCAAATTCACATAGGATTGATTACGCTTGTTTGATCAAGTCTATAGTCAAATAAGAATAGAATCACGAATTAGAAATTAAACTTATTGATAGAATTTGTGATAGGACTGAAACTCGAATAAGTGGATTAATCGTTTTGCTCATCTGTTAAATAAAAAATCTGACGAAAAAAAACCCCTTTTTAATTTCAACTTTAAATTCGGTTATTATTATTATATCAGAAGTCTTTGCGAAACGATTTGAGTTATTACCTCTATTTACATTTTATTAATTCTATTTGACCCATGTGCGACAACAAATCAGCCATCAAACATACCACCTTACTTTGATGGCTCAAATTACTATTTTTGGAAAACAAAAATGCAGTTGTTTCTAAGACACAAGTTGATGGCTTAGACACAAGTATGTGACGCATCATTACAGATGGAGATTTCATTCCAAGAGTATATCAACTCGATTCGACTCTTGCTTAAGAGAAAGAAGCAAATTAGACAACAGAAGAAAAATCTTAGGTACTTCTAAACTCAAAAGCTAAATTATTTCTATCATGTACTTTAAGCAGGGAATAAAGTGAAAAAGTAGATGAATGTGATACGACAAAGAAAGTATGGAATACATTGCAAACTCATCATGAAGGAACAAGCCATGTTAAGGAGACAAGAATAGACATTGGCATATGAAAGTTCAAATTATTTGAAATAAATGAAGGAGAGACAATTGATGAAATGTACTCAAGATTCACAACCATAGCGAATGAAATGTGTTCTCTTGGCAACACATATTCTATATGAGACAAGGTAGGAAAGATCACGAGTTGTCTTCCAATCATGTGGAGACCAATGGTAACATCTATAAGCCAAGCCAAGAAGATTGAGGTACTAGGCTTGGAAGAGCTTATTGGATCTTTAAGGGCACATGAAGGGCTGCTACAGGAGTATAAAGCCATAAAGTAATAAATAAAAGGCAAAGTAATAGCCTTGAATGCATCTCAAAATTCCCAAAGCATGTCACCACAATCAAAATGTTAAAATTGAATCAAAAGATAGTCATGAAGATGTTGATGAAGAGATTGTTCTCCTGACAAGAAAGATACAGAAAATGATGAGAAAAAAGCATCAAATAAAAAAGGGATTTTTCAGATAAAAAGTAAAACTTCGAAACTTAAGTAGACAATAGCCAAATCACTTGTTTTGGATGTAACAAACAAGGACATTATAAAATTAAATGTCCCTTGAACAAAAGTGCACCAAAGAAATTCCCTTTAGAGAAAAAAATAAATGATGGTGACCTGGGATGATTCTGATGAATCAGAAATAGAAGAACCTGAAGAAGCCAACTTATGTTTGATGACAAACTCTGAAGATAAAGAGGTAATAAATTCTAAACCATATCCCTTTTGTGAACAAGTTAAAAATGATTTTGATATTTTACATAATGATTCAAGCATGCTCGTTTGGAAATTCAACTCTTTAAAAGATCAAGTTTTAAAAGAAAATAGAGAAAAAGAGAAAGTTCAGGTTATGATTAATGAACTAAAAAACATCATTCAAAACATGCAAGAATCTCATTTTAAAAAAAATTGTTAAAATTGAAAACCATGAATGTTCTACGATTCCATTGGATAACATTCTTCTTAAAACAGAAAAGGAAATTCTCAAAAAAGATTTAGGAAACTTTATCAAGTCCATTGAAACATTTCAAAAAATCATGGGATCCCAAATAGCGATATTTGATAAAGCTAGACTTGGTTCAAAAATAAAAAATGTATGACAACTTTTTTATCCATGAAAGAAAGGATGACAAGTGCAAAACAAGATGTTCATATTGTAAAAAAATTGGACATCTAAAATATGCCTACTATTTCAAAAAAGACGGATAAAAATTGAAAGCAAAAAGGTCATTTAAATCCTAATAACGTTCTGCAAATAGACAAGAACGTTAAGTGACTGTTTAAAATGGCAAGAATATTTTTCAGTAAGAAAATTCTCTCTCTGCTTAAAGATTGGACATGATGAATCACAATGTTATTTTAAAAAATCAAATATAACAAGAAAAACCAACACTCAATGACCCAAGATCAAATGGATACCTAAAAATTATGTAGCATCAAATACTGGATGGTTTTTAAAGTATTAAAGAAAAAGTCATGGTACTTGGACAATGGTTGTTCAAGACATATGATAGGAGATAAAAAAAGCTTTATGTCCTTCATTAAAAAGCATTGAGGATCAATAACATTTGGAAACAATGATCAACAAAAAATCAGAGGTAAAGGTACGATAAGTAATATAAATTATGCTAAAATCAATTATGTTCAATATGTTGAAGGGTTGAAACATAATCTTCTTAGCATTAGTCAACTTTGTGATAATGGCTTTGGAGCTATTTTTAAACCAAACATATGTGAAGCCATAATGACAAACTCTGGTGAGATTTTGTTTTCTGCATATAGAAAGAAAAATCTCTATGTTTTATACATTGAAGAATTACCAGTTGAATCATGCTTCATGTCCATTAACAACGACAAATGGATATCACATAAGAGAACTAGACATGTAAGTATGAAAACAATTTCAAATTCACCTAAATTAGTTCTTGTTAGAGGACTTCCCAAAATAAACTTTGTTAAAGATAAAATATGTGAAGCTTGTGCAAAGGAAAAACAAGTTAGGAGTAGTTTTCATTCAAAACATTTTATATCAACTAAAATCCTCTTGAACTACTTCACATTTATCTTTTTGGTCATATTGAAACCACTAGCCTAGGAGGTATGAAATATGAGTTTGTCATTGTTGATGATTTTTCTAGAAACACATGGGTACTATTTTTAAAAGAAAAGGATGATGCATTTGATGCATTTTAAAACATTCTATAAAATGGTTCAAAATGAAAAAGAATCCAATATAATTGCTCTAAGAATTGATCAAGGAGGGGAATTCATGAATGCATCTTTTAAATAATTTTTTGATGAACTTGGTATCTCCCACAATCTAACTTGCGCAAGAACTCGTCGACAAAATGGAGTTGTTGAACAAAAATATAGAACATTACAAGAGATGACAAGAACAATCTTGGAAGAATCAAATGTTGAAAAGTATTTCTTGGTTGAAGCTATAAATACTTCATGCTACATTTTGAATCGTGTTTCCATTAGGAAAATCATAAATAAAACACCCTATAAAATCTGGAAAAATAGGAATCTAAATATTTAATATTTTCACATGTTTGGATGTTACTACTATACCTTAAACAACAAAGATAACTTGCGAAAATTAGATGTCAAATAAAGACAAAGCTATCCTTTTAGGATATTCAACAGAATCTAAAGGATATCGTATGTTGAATTTGAAAACTAAAACTGTTGAAGTAAGCATGCATGTATTACATAAAGAGTTTGATTATCTTGATTTAAAAAAGAATAATGAGGAGCAGGAAGAAGAACAATCATGTCAGTCACAACAGATTGTTATCCAGGAAAATGAGATTGATAAATAATCTCCATTTCAAAATCCTTCTAAAATTTGTAACTAATAGGTTATCATCCTCAAAATCAAATCAATGGAGATACAATTAATGGGATTAAAACAAGAATGTCATTTAAAGATGATCTAAACAACAAAATGGCAATGATATCCCAAATGGAACCAAAACCCATCAAATAAGCTGTACTTGGTCAATCTTGGATTGATGCAATGAAGGGAAAACTTCTTCAATTTGAGAAGAATGAATATTTGACTCTTGTTTCAGATCCACTGCATTAAACAATCATTGGAACATGATGGGTATTCAAAAACAAGCTAGATGAAGAAGGTAAGGTTGTAAGAAACAAAGCAAGGTTAGTTGCTCAAGGTTATAATCAATAAGAAGGCATAGACTATGATGTAACCTTTGCTCAAGTTGGAAGGTTAGAAGTCATACAAACTCTTCTTGCATATGCATCTCATAAACGTATCAAACTTTTTCAAATGGATGTTAAAAGTGCATTCTTAAATATTTTTTAAATGAACAAGTTTATGCTCGTCAACCCCGCGGTTTTGAAGATAAAAAGAAACCAAATCATGTTTTTAAACTTACTAAAGTTTTATATGGATTAAAATAAGCTCCTAGAGCATGGTATAAAATATTAAGCTCCTTGTTGATCAAAAATGGATTTTCCCGAGGAAAAATTGACACAATACTTTTCAAGAAAACAAATAAAATTGATTTACTTATTGTTCAAGTGTATGTTGATGATATTATCTTTAGATCAACTAACAAAAATATGTGTGAGGATTTTTCAAATATCATGCAAAGTGAATTTGATATGAGTGTGATGGGAGTTTGAGGTATTTTCTTGGATTGCAAATTAAGCGACACAAAGGTGGAATTTCATATGTCAAGAAAAATACATAAAGGATCTTTTAACAAATTATAAAATGAGTGAAACCAAAATTATGACTATTGCCATGCATCCATCTTCTTCATTAGACAAAGATGAAAATGAAAAATCAATTCTGAAAAAGAATGCAGAGGAATGATTGGTTCTTTACTTTATTTAACTGCAAGCAAGGCTGATATGGTTTTTGCAGTAGGATTATGTGCTAGGTTTCAATCCTCACAAAAAGAATCACTATATGTTGTGAAAATAATTTTTCGTTATCTCGTTGGTACTGTAACACCCCGATTTTTA
Organism: Cicer judaicum; assembly: GCA_037974835.1. Classification (NCBI taxonomy): domain Eukaryota; kingdom Viridiplantae; phylum Streptophyta; class Magnoliopsida; order Fabales; family Fabaceae; genus Cicer; species Cicer judaicum. The sequence goes on from JBBPBS010000417.1 coordinate 1,568,141, forward strand.
ACAGCGAGACTGTATTTTTTTTTTTCAAAACAAATTCATAAAACAAAGAAATAAATAAGGAAATACCTTTGGATAAATATTTAAGTCATAACACAACGACAATTAAGTCAACATAATTTACAAACAGCGGAATAGAATTTGAAATACGAATCCAAAGTATTTACACATCAAAAAGTGGTACATGGGACCCATCAAAAATAAAATGTCATGCTGACAATATTGGTATAGGTACAGTCTTCCAATTTAAAATAAACACAATCCAAAAGAAAGACATCTAGTCCCTATACGTCAACCTAATCTGATCATTCTCCAAAAACTATACATCTTGAGTGATCTTCACACGCCCTGCAAGATCCTCTTAACATAGCTCCAGTCAGGTGTTTCCAACTACATTACCATCCACAGGGTACGGACCAATAGGATGGTCCTGGTTCTCATCTGAGGGCAAAGCCCAGATTTCCACAATAGTGTAAAGGGTCACCAACCAAAATTAACAATTAAGACATAATATTTAAGTTTTCAATGCACAAAATAACCTTTCAACTTAGCATGCACCTTAAAAGGGTTTCCATATGCTAAACATTCATATAATACTTGCCAAGTATAATTGAAATCAAATATAAGGTTTTAATCAATAAAGTAATAAATCAACTGACCCGTCAACTGATGAATCGATTAGGCAATCAATTATCTGACTCAGAATAAAAGTTTTTTACTAAGTAAATCGATTGGGAAATCGTTTTCTTAAAGGTTTTTAGTGAAACCTATATTCTCGGTTTAAATCAATCGATTGGACATCAGTTGAGAAATCGATTTTGTGATTCACAGAACAAATATTTTGCTGAGTCAATCGATTGGGAAATCGATTTCCTAAATGGTTTTATCATACCTGTGACCTGTGATTAAAGAAATCGATTGAACAATCGATTGAAATAAATAGTTGAGCTACTGTAATAAGCCAAATCGATTGGCAAATCAATTAGTTCAATATATTTTCAAGATTCAAGAAAACAAGAAACGTAATAATCGATTAGGCAGTCGATTAGGCTGGTATTACATTTTAATAGAATCTATTGGGAAATCGATTTTTCTGAAGTTTTTCTAAAACTACATAAACTGAATCAATCAGAATTACACACAATTCCAAAAGATAACACTTAGCAATTATAACACAATCACCACGACATCTGGAGTTTCGAAATAGTTTTGTAATCAAACACACTATCACACAATTCCAAAACATCCACACTTGGCAACTATAACCCAATTACCACGACAACTTGATTTCAAAATGGTTTTGCAATCAATCACACTCACACACAATTCCAAAACATAACACTTAGCAATTATAGCACAATCACCACAACAACTAGAGTTCAAACACTCAATCATAATCTTGAATCAAACACAACTCGTGTGCCAAGCACCCTAATGCAATGCGTATATGCCAAAATGCATGGACTCGGAATTCCAAACCAAAACCCTCCTTGAAGGGCCGTAAATCAAAATTGTACCGCCTATCAAAGGTCGAAGTACTAAGTTATCGAGGTGCCACACATCACAGGTCAGCACGATTTACTTAAAAGCATAAATCATAAACGTACTGCCTATCACAGACCAGTACTATTTACCGAGGTGCCACCTATCATGGGTCAGCACGATTTACTAAAAAAAAAACCTAAACCGTAAACGTACCGCCTATCACAGGCCGAAGTACTATTTAACGAGGTGCCACCTATCACGGATCAACACGATTTACCAAAAACGTAAATCATAAATGTACCGCCTATCACAGGCCGAAGTACTATTTACCGAGGTGCCACCTATCACGGGTCAGCACGATTTACCAAAAATGAAATGCATGAGCATACTCTAACTCTATGCACGACAATCGTTAAGTAAATGCAGATATTAAAAGATTCCCCATTTTTAATACTCATTTAACTCTAACAATTTTCACGACAATCGTTAAGTAAACAAAGATATTAAAAGATTCCCCATTTTTAATACTCGTTTAACTCTAATGATTTTACAATTCCTCATAGAGCATACTCAGACATATTCTCAAATTCAATCAACACTTCACACCAAATCACATCAGTTCATTTTTCCACAAAATCCACACAAACACATCTCAAAATATATAAGTATTAATTATGAACACGTCAAATACGACAAACACAAATCATCACAACCCAGCACTCAAACACATCAAATTTCATATCCTCAACATTAGAATTTCACCCATAAAAGTATTAAATTCATTTTCTCCAAATCAACACTTCAAACCTAACAAAATTCTTTTCCACACAACCACAAATAAGTCCCTAAATGCAAACTAAAAGTTTGGAAGGAGCCCTTACCTTAACGATAGCTTTAACGAGCGATTATCGTACCGTGAGTAATTCCGATAAAATCTTTGTTTGCGACGTTGCTTCCAAAGTTAGTTCACTAGCACCGTAGCATGGTGGTGAGCAACTTTCCCTTTTATCTCTTCATGAAACGAAGCTTAGATCTAGATGAAACGTGGAGGTTTGTGTTTGAAGGTTTTAAAAACAACAACACTGTTTCTCTCCGTTTTCGAATCAAAGAGAAAGAATGAAGCTGAGAAATCCTTGTCTTCTCACCCCAAGCCATGGGTTTCTCTTCTTGAAGCAAAACAAAGCAAAGAAAGCAAAGAAAAGGAGCAAGATCGAGAGAGTATGCGAGGCATGGAACGAAAATATTTTCTCTTTTTCCTTCCTCTGTTTGCCGAATCCTTTCTCTGTTCCTCTCTTTTTTACTTCTTTCATATACATATATATATATATAATTAAAACTAAACAAATAAATATCTATAAACTCTAGATATTTTAACAAAACACCATTTCACCCATCACTTCCCAAACCACTTTTTGTTAAAAATAGCTACTCTCGTCGCTACTCAATTGACAGATTGAAATTTTCAGCAACCTAAGATATTTTTAACAAAATTGTCCGGTATTAAATTCTTTGTAACGTAATTAAATCATTCTCCGACAAATAATTTTAATTTAATTTCCAAAAAATATATTTTTGGCATTTAACTCACTAAATACCAAAAATTGGGACAAAAGTCTAAGATATTCCACACAAAATACCCTAAAATTGTATAATTTAGGATTTAAAAACTATGGGTCTTACATTACTACCCCCTTAAAATTAGTTTCATCCTCGAAACTTAAAGTATGAGTAACAATCCACACTAGGTTTGTACTCAAATTCAACATACAAGTCACAACTTGTTTCGCCCGACCTGCTCGAAAAAAGTGTTGCCTACCCCTTTTCACTGGGTGCTTTATAACTCTACACACATCCATAGTCGGTAAGGCTCGTCCGTTCCATTCAACATGATTTTTTCTACTATCAACAAGAGATTAAGGATGATTAATCCCTCAATTTGTCAATAAATAGCCAACAACCATGATGGTGGCTTAGACTATCTTAACCGAACAATAATAGCTCTCCTTTCGATTTGCACTTAAGGTTATTTTAATGCACAAGCGGTTCAATAATCTTCTCAACGTCCACTGAGTTTCCCTTATTTTCTATAACTTTGAAGTATAATCGCCGATAGCTATGTCACATAGCCTCATATACGTCCACTTGGTACTAAACATCCATTTGGTACCAAACTGAAACACTGTGTATGACACCACCACAATGAGCACAAAACAATCACTACCACTGAGAACTCCCTAATTTCTCCATTGTCCACAAATCCTTGATTTCTTTAGTCGCACAACTACATCAAACCACAATGTCCTTATCAAAATATTGGTCTTATTATAACTTTAACAAATCCATCCCCACATCTTCTTTGTGATCCAAGCTTCCTTAAAAATTCTTGATAACATGCCAAAGACTATACTACTTAGGACACACCACCTTCTTTTCAGTTTAGTACTTCATTTCAAGAGTCACATTTCCAACAAAATCTAACTTGAATTTAATTCACAGATCAATGTCTACATTTGTCTCATGCCTAACACCTCAAATTCACGCTTCACTAGAAAATTTCTTACATACTTCGCAATTATGCACAAACTCGAAAATAATCCTCCTACCTCTACTACCAACATTCATTCTAATACTTCTTAATTTCACTGTGTCCTTCATTTGCAACTTGATGATTATCCTTTCATTATGACAGGTCAACCGTGTAAGACCCATGATTTTAAATTACACTTTATGTATTTTAGTGTATTTTGGGTATTGAACTCGGAGGCTTTTAGCCAAGTTATCAATATTTTGTGAGCTTAGATGCCCAAAAATATATTTTGATGCCAGATTAGAATTACTCGTCGATAAATAAATTAAATTAACTCCGGTGAATTCTTTACGAAGAATTAAATTTTGAGCAGTTTTGTTAAAAATACCTCAGACTGCTAAAAATTGCATCTGTCAATTGAGCTGCGACGAGAGTAGATATTTTTAACAAAAAGTGATTTGGGAAGTTATGGGCGAAATGGTAATTTTAATAAATCTCTAGATATTTTGAGATATTAGTTAATTATAATTAATATATATATATATATATGTTTGTGTGGAGGAAAAAGATGAGGAAATAGAAAGAAGAGAAAATAGAAAAGAAGGAAAAACAAAGAAAAGAAAAGGAAAGGAAAGAAAGGCAAAAGAAAGAAAACGTGAAAACTTCTCCTTCTTCCTCTGCCTCGCGCATTCTCCTTCTCCCTTTTTCTTCATTCGTTGGTTTTGCTTCCTTTTTCTTTCTTTGACTTCAAGAATGGAAACCCAAGGCTTAGTGGGTAAGAAAGCAAGAAGATCTCAGCTTCATACTTCCTCTTTGGTGTGAAAACAAAGAAAAACGGTGTTAGGGATTTCAAAACCGTCAAACACAAACCTCCCCGTTTCACCAAGATCTAAGCTTCGTTTCACGAAGAGATAGAAGGGAAAGTTTCACACTACCATGCTACGGTGCTAGGGAACCAACTTTGGAAGCGATGTTGTGAGCGGAAGATCCGAATTTACCCGCGGCACCGTAATCGCACGTTAAAGCTAACGTGAAGGTAAGGGCTCCTTCCAAACTTTTAGTTTGCATTTAGGGATTTATCTGTGGTTGTGTGGAAAAGAATTTGTTACGGTTAGAGTGTTGATTTGGGGAAAATGAATTTAATGCTTTATGGGTGAAATTCTAATGTGGGGTTTTGAGTAAATGAATTTAACTCATTTATGTATGATTTTGAGTAAATGAAATTTGTTGGGTTTGAATTGATGTGTTTTGGTGTGAGTTGTGGATTGCATCTGATAATAGGTTTGAGTTTGTTCTGTGTGAAATTTGAAAACCACCAGAGTTAAATGAGTATTAAGAATGGAGAATCTCTTAATGTCTTGTTTACTTAATGTGTGTTTTGTGAAAATCGTTTAAGTTAAATGAGCATTAAGAATGGGGAATCTCTTAATGTCTTGTTTACTTAATGTGTGTTTTGTGAAAATCGTTTCAGTTAAATGAGTATTAAGAATGAGGAATCCCTTAATGTCTTGTTTACTTAATGTTTGTTTTGAAAATCGTTGGAGTTAAAAGAGTATTAAGAATGGGGAATCTCTTAATATTTCTGTTTGCTTAATGTGTGTTTGTTTGTGAAAATCGTTTAAGTTAAATGAGTATTAAGAATGATGAATCTCTTAATACCTTGTTTACTTAATGTTCGTTTTGGAAATGGTTTAAGTTAACTGGATATTAAGAATGGGAATCTCTTAATGTCTTGGTTACTTACTATTGTTTTGAAAATCGCTTAAGTTAAAAGAATATTAAGAATGGGGAATCTCTTAATATGTTTGTTTGCTTAATGTTTGGTGTGAAAATCGGTTAAGTTAAATGAGTATTAAAAATGGGGAATCTTTTAATATCTGCATTTATTTAACGATTGTTGTGGATGGGGTCAGTGTATGCACATGCATTTCATTTTGGTAAATTGTGCTGACCCGTGATAGGTGGCACCTCGGTAAACAGTATTGACCCGTGATAGGTGGCACCACGGTAAATAGTACTTTGGCCTGTGATAGGCGGTACATTTACAACTTATGCTTTTTCTTTTAGTAAAACGTGCTGACCCGTGATAGGTGGCACCTCGGTAAACAGTACTGACCCGTGATAGGTGGTACGTTTATGATTTACGTTTTTTAGTAGATCGTGCTAACCCGTGATTGGTGCCACCTCGGTAATTGGTACTTTGGCCAGTGATAGGCGGTACAATTATGATTTACGGCCCTTCGAGGAGGGTTTTGGTTTTGGTTTGGCATATACGCATTGCATTACGGTGCTTGGCACGCGAGTCGTGTTTGATTCAAGTTTATGATTGTGTTGAAATTGCTAAGTGTTATGTGTTGATATTATGCGTAAGAGTGATTGATTGTAAACTATTTCGAAACTCAAGTTGTCGTGGTGATTGTGTTGAAAATGCTAAGTGTTATGTTATGGAATTGCGTGTAAGTGTGGTTGATTGCGAAATCTTTTCGAAACTTAAATTGTCGTGGTGATTTTATTATAATTGCCAAGTGTGGATGTTTTGGAATTGTTTGTAAGTGTGATTGATTGCAAAACCATTTCAAAACTCAAGATGTCATAGTGTTGGCGCTATAATTGTTAAGTATGATTGTTTGGATTTGTGTGTAAGTGTTGATTGGTTTCGATACCCTTTAAAAAGCTGAAAAATGCTGAACTTTGTTGTTTTTCTGCTGCTGTCTGCTGTGTGTTCAAATACAGGAAGCTGTATTCGAATACAGACATGCTGTTTTGCTACTGACTTATTGTGTAGTCGAATACAGACTGCTGTAGTCGAATACATACATGCTGTTTTGCTACTGACTTGCTTTGTAGTCGAATACAGACTGTTGTATTTGAATACAGACATGTTGTTTTTGCTGCTGAATGCTGAAACAACCTTGTATTCGAATACATATATGCTGTATTCGAATACAACAATGTTGTTTTGTTAAAAACTTCAATTTTCAACTTTGTTTATGCATGTTTAGCATATGGAAACCCTTTTAAGGTGCATGCTAAGTGGAAAGGTTATTTGTGCATTTAAAAACTTAAATGTTATGTGTTAACTGTTAATTTCGGTTGGTGACCCTTTATAACTATTGTGGAAATCTGGGCTTTGCCCTCAGATGAGAGACAGGAGGATCCTATCGGTTCATACCCTGTGGATGGGGATGTAGATGGGAATGCTTGACTGGAGCTATGTTAGGAGGATCTTACAAGGCGCTTGGAGATCACTCAGGGTGTTTAGAGGTTTTGTAGAATGATCAGATTAGGTTGACATAGAGGGAACAGCCGTCTTTCTTTTGTATTGTGTTTATTTTAAACTGGAAGAGTGTACCACTTTTTGATATGTAAATATTTCGTATTCATATTTGGAGAAACTTTTCCGCTACTTGTAAATTATAATGACTTAATTATTTATCCAAATGTGTTACCTTATTTATTTCTCTGTTTTATTTTAATTTGTTTTTAAAAAAAAATACACCCTCGCTTTGAAAATCGGGGTGTTACATTGTGGTATCAGAGCTTTGGTTTTGGATTTCTTTGGGGCTGTGGATCCCTTGGTTTAGGTTGTAGGTCAACCTATAGGTTGGGAATCGTTATCTGATCATGCGTCGGGGTAATTGGTCTGAGTTGTCAGATCAGGGGTAGTTATTATGTGTTGATATATTCGAAAGTTAGTTTTGAAATTATTCAAAGTAGTGTTAACGCTTCTTCTTGATGTTGGTTTTTCGGAAACACTGCCTCCAAGAAGGAACGGTGTTGCAAGGATGAATGTCAGTAGGGATGATCAAATGGTTGAAGCTACAAATAACATGTATGTTTCTCTTGTTGCACGAATTGCTGCAAAGACTCTACGGGATCTAGAGAAGAGGGAAAGAGAGATATGTGTTGATGAGTTAAGAGGATTAGAAGATTTTCGTCGTTGCCATCGTCCAAAGTTCAAGGGTGGTGAGAATTTAGAAAAAGCTGATCAGAGGATTCAAGAAGTGGAAAAGATCTACGAGATGACGGATTGTCAGGCACAGTTGAAGCAAATCATGACGGCATGGAATTTTTGAAATGGTTCCAAGAACACGGAAGCTATGTGTTGGTGTTAACTCGAAGATGATGAGTATGGATGGATTAATATTAGAATAATAAGGGATATCAAGTAAAGATCTAAGTGGAAGACTTTTATTAAGAAAAGTATTAGATATTTTCCTGGTAGATTTCAGGATGAGACTGGATGAAGTTTGATAACTGTCAAAGAGATGTGAACATCAAGGAATTATTGAGAAGACAGGGATTCCATTTGGAGTAGAATTTGGTGCTTAGGTGTCCATTAAGAGGCTTGTATTGAAGATAAGGCGCACTGCACGTTAGGGGTAAATTCCACCTTGGTTAGATAAAGTACACTTTGAGGAATAGTCGATATCTTGAGGGGTAAAATCGAGCATTCGAGTTAGACTAGATTCGTAACTTGGATTATTAAGTATGGATAGGGATATTGGATGAATCTATAGACACGTAACTGTGAATGTTGAGCGATGTTCAGAAAAACATAATGAGTTAAGCCTTGATGTATTGAACTCTATGTTACCATTAAGTGGAATTTGAAGTATCGAGTACGAGAATACTTGAGATTGCGGTAATATATGTTTGAGAGTCTATAAAAGGATGGGAATTACTAAGAAGACGTTAATATTTTGATAGGTTGGAAGGATTATTTGAGATTTGATTTGGGGCCTAAGATGGTTGGATGGAGGACAAGTAATGCTTAAAACATTCATAATCGAATGAGTTGAGGCAGGCAAGTGATAAATGATTCATGATAAGATTGGAGTAATGTAAGACCCGTAATTTTAAATTATACCTTATGTATTTTAATGGATTTTGGTATTGAACTCAGGGGCTTTTTAGTCATGTTATTAATATTTTGGAGTTTATATGATCAAATAGATATTTTGATGCCCGATTAGAATTACTCATCAATAAATAAATTAAATTAACTGCGGTGAATCTTTTACGAAGAGTTTAACGCGTTATGGGTGAAAGGGTAATTTAATAAATATCTAAAGATTTTAAGATGTTTTTTAATTATGATTAATATATATGTATATATATAAAGAAAAGGAAAGGAAAGGAAGGAAAGGGGAGAAAAAAAAGAAATAGAAAGGAAAGAAAAAGGAAGAAAGGAAAACTGAAGGAAAACAGAAAACATTTTCCGCCTCCTTCCTCTCTCTGCCTCACGCATCATCATCTTCTCCCTTCCTCCATTGTTGCTCGTTTTTGCTTCCTTTTCTTTCCTTTGGATTCGAAAATTGATAGTGGGTGATAGGACAAGGATTTCTCAACTTCACTCTTCCTCTTTAATCCGAAAACGAAGAAAAACGGTTTAGGGATTTCAAAACCGTCAAACACAAACCTCGCCGTTTCTTCTGGATCCAAGCTTCGTTTCGCGAAGGGATAGAAGGGAAAGTTGCTCACCACTACACTACGATGCTAGTGAGCTAACTTTGGAAGTGACGTCGCGAGCAAAGTTTTTATCGGATTTAATCGTGGTGCCGTAAATCGACGTTAAAGCTAACGTTAAGGTAAGGGCTCCTTCCAAACTTTTAGTTTGCATTTAAGGACTTACTCGTGGTTGTGTGGAAGAGAATTTGGTTAGGGTTAAAGTAATGTTTTGTGGAGAATGAATTTTAAACCCATTTATGTATGATTTCGAGTATATGAAACTTGTTGGGTTCGAGTGATGGATTGTGTCAATATGTGTCGTCGTATTCGGCATGTTCATATTTGATAATCATAGAATTTGAGATGTGTTTTGTGTGGTTTGTGTGGAAAAGTGGTTGGATGTGTTTTTGGTGTGAATTATGAATTAATGTGTTTTTGATGTGGATTGATAATATGTTTGAGTTTGTTTTGTGTGGAATTTGAAAACCATTAAGTTAAATGAGTATTAAGAATGGAGAATCTCTTAATGTCTTGTTTACTTAATGTGTGTTTATGAAAATCGTTTTGAGTTAAATGAGTATTAAGAATGGGGAATCTCTTAATATCTCTATTTACTAATGTTTTGGAAAATCGTTTAAGTCAAATGAGAATTAAGAATGGGGAATCTCTTAATTTCTTGTTTACATAATGTTTCTTTTGAAAATCGTTTAAGTTAACTGGGCGTTAAGAATGGGGAATCTCTTAATGTCTTGGTTATTTAATGTTTGTTTTGAAAATCGTTTAAGTTAACCGGGCGTTAAGAATGGGGAATCTCTTAATGTTTTGGTTACTTAATGTTGTTTTGAAAACCGTTTAAGTTAAAGAATATTAAGAATGGAGAATCTCTTAATATGTCTGTTTGCTTAATGTTTGGCGTGAAAATCGTTTAAGTTAAATCAGTATTGAAAATGGGGAATCTTTTAATATCTGCATTTACTTAACGATTGTTGTGGATGGAGTCAGTATATACTCATGCATTTTCATGCTTTTTGTAAATCGTGCAGACCCGTGATAGGTGGCTCCCTAATAAATAGTACTTTGGCCTGTGATAGGCGGTACATTTATGATTTACGTTTTTGTAAATTGTGCAGACCCGTGATAGGTGGCACATTGGTAAATAGTACTTTGGCCCGTGATAGGCGGTACTTTTACGATTTACGGTTTTTTGTAAATTGTGCAGACCCGTGATAGGTGGCACCTTGGTAAAGAGTACTTTGGCCTGTAATAGGCGGTACATTTACAATTTACGTTCTTTTTAGTAAACCGTGCAGACCCGTGATAGGTGGCACCTTGGTAAACGATACGGGCCCGTGATAGGCAGTACGTTTATGGTTTACACTTTTTAGTAAATCGTGCAGACCCGTGATAGGTGGCACCTCGGTAATTGTTACTTTGGCCTGTGATAGGCGGTACAATTATGATTTACGGCCCTTTGAGGAGAGTTTTGGTTTGGAATTCCGAGTCCATGCATTTTGATATATACGCATTGCATTAGGGTGCTTGGCACACGAGTCGTGGTTGATTCAAATTATGATTGTGTTGATTTTGCTAAGTGTTATGGTTTGAAATTATGTGTAAGTGTGTTTTTGATTCAAATTATGATTGTGTTAATTTTGCTCAGTGTTATGGTTTGAAATTATGTGTGAGTGTGTTTTTGATTCAAATTATGATTGTGTTGATTTTGCTAAGTGTTATGGTTTGAAATTATGTATAGGTGTGTTTCGATTCAAATTGCGATTGAGTTGGTTTATGAATTTTTAAAAGAATACACAAGGAAATCGATTTACCCTATCGATTTGATGAGTTACAAGGGCCCTGTAATTCCTGAAATCGATTTACCCAATCAATTTTGTAATATGTTTTTCAAAATGATTTGAGAAATCGATTTGGTAAATCGATTGGATTCGATTGGATACAATTGGATTCAATACAGGGGCCATGTCTTTCCCAAAATCGATTTGTTCAATCGATTGGATTCAATACAGGGGCTTGTCTTTCCCAAAATGGATTTGCCCAATCGATTGGCACAGTAGGAAATCTTATTTTGTGTTAGATGATGGATTTCTCAATTGATTATCAATGTATTGGTCAGTTGTATTACTTGATGGATCGAGAACTTTATTTTGATTTCATTATCATTTGATAAGCATTGTATGAACTTTTAGCATATGGAAAACCTTTTAAGATGCATGCTAAGTTGGAAGGGGTATTTTGTGCATTTGAAAACTTATATGTTATTTGTTAACTGTTAATTTCGGTTGGTGACCCTTTACAACTATTGTGGAAATCTGGGATTTGCCCTTAGATGAGAGTCAGGACGGTCCTACTGGTTCGTACCCTACGGATGGGAATGTGGATGGGAATGCTTTATAGGAGCTACGTTAGGACGATCTCACGGGGCGCGTAGAGATTACTCGAGGCGTATATTTTTTTTGTTATGTATAGAATGATCAGACTAGGTTGTCACTCAGGACACATATGTCTTTCTTTTAGGCTACTTTTATTTTATATTGGAAGGATGTACATGTACTAATGTTGGCATCAGGACATGCTTTGGATTTATATTTTGAAAAAGAAAACTTTTCCGTTGTTTGTAAATTATAATGACTCAATTATTTATCTAAGGGTTTTACCTTATTTATTTAATTATGTGTTGTATTTTAATTTCTTTAAAAAAACAAATACACCCTCGCTAAGAAAAACGGGGTGTTACAGAAGTGTTTGGAGATTTTGAAGATCAAATTTGAGAATCCTATTAAATGATAGAAAGTGAAAAAAAATGGAATGAATGTTTTGTGATTTAGTTGTTGGTCTTGGGAAATTAAGCGTTGAGGTTTAAAATGAGTGTTGTAGTGACTAGATGAACAATGAAAGGTATGTGGGTCTTTGAGACATTTTACTGCAAAATTTTGGACGATGAAGTTATAGATAATTATTTCTTAGGAAATGCTTATGGGGAATGTGTGAAAAATAATTCTTTAGGACGTTCGATTGTTATGATTCTTTCAGTTTGTATCTCGGTGAAGGTTGTGAAGGAATAAGAATCCAGCAAGTGAAACAAATATTGGGAAATGTACCAAGAAATTTGTTGGAACAACACATAGAGATGTAGCTTATGACAATTAAAGATTCAGGAAAGGAATTATCTCACCTATAATTCAGACATTATTATTATAAAGGTATGCCAAGATATAAAGACATTACTTGAGTGCATGTCATGGGGATTGTTATTGTGTTCGTCAATCAAAGGAGTTAAATGTTTGGTTGATAGGAAACAATTGAACATGAAATGGAAAAGTGATGGAGTGAATACATTGCGGTTGACCTGTCATAATGAAAGGATAATCATCAAGTTGAAAATGAAGGACACAACGAAATTAAGAAGTATCAGAATGAATGTTGGCAGTAGAGGTAGGAGGATTATTTTCGAGTTTGTGCATAATTGCGAAGTATGTAATAAATTTTCTAGTGAAGCGTGAATTTGAGGTGTTAGGCATGAGACAAATGTAGACCTTGATCTGTGGATTAAATTCAAGTTGGATTTTAATGGAAAACGTTACTCTTGAAATGAAGTACTAAACTGAAAGGAAGTTTGTGTGTTCTATGGCATGATTTCGAAAATATTTGAGGAAGCTTGGATCACCAAGCATATGTGGGGATAGAATTATTAAAGTTATAATTGGAATAACATATTGATAAGAGCACTACGGTTTGACGTAGTTGTACGACTAAAGAAATCGAGGATTGGCGGACAATGGAGAAATGTAGGAATTCTCGACTGTAGTAATTGTTTTGTGCTCAGTGTGTTGGTGTCATATTTAGTGTTTCTGTTTGGTACCAAAGGGATGTTTTGTACCAAGTGGAGGTAAATGAGGCCATGTAACATAGCTATGGGAAATTTTACTTCGTCAACAAGATCAAAGTTATAGGAAAATAATGGAAGCTCAGTGGACTTTGAGAAGATGGTTGGCTGCTTGTACATTAAGATAACCTCAGTTGTAAGTTGCAAGGAGCACTATTACAGTTCGGTTAAGATAGTCTAAGCCACTATCATGGTTGTTGGTTATTTATTGACAAATTGAGGGACTGATCATCCTTAATCTCTTGTTGATAGTAGACACAATGGAAAGGACGAGCCTTACCGACTATGGATGTGTGTGAAGTTATTAAACACCCTATGAAAGGGGTAGGCAACACTTTCTTCGAGTAGGCCGGGTGAAACAAGTTGTGACTTTTATGTTGAATTTGAGTACAAAACTAGTATGGATTGCTACTCGTACTTTAAGTTTCGAGGACGAAACTAATTTTAGGGGGGTAGTAATGTAAGACCCATAATTTTAAATTACACTTTATGTATTTTAGTGTATTTTGGGTATTGAACTCGGAGGCTTTTAGCCAAGTTATCAATATTTTGTGAGCTTAAATGCCCAAAAATATATTTTGATGCCCGATTAGAATTACTCGTCGATAAATAAATTAAATTAACTGCGGTGAATCCTTTACGAAGAATTAAATTTTGAGCAGTTTCGTTAAAAATACCTCGGACTGCTAAAAATTGCATCTGTCAATTGAGTTGCGACGAGAGTAGATATTTTTAACAAAAAGTGATTTGGGAAGTAATGGGCGAAATGGTAATTTTAATAAATCTCTAGATATTTTGAGATATTTGTTAATTATAATTAATATATATATATATGTTTGTGTGGAGGAAAAAGAGGAGGAACTAGAAAGAAGAGAAAATAGAAAAGAAGGAAAAAGAAAGAACAGAAAAGGAAAGGAAAGAAAGGCAAAAGAAAGAAAACGTGAAAACTTCTCCTTCTTCCTCTGCCTCGCGCATTCTCCTTCTCCCTTTTTCTTCATTCGTTGGTTTTGCTTCCTTTTTCTTTCTTTGACCTCAAGAATGGAAACCCAAGGCTTAGTGGGTAAGAAAGCAAGAAGATCTCAGCTTCATACTTCCTCTTTGGTGTGAAAACAAAGAAAAACGGTGTTAGGGATTTCAAAACCATCAAACACAAACCTCCCAGTTTCACCTAGATCTAAGCTACGTTTCGCGAAGAGATAGAAGGGAAAGTTGCTCACTACCATGCTACGGTGCTAGGGAACAAACTTTGGAAGCGACGTTGCGAGCGGAAGATTTTACCGGATTTACCCGCGGCACCGTAATTGCACGTTAAAGCTAACGTGAAGGTAAGGGCTCCTTCCAAACTTTTAGTTTGCATTTAGGGACTTATCTGTGGTTGTGTGGAAAAGAATTTGTTAGGGTTAGAGTGTTGATTTGGGGAAAATGAATTTAATGCTTTATGGGTGAAATTCTAATGTGGGGTTTTTGTGATATTGATGGATGTTTCGCGGAAAAATGAATTTAACTCATTTATGTATGATTTTGAGTAAATGAAATTTGTTGGGTTTGAATGTTATGTTGTGTTGATTGTGTTCATCGTATTTGATGTATTCATAATTAATGCTGGTGAAATTTAATATGTGTATGTTGGATTTTGTGGAGAAATGAATTGATGTGTTTTGGTCTGAGTTGTGGATTGTATTTGATAATAGGTTTGAGTTTGTTCTGTGTGGAATTTGAAAACCATTAGATTTAAACGAGTATTAAGAATGGGGAATCTCTTAATGTCTTGTTTACTTAATATGTGTTTTGTGAAAATCGTTTAAGTTAAATGAGCATTAAGAATGGGGAATCTCTTAATGTCTTGCTTACTTAATGTGTGTTTTGTGAAAATCGTTTCAGTTAAATGAGTATTAAGAATGGGGAATCTCTTAATGTCTTGTTTACTTAATGTTTGTTTTGAAAATCGTTGGAGTTAAAAGTGTATTAAGAATGGGGAATCTCTTAATATTTCTGTTTGCTTAATGTGTGTTTGTTTGTGAAAATCATTTAAGTTAAATGAGTATTAAGAATGGGGAATCTCTTAATGCCTTGTTTACTTAATGTTCGTTTTGGAAATCGTTTAAGTTAACTGGATATTAAGAATGGGGAATCTCTTAATGTCTTGGTTACTTATTGTTGTTTTGAAAATCGCTTAAGTTAAAAGAATATTAAGAATGAGGATTCTCTTAATATGTCTGTTTGCTTAATGTTTGGTGTGAAAATCGGTTAAGTTAAATGAGTATTAAAAATGGGGAATCTTTTAATATTTGCATTTATTTAACGATTGTTGTGGATGGGTTAGTGTATGCTCATGCATTTCATTTTGGTAAATTGTGCTGACCCGTGATAGGTGGCACCTCGGTAAACAGTATTGACACGTGATAGGTGGTATGTTTACGATTTACTTTTTGGTAAGTTGTGCTGACTCGTGATAGATGGCACCGCGGTAAATAGTACTTTGGCCTGTGATAGGCGTTACATTTACGACTTACGCTTTTTCTTTTAGTAAATCGTGTTGACCCGTGATAGGTGGCACCTCGGTAAACAGTACTGACCCGTGATTGGTGGTACGTTTACGATTTACGTTTTTTAGTAGATCGTGCTGACCCGTGATAGGTGGCACCTCGGTAATTGGTACTTTGGCCTGCGATAGGCGGTACTTTGGAATTCCGAGTCCATGCATTTTGGCATATACGCATTGCATTAGGGTGCTTGGCACGCGAGTTGTGTTTGATTCAAGTTTATGATTGTGTTGAAATTGCTAAGTGTTATGTGTTGATATGATGCGTAAGAGTGATTGATTGTAAACTATTTCGAAACTCAAGTTGTCGTGCTGATTGTGTTGAAAATGCTAAGTGTTATATTTTGGAATTGCGTGTAAGTGTGATTGATAGCAAAATCTTTTCGAAACATAAATTGTCGTGGTGATTTTGTTATAATTGCCAAGTGTAGATGTTTTGGAATTGTTTGTAAGTGTGATTGATTGCAAAACCATTTCAAAACTCAAGATGTCGTAGTGTTGGCGCTATAATTGTTAAGTATGATTGTTTGGATTTGTGTGTAAGTGTTGATTGGTTTCGATACCCTTTAAAAAGCTGAAAAATGCTGAATTTTGCAGTTCTTCTGCTGCTGTCTGCTGTGTATTCGACACAGGAAGCTGTATTCATATACAGACATGTTGTTTTGCTACTGACTTACTGTGTAGTCGAATACAGACTGCTGTAGTCGAATACATACATGTTGTTTTGCTACTGACTTGCTGTGTAGTCGAATACAGACTGTTGTATTCGAATACATACATGTTGTTTTTGCTGCTAAATGCTGAAACAACCTTGTATTCGAATACATAGATGTTGTATTTGAATACAACAATGTTGTTTTGTTAAAAACTTCAATTTTCAACTTTGTTTATGCATGCTTAGCATATGGAAACCCTTTTAAGGTGCATGCTAAGTGGAAAGGTTATTTGTGCATTTAAAAACTTAAATGTTATGTGTTAATTGTTAATTTCGGTTGGTGACCCTTTACAACTATTTTGGAAATCTGGGCTTTGCCCTCAGATGAGAGACAGGACGATCCAACTGGTTCATACCCTGTGGATGGGGATGTAGATGGGAATGCTTGACTGGAGCTATGTTAGGAGGATCTTACTGGGCGCGTGGAGATCACTCAGGGTGTTTAGAGGTTTTGTAGAATGATCAGGTTAGGTTGACATAGAGGGAACATACGTCTTTCTTTTGTATTGTGTTAATTTTAAACTGGAAGATTGTACCACTTTTTGATATGTAAATATTTCGTATTCATATTTGGAGAAACTTTTCCGCTGCTTGTAAAATATAATGACTTAATTAGAAGATTTTCGTCGTTGCCATCGTCCAAAGTTCAAGGGTGGTGAGAATTTAGAAAAAGTTGATCAGAGGATTCAAGAAGTGGAAAAGATCTGCGAGATGACGGATTGTTTTAAAAAAAAAATACACCCTCGCTTTGAAAATCGGGGTGTTACAAACCGCATTGTATTCACTCCATCACTTTTCCATTTATACAAACCTTAAATTTCTACCTCGAACCTTGATACATCTTCATTATAGTGATTCCAATAAATCAAGGCTTACTAATTCCCCCCAAAATTTTCCATTTCATGTTGAATTGTTTCCTATCAAACAAACATTTAACTCCTTTGATTAACGAACACAATAACAATCCCCATGACATGCACTCAAGTAATGTCTTTATATCTTAGCATACCTTTATAATAATAATGTCTGAATTATAGGTGAGATAATTCCTTTCTTGAATCTTTAATTGTCATAAGCTACATCTCTATGTGCTGCTCCAACAAATTTCCTGGCACATTTTCCAATATTTGTTTCACTTGCTAGATTTTTATTCCTTCACAACCTTCACCGAGATACAAACTGAAAGAATCCTAACAATCGAACGTCCTAAAGAATTATTTCTCAAACATTCCCCATAAGCATTTCCTAAGAAATAATTATCTATAACTTCATCGTTCGAAACTTTGCAGTAAAATATCTCAAAGACCCACATGCCTTTCATTGTTCATCTAGTCGCCACAACACTCATTTTAAACCTCAACGCTTGATTTCCCAAGACCAACAACTAAATCATAAATAATTTGTTCCATCTCTTCTTTTTCACTTTCTATCATTTAATAGGATTCTCAAATTTGGTCTTCAAAATCTCCAATCACTTCCATCCTTTAATAGACTCTCAAACTTATATTACCCCAATCTCAAGTATTCTCGGACTCGATACTTCAAATTCCACTTAATGGTAACATAGAGTTCAATACATCAAGGCTTAACTCATTATGTTTTTCTGAACATCGCTCAAAATTCACACTTACGTGTCTATAGATTCATCCAATATTACTATCCATACTTATTAATGCAAGTTGTGAATCCAGTCTAACTCAAATGCTCGACTTTATCCTCAAGGTATCGACTATTCCTCAAAGCGTATTTTATCTAACCATGGGAGTATTTACTCCTAGTGTGCATTTACTCCTAGTGTGCAACGCTCGCTTAACTTCAATACCAATCTCTTTCCTTGACACCTAAGCACCAAATGTTATTCCAAATGGAAGCCTTATCTTCTCAACAATTCCATCATGTTCACATCTCCTTGACAGTTGTCAAACTTCATCCAGTTTTATCCTAAAATCTACTAGGAAAACATCTAATACTTTTCTTAACAAGAATCCTCAACTTAGATCTTTACTTGAAATCCCTTATTAGTCTAATGTTAATCCATCCATACTCATCATCTTCGAGTTTACACCAACACATAGCTTCTGTGTCCTTGGAACCATTTTATAAATTCCATGCCGTAATGTTTTGCTTCAGGTCTGCTGGACAATTCGTCATCTCGAATATCTTTTCCATTTCTTGAATCCACTACGCATCTCTTTTCCTAAGTTCTCATCACCCTTGAACTTTGGAGGATGGTAACGACGAAAATCTTTCAATCCTATTGACTTAATAGCATAAATCCCTCTTTCCCTCTTCTCCAGATCCCGTAGTGTCTTTGCAGCAGTTCGTCCAACAACAAAACATCTTGTTATTTGTAGCTTCAACCATTTGATCATCCCTACTGACGTTTATCCTTGCAACGTCGTTCCCTCTTGGAGGTAGTGTTTCCGAAAAACCAACATCAGGAAGAAGTGTTAACACCACTTCGACTAGTTCCAAAACTAAGTTTCGAATATATCAACACATAATAACTATCCCTGATCTGACAACTCAGACCAATTACCCCGACGCATGATCAGATAACGACTCACAACCAACAGGTTGACTTACAATCTATAACCAAAGGTTCCACAACCCCCAAAGAAAACGAAATCAAAGCTCTGATACCACAATGTAACACCCCGATTTTCAAAGCGAGGGTATATTTTTTTTTTCAAAAGAAATTAAAATAAAACAGAAAAACAAATAAGGAAATACCTTTGGATAAATATTTATGTCATTAAAATTTACAGGCAGCGGAAAAGTTTTTCGAAATATGAATCCAAAGCATTTACACATCAAGAAGCGGTACATGGAATCCGTCTAAAATAACATGTCATGCTGACAATATTAGTACATCTACAGTCTTCCAATTTAAAATAAAAGCAACCCAAAAGAAAGACATCTATTTTCTCCATGTCAACCTAATCTGATCATTCTATAAACAAAAAACTATACGCCTTGAGTGATCTCGACGCGCCCCGTAAGATCCTCCTAACATAGCTCCAATCAGGCATTCCCATCTACATTCCCATCCACAGGGTACAAACAAGTAGGATTGTCCTGGCTATCATATGAGGGCAAAGCCCAGATTTCCACAATAGTTGTAAAGGGTCACCAACCGAAATTAACAGTTAACACATAACATTTAAGTTTTCAAATGCACAAAATACCCGTTCAACTTAGCATGCACCTTAAAGTTCTCAATCCATCAAGTTCTCAATCCATCAAGTAATACATAACTGACCAAAACATTGATAAATCAATTGAGCAATCGATTATCTAACTCAAAATAAGAATTTCCACTAAGCCAATCGATTGGGCAATCGATTGAATGAATAGCTGAGCCCTTGTAACACATCCAATCGATTGCCAAATTTATTTTGACCAAATAGCTGAGCTACTGTAATGGCCAAATCGATTGGTAAATCGATTGTTTCAATATATTTTCCAGATTCAAGAAAACAGGAGACCTAACAATCGATTTCCAAATCGATTTCTTAAATGGTTTTGAAAAACATATTACAAAATCGATTGGCAAATCGATTTTGTCAAATTAGCGAAGTCCCTGTAACTCATCAAATTGATTGAGAAATCGATTTCCCTGCTTATTCTTCCAAAAATACATAAACTAACTCAATCACATTCATACACAACTCCAACACATAACACTTAGCAATTTCAACACAATCACTAAAACATCATGAACTTCGAAATAGTTTTGCAATCAAACATGCTATCACACGATTCCAAAATGTAACACTTAGCATTTATAACACAATCATTACAACAACATGAGTTTCGAAATAGATTTGCAATCAAACATGCTATCACACAATTCCAAACAAAACCCTCCGCGAGAGGCATAAATCCTAAACGTACATTTTCTCACGAACAAACACAATTTACTAGGGTGTAGTTTCTCACGGACAAACACCTGTGCAGTCTCTCACGGACAAACACAATTTACCAGGGTGTAGTCTCTCATGGACAAACACCTGTGCAGTCTCTCACGGACAAACACAATTTACCAGGGTGTTGTAAGACCCATAATTTTAAAGTATACTTTATGTATTTTAGTGTATTTTTGGTATTGAACTCGGAGGCTTTTTAACCAAAGTTATTAATATTTTGGTGTTTATATGATCAAAAAGATATTTTGACGCTCGATTAAAATTACTCGTCGATAAATAAGTTAAATTAAATACGGTGAATCTTTTACGAAGAATTTAATGCGTTATGGGTGAAATGGTAATTTAACAAATATCTAGATATTTTGAGATATTTGTTAAAATTAATTAAAATATATATAAATATCTATATGTATATATTTGTTTGGAGGGAAAAAGAAAAGGAAGGAGAAAAAGAAGAGAAGGAAAGAGAAAGAGGAGAAAAGCAAGGGAAAGAAAAAAAAAAGATAGAAAAAAGGAAAGTTCTTCTTCTTCCTCTGCCTTGCGTGAAACATCCTCCCCCTTCTCCCATTTTCTTACTTCCTTGCTTCCTTTAAGTTCGAAAATTGAAACCCAAGGCTAGTGGGTGAGAAAGATCAAGTTCTCAGCTTCTTCCTTCCTCTCGGATTCGAAAACGGAGTTAGGGATTTCAAAACCGTCAAACACACGAACCTCCCCGTTTCATCTAGATCTAAGCTTTGTTTCGCAAAGAGATAGAAGGGAAAGTTGTTCACTACCACGCTACGGTGCTAGGGAACCAACTTTGGAAGCGACGTTGCGAGCGGAGATTTTACCGGATTTACTCGCAGTACCGTAATCACACGTTAAAGCTAACGTGGAGGTAAGGGCTCCTTCCAAACTTTTAGTTTGCATTTAGGGACTTATCTGTGATTGTGTGGAAAAGAATTTTGTTAGGGTTAGAGTGTTGATTTGGGGGAAAATGAATCTAAGGCCTTATGGGTAAAATCTGAGAGTTAGGTTTTGGCAATATTGATGGATGTTACGTGGATAATGAATTTAATTCATTTGTGTATGATTTTGAGTAAAATAAATTCAAAGTGTTTGAGTGTTATGCTGTGATGATTTGTGTTCATAATTGATGCTTATGAATTGATGTGATTTGGTGTGAATTGTGGATTGGATTTGATAATATGTTTGAGTTTGTTTTGTGTGGAATTTGAAAACCATTAGTGTTAAACGAGTATTAAGAATGGGGAATCTCTTAATGTCTTGTTTACTTAATGTATGTTTGTGAAAATCGTTTAAGTCAAATGAGTGTTAAGAATGGGGAATCAGTTAATGTCTTGTTTACTTAATGTGTGTTTGTGAAAATCATTTATGTTAAATGAGTATTAAGAATGGGGAATCTCTGAATGACTTGTTTACTTAATGTTGTTGGGAAAATCGTTTCAGTTAAATGAGTGTTAAAAATGGGGAATCTTTTAATATCTACATTTACTTAATGATTGTTGTGCATGGAGTCAGTGTATGCTCATGCAATTCATTTTGGTAAATTGTGCTGACTCGTGATAAGTGGCACCTCAGTAATTAGTACTGACCTGTGATAGGTGGTATGTTTACAATTTATGTTTTTGGTAAATTGTGCTGACCCATGATAGGTGGCACCTCGGTAAATAGTACTTTGGCCTGTGATAGGCGGTACGTTTATGATTTACGGTTTTTCTCTTCATAAATCGTGCTGACCCGTCATAGGTGGCACCTCGGTAAACAGTACTGACTCGTGATAGGTGGTACGTTTACGATTTACGCTTTTTAGTAAATCGTGCTGACCCGTGATAGGTGGCACCTCGGTAATTGGTACTTTGGCCTGCGATAGGAGGTACAATTATGATTTACGGCCCTTCGAAGAGGGTTTTGGTTTGGAATTCTGAGTCCATGCATTTTGGCATATACGCATTGCATTAGGGTGCTTGACGCACGAATCGTGTTTGATTCAAGTTTATGATTGAGTGTTTGAACTTGAGATGTCATTGTGATTGTGTTGATTTTACTAAGTGTTATGTTTTGAATGTGTGTGTAAATGTAATTGATTGTAAAAAATATTTCAAAACTTAAGTTATCGTGGTGATTGTGTTATAATTTCCAGGTGTGGATGTTATGGAATTGGGTGATAGTGTGTTTGATTACAAAACCATTTCAAAACTTAAGTTGTCGTAATAATTGTGTTATCATTGCCAAGTGTGGATGTTTTTGAATTATGTGTAAGTGTGATTGAGTGCAAAACTATTTCGAAACTCAAGATGTTGTGGTGTTTGCGCTATAATTGTTAAGTGTTGTTGTTTGGATTTGTGTGTAAGTGTTGATTGATTTCGAACCCTTTAAAAAGCTGAAAAATGCTTAATTTTGCTATTTTTCTGCTGCTGTCTGATGTTTATTCGAATACAGCAAGCTGTATTTGAATACAAACATGCTATTTTTGCTACTGACTTACTATGTAGTCGAATACAGACTGTTGTAGTCGAATACAGACATGCTGTTTTGCCACTGACTTACTGTGTAGTCGAATACAGACTGTTGTAGTCGAATACAGACATGCTGTTTTTGATGCTGAATGCTGAAACAGCCTTGTATTCAAATACAGAGATGCTGTATTCGAATACATTAGTGTTGTTTTGTTAAAAACATCAATTTTCAACTTTGTTTATGCATGTTTAGCATATGGAAACCCTTTTAAGGTGCATGCTAAGTTGAAATGTTATTTGTGCATTTACAAACTTAAATGTTATGTGTTAACTGTTAATTTCGGTTGGTAACCCTTTACAACTATTCTGGAAATCTGGGTCTTGCCCTCAGATGAGAGACAATATGATCCTACCGGTTCGTACCCTGCGGATGGGGATGTAGATGGGAATGCCTGACTGGAGCTATGTTAGGAGGATCTTACGGGGCGCGTGGAGATCACTCAGAGTGTTTAGTTTGTTTTGTAGAATGATCAGATTAGGTTGACATAGAGGGAACAAATGTCTTTCTTTTGTATTGTGTTTATTTTAAACCGGAAGACTGTACCTATACTACTATTGTCAGCATGACATGCGATTTTCAATGGGATTACATGTACCACTTTTTGATATGTAAATATTTTGGATTCATGTTTCGAGAAACTTTTCCGCTACTTGTAAATTATAATGACTTAATTATTTATCCAAAGGTGTTACCTTATTAATTTCTCTGTTTTATTTTAATTTGTTTTAAAAAAAAATACACCATCGCTTTGAAAATGGGGGTGTTACAGGTGTAGTCTCTCACGGACAAACACCTGTGCAGTCTCTCACGGACAAACACAATATACCAAGGTGTAGTCTCTCACGGACTAACACCTATGCAGTCTCTCATGGAGAAACACAATTAAGTAAACAAGACATTAAGAGATTCTCCATTCTTAATACTCATTTAACTTAAACGATTTTCAAAAACAAACATTAAGTAAACAAGACATTAAGAGATTCCCCATTCTTAATACTCATTTAACTTAAACGATTTTCACAACAATCATTAAGTAAACAAGACATTAAGAGATTCCCCATTCTTAATACTCATTTAACTTAAACGATTTTCACCACAAACATTAAGCAAACAAGACATTAAGAGATTCCCCATTCTTAATACTCATGTAACTTACGATTTTCACAAAACACACATTAAGTAAACGTAGACATTAAGAGATTCCCCATTCTTAATACTCGTTTAACTCTAATGGTTTTCAAATTCTTTACAACACAAACTCAAACATATTATCAATCCACATCAAAACACATCAATTCATTTCTCCACAAAATCCAATCACAAACATATCAAATTTCATAAGCATTAATCATGAACACGTCAAATACGATGAACACAATTCATCACAACATACCACTCAATCATATCAAATTTCATTTACTCAAATTCATACATAAATGAGTTGGTTCCCTAGCACCGTAGTGTGGTAGTGAGCAACTTTCCCTTCTATCTCTTCGCGAAACGAAGCCTAGATCTAGATGAAACAGGAAGGTTTGTGTTTGACAATTTTGAAATCCCTAACACCGTTTTTCTTCATTTTCGAAACAACGAGGAAGTATGAAGCTGAGAAATCCTTGCTTTCTTACCCACTAAGCCTTGGGTTTCTATTCTTGAAGCCAAAGAAAGAAAAGAAATCGAAAGGTAGAAAGAGGAGGAAGGAGAAGGGTTCACGAGATAACATGCCTTTTCTTCTTCTGTTTCAGGTTTTCATCCCTTTCTTCCATTCAAACACACACACACAAGGAAAATATCTTCATCCCTTACTAATAATAATTATATATTATATATATATATAATATAAATATATATATATATATATTTATACATACAATAATTAAACATAAACAAATAAATATCTAGATATTTTAGATATTTATGAAAATCATCACTTCTCAAACAATTTTGATAAAAATATCTACTCTCGTCACAACTCATTTGACAAATATAATTTTCAGCAACCTGAGACATTTTAACAAAATTGTCTGGAATTATATTCTTCGTAATCTAAATAAATTATTCTTCGACAAATAATTTTAATTCAATTTCCAAAAATATAATTTTTGCATTTCACCCACTAAATACCAAAAACTGGGCTAAAAGTCTAAGAAATTCTACACAAAATACCCTACCATTGTATAATTTAGGATTTAAAATCTAGGGTCTTACAATTTACTCCTAATGTGCAGCGCTCCCTTAACTTCAATACTAGTCTCTTTCATTTACACCTAAGCACCAAATGCTATTCCAAATGGAAGCCTCATCTTTTCAACAATTCCATGATGTTCACATCTCTTTGACAGTTGTCAAACTTCATCCAGTTTCATCTTGAAATTTACCAAGAAAACATCTAACACTTTTCTTAACAAAAGTCCTCCACTTAGATCTTTACTTGAAATCCCTTATTAGTCTAATGTTAATTCATCCATACTCATCATCTTTGAGTTAACACCAACACATAGCTTCTATGTCCTTGGAACCATTTCATAAATTCCATGCCGTCATGATTTGCTTCAACTCTGCCTGACAATCCATCATCTCGAAGATATTTTCCATTTCTTGAATCCACAAATCAGCTTTTTCTGAGTTCTCATCATCCTTGAACTTTGGGGATGGTAACACCGAAAATATTTCAATCCTCTTGACTAAATAGCACATATCTCTCTTTCCTTCTTCTCCAGATCACGCAGAGTCTTTGTAGTTGTCTGTACCACAACGAACACATCCATGTTATTCGTAGCTTCAACCATTTGATCATCCCCACTGACGTTCATTCTTGCAACGTCGTTCCTTCTTGGAGGTAGTGTTTCCCCATAACCAACATTAAGAAGAGTGTTAACGTTACTTTGAATAATTCCAAAACTAACTTTAGACTATATCAACACATAATAACTACCCCTGATCTGACAAATCAGACCAATTACCCTGATGCATGATCAGATAACGACTCCAAACCTACAGGTTAACCTACAATCTATAACCAAAACTCCACAGCCTCAAAGAAATCAAAAACCAAAAGCTCTAATACCACAATGTAACACCCCGATTTTTAACAGCGAGAGTGTATTTTTTTTTTTCAAAACAAATTCATAAAACAAAGAAATAAATAAGGAAATACCTTTGGATAAATATTTAAGTCATAACACAATGACAATTAAGTCAACATAATTTACAAACAGTGGAATAGTTTTTGAAATACGAATCCAAAGTATTTACACATCAAAAAGTGGTACATGGGACCCATTGAGAATAAAATGTCATGATGACAATATTGGTATAGGTACAGTCTTCAAATTTAAAATAAACACAATCCAAAAGAAAGACATCTAGTCCCTATATGTCAACCTAATCTGGTCATTCTAAAAAAACTATACATCCTAAGTGATCTTTACGCGCCCTGCAAGATCCTCCTAACATAGCTCCAGTCAGGTGTTTCCAACTGCATTCCCATCCACAGGGTACGGACCGGTAGGGTGGTCCTAGTTCTCATTTGAGGGCAAAGCCCAGATTTCCACAATAGTGTAAAGGGTCACCAACCGAAATTAACAATTAACACATAACATTTAAGTTTTCAATGCACAAAATAACCTTTCAACTTAGCATGCAACTTAAAAGGGTTTTCATATGCTAAACATTCATATAATACTTGCCAAGTAAAAATGAAATCAAAATAAGGTTTTAATCAATCAAATAATAAATCAACTAACCAGACAATTGATGAATCGATTGTGCAATCGATTGTCTGACTCAGAATAAAAGTTTTTACTAAGTAAATCGATTGGGAAATCGATTTCTTAAAGGTTTTTAGTGAAACCTGTATTATGGGTTTAAATCAATTGATTGGACAATCGATTTGTACATCAATTGAGAAATCTATTTTGTGATTCACAGAACAAAGATTTTGTTGAGTCAATCGATTTCCTAAATGGTTTTATCAGACCTGTGTCCTCTGATTAAAGAAATCGATTGAACAATCGATTGAAATAAATAGCTGAGCTACTGTAATAAACCAAATCGATTGGCAAATCAATTAGTTCAATATATTTTCAAGATTCAAGAAAACAAAAAACGTAATAATCGATTAGGCAGTCGATAAGGCTGGAATTACATTTTAACAGAATCGATTGGGAAATCGATTTTTCTGAAGTTTTTCTAAAACTACATAAACTGAATCAATCACAATTACACACAATTCCAAAACATAACACTTAGCAATTATAACCCAATCACCATGAAATCTTGAGTTTCGAAATAGTTTTGCAATCAAACACACTATCACACAATTCCAAAACATCCACACTTGGCAATTATAACCCAATTACCATGACAACTTCAGTTCGTAATGGTTTTGCAATCAATCACACTCACACACAATTCCAAAACATAACACTTAGCAATTATAGCACAATCACCATGACAACTTGAGTTCAAACACTCAATCATAATCTTGAATCAAACACGACTCGTGTGCCAAGCACACTAATGCAATGCGTATATGCCAAAATGCATGGACTCGGAATTCCAAACCAAAACCCTCCTCGAAGGGCCGTAAATCATAATTGTACCGCCTATCACAGGCCGAATTACTAAATTACTGAGGCGCCACCTATCACTGGTCAGCATGATTTACTAAAAAGCGTAAATCATAACCGTGTCACCTATCATGGGTCAGCACGATTTACCAAAAACGTAAATCGTAAATGTACCGCCTATCACAGGTCAAAGTACTATTTACCGAGGTGCCACCTGTAAGACCCATAATTTTAAAATTACACTTTATGTATTGTAGTGTATTTTGGGTATTGAACTCGGAGGCTTTTCAGCCAAGTTGTTAATATTTTGTGTGCTTACATGCCCAAAAATATATATTAATGCCCCGATTAAATTTGTTCGTTGATAAATAAATTAATTTAACTATTGGAATTTCATCTGTCAATTGAGTTACGACGAGAGAAGATATATTTTTAACAAAGTGGTTTGGGAAGTTATGAGTGAAATGGTAATTTAACAAAAATCTAGAAATTTTGAGATATTTGTTAATTGTATTTAATATATAAATTTATATTTATATGATGGGAGGGAAATAAGAGGAAGGGAAAGAGAAAGATAAGAAAAAGAAAAGGAAAGAGAAAGAAAGGAAAGAAAGGGAAAGGAAAGAAAAATCAGAAACCCAAGGCTAGTGAGTGAGAAAGATCAAGTTCCCAACTCCTTCCTCCTTCTGGGATTCGAAAACGGGTTAGGGATTTCAAAAACCGTGAAACACAAACCTCCCCGTTTCATCTAGATCTAAGCTTCGTTTCACGAAGAGATAGAAGGGAAAGTTGCTCACTACCACACTACGCTGCTAGGGAAAGTTGTGGATGTGTGGAAAAGAATTTGGTTAGGGTTAAAGTAATGTTTCGTGGAAATAAATGAATTTTAAATTCGTTTATGTATGATTTTGAGTATATGAACGTTGTTGTGTTGAGTGATGGATTGTATTGATTTGTGTCGTTGTATTCAACGTGTTCATAATTGATAATTATAGAATTTTTGATGTGTTTTGTGTGGCTTGTGTGGAAAAATGGGTTGATGTGCTTTGGGGTGAAGTATGGATTGAATGTGAAAGTATGTTTGAGTTTGTTTTGTGTGGAATTTGAAAACCATTAAGTTAAACGTGTATTAAGAATGGGGAATCTCTTAATGTCTCATTTACTTAATGTGTGTTTGTTTTGGAGAAATCGTTTAAGTTAATTGGGCGTTAAGAATGGGGAATGTCTTAATGTCTTGGTTACTTAATATTGTTTTGAAAATTGTTTAAGTTAACTGGGCGTTAAGAATGGGGAATCTCTTAATGTCTTGGTTATCTAATGTTGTTTTGAAAATCGTTTATGTTTAAAGAATATTGAGAATGGGGAATATCTTAATATGTCTGTTTGCTTAATGTTTGGCGTGAATTTCGTTTAAGTTAAATGAGTATTAAAAATGGGGAATCTTTTAATATCTGCATTTACTTAACGATTGTTGTGGAAGGAGTCAGTGTATGCTCATGCATTTCATTCTGGTAAATTGTGTTGACCCGTGATAGGTGGCACCTCGGTAAATATTACTGACCCGTGATAGGTGGTACGTTTACGGTTTACTTTTTGGTAAGTTGTGCTAACCCGTGATAGGTGGTACATCGGTAAATAGTACTTTGGCCTGTGATAGGCGGTACATTTATGACTTACGCTTTTTCTTTTAGTAAATTGTGCTGACCCGTGATAGATGGCACCTCAGTAAACAGTACTGACCCGTGATAGGTGGTACGTTTACAATTCACGCTTTTTAGTAAATAGTGTTGACCCGTGATAGGTGGCACCTCGGTAATTGGTACTTTGGCTTGCGATAGGCGGTACAATTATGATTTACGGCCCTTCGAGGAGGGTTTTGGTTTGGAATTCTGAGTCCATGCATTTTGCGATATAAGCATTGCATTAGGGTGCTTGACACACGAGTCGTGTTTGATTCAAGTGTCTGATTGAATGTTTGAACTTGAGATGACATTGTGATTTTGATGATTGTACTAAGTGTCTATGTTTTGGAACAAATGGTGTGTAAGTGAAATTGATTGTAAAACCATTTCGAAAATCATGATGTTGTAGTGATGGTGTTATAAATGCTAAGTGTTATGTCTTGGAATCATCTGATAACATGTTGAATGCAAAACTATTTCGAAGTTCATGATGTTGTAGTGAATGTGTGGAAATTGCTAAGTGTTAAGATTCGGAGTTGTGTATGAATGAGAATGAGTTAGATTATGTAATTTTGGAAGAATTTACAGGGAAATCGATTTACCCAATCGATTTGGTAATGTGTTTTTCTTCGAAACAGTGAGAAATCGATTAAGCAAATCGATTGGATCCAATACAGGGGCTCTGTCTTTCAGGAAATCAATTTGCCCAATCGATTGGATTCAGTACAGGGGCTCTGTCTTACACGAAATCAATTTGCCCAATCGATTTGGCAATACAGGGGCTCAGACCTTCATCAATCGATTTCCTCAATCGATTTGGCCAATCGATTGGCTCAGTGTAAATCCTCATTTTGAATTAAATAACCAATTGCTCAATTGATGTATCAATGTTTTGGCCAGTTATGTATTACTTGATTGATTGAGAACTTTATTTTGATTTCATTTACCCTTGGCACGCATTATATGAACTTTTAGCATATGGAAAATCCTTTCAAGATGCATGCTTAGTGGAAAGGTTGTTTGTGCATTTAAAATCTTAAATGTTATGTGTTAAATGTTAATTTCGGTTGGTGACCCTTTACAACTATTGTGGAAATTTGGGCTTTGCCCTCAGATGAGAGCCAGGACAATCCTACCGATTTGTACCATGTGGATGGGAATGCTTGACTGGAGCTATGTTAAGAGGATCCTACGGGGCGCGTGGTGATCACTCAGGGTGTTTAGCTTTTTGGTAGAATGATCAGATTAGGTTGAAATAGAGGGAACATATGTCTTTATTTTGAATTGCGTTTTTTTTTTAAATTGGAAGATTGTATCTTTACTACTATTGTCAGGATGACATCTTATTTTGACGAGTCCATGTATCACTTGTTATTGTGTAAATACTTTGGATTCATATTTTGAGAAATTTTTCCGCTGCTGGTTAAATTATAATGACTTAATTATATATTTAAAGGTGTTTATCTTATTCATTTCTCTCTTTTATTTTAATCTCTTTTGAATAAAAAAATACACCCTCGCTTTGAAAAACGGGGTGTTATATTTGTGGTATCAGAGCTTTGGTTTTGTTTTCTTTGGGGGCTGTGGAACTTTTGGTTATTGATTGTAGGTCAACCTGTAGGTTAGGAGTTGTTATCTGATCATGCGTCCGGTTAGGTGGTTGGAGTGGACAGGTCCGCAATAATTATTATGTGTGGATTGTGGAGGGAAGTTAGCTTTGGATTTTTATGTAGTGTTAAGATTCTAATTGATAATTGTTTTATAGGGACATCATGCTGCTAAGTAGGGATGACACTCCGAGAGCCAATGCTAACAGGGATGATCAAATGGCGGAGGCTATGAATAACATGGCTGCTGCTGTTGTTGCACAGACTGCCGCCAAGACTCAACGTGATCTCGAAAAGAGGGAAAGAGAGAACCATGCTGCACAGTCAAGAGGGTTGGAAGATTTCCGCCGTTACAATCCTCCCAAGTTTAAGGGGGATGAGAATTCGGAGAAAGCGGATCAGTGGATCCAAGAAGTGGAGAAGATCTTCGAAATGATGAACTGTCAGGCGACAGTGAAGGTCAACTATGCCACTTATATGCTATTATGGGATGCGGAGTACTGGTGGAGGAGTACAAGATTGTTGATGAGGTCGGCCCACGAGGAGGTGAATTGGGAATCGTTCAAAAGGAAGTTTTTAGACAAATACTTCCCGATGAGCACCAGGACTAAACTGGGTGATGATTTCCTGAAACTGCATCAGGGAAACATGACCGTGGGCGAATATGCCGCTAAGTTTGAATCCCTATCAAGACACTTTAGGTTTTTCCGTGAAGAGATTGATGAACCGTTCATGTGTCATCGTTTCCAAGACGGACTAAAATATGAGATCCAGGATTCTGTCTTGCCTTTGGGAATTCAACATTTCCAAGTCCTTGTGGAAAAATGCAGGGAAGTCGAGGACATGAAGAATAAGAGGGCTAGTCGAGGAGGGAATTTTAGTGCTAGAGGGCCCAGTCGGGTGAATTATCAGAACAACAAGGGGAAACAAGTTGCTAAACCCTATAATCGACCACAAAATAACAACGGTTGCCAGAATCGCTCGGTGAACCAGAATTTTGGAAGACAATTGGGACAAGTGCTTCGATGTTTCCGATGTGGGGAAGAGGGACATTATGCTAGTACTTGTACCTCTAATGTTCTCACTTGCTACAATTATCGGAAGCCAGGGCACGTGGCAAGGGATTGCACGGCTCCGAAGGTGGAACCAGCTGTGAATGTAGCTAGGGCTACTCATCCTACTGTAAGAGGACGCATTTATTGTGTGAGTGCTGAAGATGGGAATCCATTTGGCAATCTGATTCAACGTGACTGTGAGATTGCAGGTAACACTCTAACTGCACTTTTTAATTCGGGGGCAACCCATTCCTTCATTGCTATGGATTGTGTGAATCGGTTGAAGTTATCTGTATCTGCTTTACCTTTTGATTTGGTTGTCTCCACACCTGCTAAGACTTTGACAGTAAATTCTGCATGTTTACATTGTCAAATGACTATTCATAATAGGGATTTCTTGGTTAATTTGATTTGTTTACCTCTACAATCACTCGAGGTCATTCTCGGTATGGATTGGATGTCTTATCATTATGTGATCTTGGATTGTGCTCGTAAATTGGTTCTTTTCCCCGAACCAGGAGTTGTTAAGTATTTAGCCGCTAACAAACTCCAAGTGTCGCTAAGTGAAGGGACTCATGAGTTTTTGTCTCTGGCTAATGTGGAGGCAAGGAAAAATGTGAACATAGAAGATATGATTCTATGAGTACCGGGATGTATTTCCAACAGAAATTCCAGGATTGCCACCGGTAAGAGAAGTGGAATTTTTCATTGATTTGCACCCAGGAACGGGACCAATTTCAATTGCGCCGTACCGAATGTCACCATTGGAACTAAATGAGCTCAAAGATCAAATTGAAGATTTGTTGAAGAAGAAATTTATTAGACCAAGTGTATCGCCATGGGGAGCTCCTGTTTTACTAGTTAAGAAGAAAGACGGAAGCTCACGGTTATGTGTGGATTATAGACAGCTTAATAAGGCAACTATTAAGAATCGTTATCCTTTGCCACGCATTGATGATTTAATGGATCAATTAAGAGGGGCCGCAGTATTTTCGAAGATTGACCTGAAGTCGGGTTACCATCAGATTCGAGTAAGATAAGGAGATATTCAGAAAACTACTTTCAGAACCCGTTATAGACATTATGAATATCTCGTGATGCCGTTTGGAGTTACCAATGCACCAGCAATTTTCATGGACTACATGAATAGAATCTTTAGTCCATTCCTGGATAAATTTGTCGTGGTGTTCATTGATAATATATTAATCTATTCAAGAACTGAAGAAGAGCATGGAGAACATTTATGTCAAGTTCTTGAGATTTTACGCGAGAAGCAATTGTATGTCAATATGTCAAAGTGTGAATTTTGGCTAGAGAAAGTGAATTTCTTAGGACATGTGATAACCAAGGAAGGAATCGCTGTAGATCCGGCTAAGATTGAGGCGGTTCTTGCTTGGAAACAGCCTCAGACTGTCACTAAAATACGAAATTTTGTAGGACTGGCAGGGTACTACAGGAGGTTTATTGAAGGTTTTGCTAAAATTGTGACTCCATTGACACAACTTACCAGAAAAGATCAACCGTTCGCATGGACGGAGAAGTGTGAGGAAAATTTTCAATTACTAAAGAGAAAATTGACGACCTCACCAGTATTAGTGTTACCGCAATCAGATGAACCCTGTGAATTTTATTGTGATGCATTTCACCAAGAATTGGGATGTGTTCTGATGCAGCACAAGAAAGTTGTGGCTTATGCCTCAAGGCAATTGAAGATTCATGAGAGAAACTATCCTACTCATGATTTGGAGCTTGTTGCGGTTGTTTTTGCATTAAAGATCAGGAGGCACTATTTATATGGGTGCATGTTCACAGTATTCACTGACCATAAAAGCTTGAAACATTTGTTTGATCACAAAGAATTGAACATGCGCCAGAGGCGATGGATGGAAACTCTCAAGGATTTTGATTTCACACTGCAGTACCACCTTGGGAAGGCCAATGTAGTGGCTAACGCGTTGAGTAGAAGGAGTGTATAGGTGTCTTCTACAATTATGGCTAGACAACAAGAGTTGTGGGAAGCTTTTAGAGACCTACACTTGAACATAGAGTTTGCACCGGGAATTTTGAAATTCTGAATGATTAAGATTTCGAGTGGACTACTTGAAGACATTGCAAATTCTCAAGATGACGCCTTAATTCAAGAGAAGAGGAACCTAATAGTGCAAGGGAAGACCACAGAATTCAAGATTGGATCAGATAATATTTTGCGATGTAATCGTAGGATTTGTGTACCAGAAATTGTAGATATGAGGAAAACGATTTTAGAAGAGGCTCATAAGAGTAAGTTGGGTATTCATCCTGGAGCGACAAAGATGTATCAGGATTTGAGGCAGAATTATTGGTGGCCAGGAATGAAGAGGCATGTAACGGAGTATGTATCGACTTGTCTAACTTGTTAGAAAGCGAAGGTGGAACATCAGCGACCTGTTGGGATGTTGCAACCTTTAGATATACCTGAATGGAAGTGGGACAGCATTTCCATGGATTTTATAATTGGATTGCCTAAAACGAGGAGAAAGAATGATTCTATATGGGTGATAGTGGATCGACTGACTAAATCCGCACACTTTTTGCCAGTAAAGACCACTTATAAGGTAGATCAGCTAACAGAGATTTACATTGCTGAAATTGTGAGGTTACACAAGGTACCATCGACTATTGTATCAGATCGTGATCCATAGTTTACATCACATTTTTGGGGAGCATTGCACGAAGCGTTGGGAACGAAACTACGATTGAGTTCAGCTTACCATCCACAAACGGACGGACAGACTGAAAGGACAAATCAGTCCCTTGAAAATCTGTTGAGAGCATGTGTATTAGATGATAGGGGAAGTTGGGATGATGTACTTCCGTTGATTGAGTTCACCTACAACAATAGTTTCCACGCAAGTATTGGAATGGCGCCACATGAGGCTTTATATGGGCGCATGTTTCAAACGACCTTGTGTTGGTATAAGGATGGTGAAAATATGATTGTCGGACCAGAGATGGTGCAACAGACTACCGCTAAGGTAAGGAAGATCAAGGAGAGAATGAAGACTTCACAAGATCATCAGAAGAGTTATGCGGACAAGCGTAGCAGACTGTTAGAATTTTAACAGGGTGACCATGTGTTTCTAAGAGTCACACCTACTACTGGAGTTGGTAGAGCATTGAAATCAAAGATTTCTGCACGAATTGGGCCTGTTGCTTATCGTATTGCATTGCCTCCGATACTGTCCAATATTCATGACGTATTTCATGTGTCGCAGTTGAGGAAATATCTTGCAGATCCATCTCATGTGATCGAACCAGACACAATCCAGCTAAAGGATAACTTGTCATTCGATGTACCACCTGTGAGAATTGATGACAGGAAGATTAAGCGATTGAGGACCAAGGATGTATCGTTGGTCAAGGTGATTTGGAACCCAATTACTGGAGATGCGACTTGGCAACTGGAGAGCAAGATGCGGGAACAACACCCAGAGTTATTTATCGACGCATAGTTTCGAGGAAGAAACTAATTTTAGGGGGGTAGTAATGTAAGACCCATAATTTTAAAATTACACTTTATGTATTGTAGTGTATTTTGGGTATTGAACTCGGAGGCTTTTCAGCCAAGTTATTAATATTTTGTGTGCTTACATGCCCAAAAATATATATTGATGCCCCGATTAAATTTGTTCGTAGATAAATAAATTAATTTAACTATTGGAATTTCATCTGTCAATTGAGTTACGACGAGAGAAGATATATTTTTAACAAAGTGGTTTGGGAAGTTATGAGTGAAATGGTAATTTAACAAAAATCTAGATATTTTGAGATATTTGTTAATTGTATTTAATATATAAATTTATATTTATATGATGGGAGGGAAATAAGAGGAAGGGAAAGAGAAAGAGAAGAAAAAGAAAAGGAAAGAGAAAGAAAGGAAAGAAAGGGAAAGGAAAGAAAAATCAGAAACTCTTTCTTCATCCTCTGCCTTGCGTGAACTATTTCTCCCTTCCTCCATTTTCGTTTTTCTTGCTTCCTTTGAGTTCGAAAATTGAAACCCGAGGCTAGTGAGTGAGAAAGATCAAGTTCCCAACTCCTTCCTCCTTCTCGGATTCGAAAACGGGTTAGGGATTTCAAAAACTGTCAAACACAAACCTCCCTATTTCATCAAGATCTAAGCTTCGTTTCGCAAAGATATAGAAGGGAAAGTTGCTCACTACCACGCTACGGTGCTAGGGAACCAACTTTGGAAGCGGCTTTGCGAGCGGAAAACTTTACCGGATTTACCCGCGGCACTGTAATCGCACATTACAGCTAACGTGAAGGTAAGGGCTCCTTCCAAACTTTTAGTTTGCATTTAGGGACTTATCTGTGGTTGTGTGGAAAAGAATTTGGTTAGGGTTAAAGTAATGTTTCGTGGAAATAAATGAATTTTAAATTCGTTTATGTATGATTTTGAGTATATGAACGTTGTTGTGTTGAGTGATGGATTGTATTGATTTGTGTCGTCGTATTCGACATGTTCATAGTTGATAATTATAGAATTTGATATGTGTTTTGTGTGGTTTGTGTGGAAAAATGGGTTGATGTGTTTTGGGGTGAATTATGGATTGAATGTGAAAGTATGCTTGAGTTTATTTTGTGTGGAATTTGAAAACAATTAAGTTAAACGTGTATTAAGAATGGGGAATCTCTTAATGTCTCATTTACTTAATGTGTGTTTGTTTTGGATAAAACGTTTAAGTTAACTAGGCGTTAAGAATGGGGAATGCCTTAATGTATTGGTTACTTAATATTGTTTTGAAAATCGTTTAAGCGTTAAGAATGGGGTATCTCTTAATGTCTTGGTTATCTAATGTTGTTTTGAAAATCGTTTAAGTTAAAAGAATACTGAGAATGGGGAATCTCTTAATATGTCTGTTTGCTTAATGTTTGGCGTGAAATTCGTTTAAGTTAAATGAGTATTAAAAATGGGGAATCTTTTAATATCTGCATTTAGTTAACGATTGTTGTGGATGGAGTCGGTGTATGCTCATGCATTTCATTCTGGTAAATTATGCGGACCCGTGATAGGTGGCACCTCGGTAAACAGTACTGACCCATGATAGGTGGTACGTTTACGATTTACTTTTTGATAAGTTGTGCTGACCCGTGATAGGTGGCACCTCGGTAAATAGTACTTTGGCCTGTGATAGGCAGTATATTTACGACTTACGCTTTTTCTTTTAGTAAATTGGGCTGACCTGTGATAGGTGGCACCTCGATAAACAGTACTGACCCGTGATAGGTGGTACGTTTACGATTCACGCTTTTTAGTAAATCGTGCGGACCCGTGATTGGTGGCACCTTGGTAATTGGTACTTTGGCCTGCGATAGGCGGTACAATTATGATTGGTGGCACCTTGGTAATTGGTAATTGGTACTTTGGTACTTTGGCCTGCATTCCCATCCACTGGGTACGAACCGGTAGGATTGTCCTGGCTCTCATCTGAGGGCAAAGCCTAGATTTCCACAATAGTTGTAAAGGGCCAGCAACCGAAATTAACAGTTAACACATAACATTTAAGTTCTTAAATGCGAAAATAACCTTTTCAACTTAGCATGCATCTTAAAAGGATTTTCCATATCCTAAAAGTTCATATATTGCTTGCCAAATGTATATGAAATCAAAATAAGGTTCTCAATCAATCAAGTAATACATAACTGACCAAAACATTGAGATATCAAGTGAGCAATCGGTTATCTAACTCAAAATGAGGATTTACACTGAGCCAATCGATTTGCCAAATCGATTTCCTAGAATTATTTTAGTGAAACTGAACTTTGAACTCACTTCAATCGATTGGGCAAATCGATTTATGAAGGTCTGAACCCCTACATTGCCAAATTGATTGGGCAAATCGATTTCGTGTAAGTCAGAGCCCTTGCATTGGATCCAATCGATTGGGCAAATCGATTTCCTAAAGGACAGAGCCCCTGTAATGAATCCAATCGATTGGCCAAATCAATTTCCTAAAAGACAGAGCTCCTATGTTGAAGCCAATCGATTGGGCAAATCGATTTCGAGAAAAATGGCTGAGTTCTTGAATGGCCAAATCGATTCGGTCAATCGATTTCCCTGCGTAATCTTCTGAAAATACATAAACTAACTCATTCACATTCATACACAACTCTGATTCTTAACACTTAGCAATTTCAACATGATCACTACAACATCATGAACTTCGAAATAGTCTTACAATCCAACGTGTTATCACAAAATTCCAAAACATAACACTTAGCATTTATAATACAATCATTACAACATCATGAGTTTCGAAACGGTTTTACAATCAATTTCACTTACACACAATTTGTTCCAAAACATTGACACTTAATATAATCATCACAATCACAATGTCATCTCAAGTTCAAACACTCAATCATACACTTGAAACAAACACTACTCGTGTGTCAAGCACCCTAATGCAATGCGTATATGCCAAAATGCATGGACTCGAAATTCCAAACCAAAACCCTCCTCGAAGGGCCGTAAATCATAATTGTACCGCCTATCGCAGGCCAAACTACCAATTACCGAGGTGCCACCTATCACGGGTCTGCACGATTTACTAAAAAGCATAAACCATAAACGTACTGCCTATCACGGGCCCGTACTGTTTACCAAGGTGCCACCTATCACGGGTCTGCACGGTTTACTAAAATGAACGTAAATTGTAAATGTACCGCCTATCACAGGCCGAAGTACTCTTTACCAAGGTACCACCTATCACGGGTCTGCACAATTTACAAAAAACCGTAAATCGTAAATGTACCACCTATCACGGGCCAAAGTACTATTTACCAAGGTGCCACCTATCACGGGTCTGCACAATTTACAAAAACGTAAATCATAAATGTACCGCCTATCATAGGCCAAAGTACTATTTATCAAGGTGCCACCTATCACGGGTCTGCACGTTTTACAAAAAGCATGAAAATGCATGAGCATATACTGACTCCATCCACAACAATCGTTAAGTAAATGCAGATATTAAAAGATTCCCCATTTTTAATACTCATTTAACTTAAATGATTTCCACGCCAAACATTAAGCAAATAGACCTATTAAGAGATTCCCCATTCTCAATAATCTTTTAACTCAAACGATTTTTAAAACAACATTAAGTAACCAAAATATTAAGAGATTCCCCATTCTTAACGCCCGGTTAACTTAAACGATTTTCAAAACAAACATTAAGTAAACAAGATATTAAGAGATTCCCCATTCTTAACGCCCAGTTAACTCAAACGATTTTCAAAACAATATTAAGTAAACAAGAAATTAAGAGATTCCCCATTCTTAATTCTCATTTGACTTAAAAGATTTTCCAAAACATTAGTAAACAGAGATATTAAGAGATTCCCCATTCTTAATACTCTTTTAACTCAAAACGATTTTCACAAACGTACATTAAGTAAACAAGACATTAAGAGATTCCCCATTCTTAATACTCATTTAACTTAATGGTTTTCAAATTCCACGCAAAACAACTCAAACATATTATCAATCCACATCAATTCATTTTTCCACAAAATCCAACCATACACATATCAAATTTCATCAGTATCAATTAAGAACACGTCAAAAACAACGAACACAAATCAACACAATCCACCACTCAAACACACAAGTTTCATTTACTCAAAATCATACATAAATGAGTTTAAATTCATTTTCCACGATACATTCATCAAGATAACCAAAACGTAACTCTAAGATTTTACCCATAAAGCCTTAGATACATTTTCCCCAAATCAATACTCCAACCCTAACAAAATTCTTTTCCACACAACCACAGATAAGGCCCTAAATGCAAACTAAAAGTTTGGAAGGAGCCCCTACCTTCACATTAGCTTTAACGTGCGATTACGGCACCGCGAGCAAATCCGGTAAAATCTCCGCTCGCAACGCCGCTTCCTTTTGGTTTTCCTTTCTTCCTTTTTCCTTCCTTCCCTTTTCTTTATATATATATATATATATATATATATATATATTACTAATAATAATAATAATATATAATATATATATATATAATAATTAAACTTAAACAAATAAATATCTAACAACTCTCACATCCATCACTTCATTCCCCTCGTAATCTAATTTAATAAAAATATCTACTCTCGTCGCAACTCAATTGACCGATACAATTTTCAGCAACCCGAGATATTTTGAACAAAACCACCCAGAATTAAATTCTTCGAAACCTAAATAAATTATTCTTTGAGGAATAATTTTAATCCAATTTCCAAAAATATATTTTCGGCCTTTAACTCACTAAATACCGAAAATTGGGTTAAAAGCCTAAGCAATTTAACACAAAATACCCTCAAATATGATAATTTAGGATTTAAAATTACGGGTCTTACACTACCGGATCGTACCCTGTGGATAGGAATGCTTGACTGGAGCTATGTTAGGAGGATTCTACGGGGCGCGTGGTGATCACTCAGGGTGTTTAGCTTTTTGGTAGAATGATCAGATTAGGATGACATAGAGGGAACAGATGTCTTTATTTTGAATTGCGTTTTTTTTTTTAAATTGGAAGATTGTATCTTTTCTACTATTGTCAGGATGACATCTTATTTTGACGAGTCCATGTATCACTTGTTATTGTGTAAATACTTTGGATTCATATTTTGAGAAATTTTTCCGCTGCTGGTTAAATTATAATGACTTAATTATATATTTAAAGGTGTTTATCTTATTCATTTCTCTCTTTTATTTTAATCTCTTTTGAAAAAAAAAATACACCCTCGTTTTGAAAAATGGGGTGTTACACCACCTATCACGAGTCAGCACGATTTACCAAAAATTAAATGCATGAGCATACTCTGACACTATCCACGAAAATCGTTAAGTAAATACAGATATTAAAAGATTCCCCATTTTTAATACTCATTTAAATCTAACAATTTTCACGACAATCATTAAGTAAACAAAGATATTAAAAGATTCCCCATTTTTAATACTCGTTTAACTCTAACGATTTTCAAATTCCTCACAAAGCATACTCAGACATATTCTCAAAATCAATCCACAATTCACACCAAATCACATCATTTCATTTTTCCACAAAATCCACACAAACACATCTCAAAATTTATAAGTATTAATTATGAACCCGTCAAATACGACAAACACAAATCATCACAAGCCACCACTCAAACACATCAAATTTCATTTCCTCAAAATCATACATAAATGAGTTAAATTCATTTTCCACTAAACACTCATCAATATCACCAAAACCCAACATTAGAATTTCACCCATAAGAGTATTAAATTCATTTTCTCCAAATCAACACTTCAACCCTAACAAAATTCTTTTCCACACAACCACAGATAAGTCCCTAAATGCAAACTAAAAGTTTGGAAGGAGCCCTTACATAACGATAGCTTTAACGAGCGATTACCGCACCGCGAGTAATTCTGATAAAATCTCCGTTCGCCTTGTCGCTTCCAAAGTTAGTTCACTAGCACCGTAGCGTGGTGGTGAGCAACTTTCCCTTCTATCTCTTCGCGAAACGAAGCTTAGATCTAGATGAAACGTGGAGGTTTGTGTTTGACGGTTTTAAAAACACCAACACCGTTTCTCTCCGTTTTCGAATAAAAGAGAAAGAATGAAGCTGAGAAATCCTTGTCTTCTCACCCCAAGCCATGGGTTTCTCTTCTTGAAGCAAAACAAAGCAAAGAAAGCAAAGAAAAGGAGCAAGATCGAGAGAGTATGTGAGGCATGGAACAAAAATGTTTTCTCTTTTTCCTTCCTCTTTTTGCTGTATTCTTTCTTTGTTCCTCTCTTTTTTACTTCTTTTATATACGTATATACAAATATATATATATATATATATATAATTAAAACTAAACAAATAAATATCTATAAACTCTAGATATTTTAACAAAACACCATTTCACCCATCACTTCCCAAACCACTTTTTGTTAAAAATATCTACTCTCGTCGCTACTCAATTGACAGATTGAAATTTTCAGCAACCTAAGATATTTTTAACAAAATTGTCCGGTATTAAATTCTTTGTAACGTAATTAAATCATTCTCCGACAAATAATTTTAATCCAATTTCCAAAAACTGGGACAAAAGCCTAAGATATTCCACACAAAATACCCTAAAATTGTATAATTTAGGATTTAAAAACTATGGGTCTTACAGGTACTACTTATCTTGTCCTTTGGTATAACAAAGGTTCTCATTTTGATTTTGTAGCTTAGTGTGATGTTGATTATGCTGGAGATAAGATCGAGAGAAAAAACACAAGTGATACATGTCAGTTCCTAGGAGAAGCATTAATAAGTTGGTCGTGTAGAAAGCAAAACACAATTGCTTTATCAACCACTGAAGTTGAATATGTCTCAGCAGAAAATTATTGCTCCCAAGTATTATGGAAAAAAATCAACTAGAAGACTTTCCAATAAGTTATTCTCATATTCCAATATATCGTGATAATATTAGTGTTATTAATCTGTCTAAAAATCCTATTCACCATCACAAACGTGTTCACCATTTCCTCCACCTAGACCAACACCTCCATATTTATCATCAGAGAGAACATTTTTTGACTACATGTCTTCGTCTCCGGAGTCAAGCACCCAACTAATTATACTTGCTCTACTATCTACCATTTTTCCTCCATTATTTCAATGTGCTACTCCCTTGATCAATCAAGCTCCACCCTATCTTCGTAAAACACTCAACCTTAGTTCAAACACTTCATCTTCTAAAAGAAGATCAATGTGAGTCTTGGCAGATATTGACACCTCCAAAACAAAAACCTAGACACAATAATTTATATAATTTTCGATGATGAGTCTGAACCTTCACCATGACCATAGATTCCTAAACCAAAATATATTACTTCATCACACTCCTCTGTATCCCCAAAATCCCCAAAACTCCAAAAATCCCCTTCCAAGGTGAGTTCATCAAAATCCACTCCCTTTAAAACTAAAGTAATAAATCCTAAATCCAACTATTCTTCCACACTATCTCAGTTTCTAGATTTTAAGTAAATGAAAAACCCTAGAAATCCAAATAAGAAAAACTTCAAACCTAGAACATTATTTGTCCAAACCTTTAACTAAAGAACGTTCTTCACTCAAAACTTCAGACCTATAAACCACAAAGTCTTCCAAACTAGCAACCACCAAATCCTTGACCCAACCATCCTCTTCAAAAATACTTATCCCTCCCCTAATTCCTTCCAAACTTCATAAACTCTACAATGAAAAATGGGCTCAAAGACATATTGGCATTAGATGGGTTTTCATTTTTGAAAACTTACAATACAAAGGAATCTCCATTAAGCATCAAGTTGATGCCCTAGGATGGACTAACTTTCATCAAATATTTGATTGTTATTATCCTAATTTCATCAAAGTGTTTTACTGCAAAGTTGAAGCCTTTGTAGATAAATTCCTCATTGTGGCAAAGTAGAAGAACATTGAAATTCATTTTAATCCTTTCATTCTTGCTGATATTCTTGCCATTTGAAGGACCAACAATTTATGAAAAACATTGGTATTCAACCTTTAACATTCCAAAGAGGAAGTGCTTCAAGACATGTTCATTGCTGTGTCTACAAACGTCTTCTCAATAGACCTAAAACCTCTTCCTAATTTTTTTAACAACATCAGTCATCATTCCATACTACCCATGGTGGCAGTCACGAATTTGTTTCTAATAATGACGCTTTAGTCACTATCATCTTTTTCACTGCAAGAAGTTGAATCTACCCTACTTAATAATCCACCACATGATTGCAGCCATCAACAAGGATTACAAGAGAAACATTGTCCAATATGGTATGGTTTTCTCCAAAATCTTCAGATATTTTAATATCCCTTTGATGAAAGAATCCTTTCACATTAAGATATCAAAATTTTCTTCCAAGAATATTTCACACATGAAACAAATCCCCTCCATCCCACTTTCACCTAAAGCTACAGTCACTCCACCTATCACTAAAAGAAAAAGGTTTGCCCACACTTCTGCAATCAAAACCAATGTTGAACAACCTCACATCAAGAATGTTCTCTCCCTCAACAAAATGTTGAAGAACGTTATATGCCTCCTACTATTTCACAAAATTTGAATCCACTCCTAGAACATGCATCCCTTACAATTTATACCTCTAACTACTCGTATGTTACAAAGTGATATATGTTTTCCACTTCAAATACAACACAACTCTCTGAT
This sequence comes from Cicer judaicum, assembly GCA_037974835.1. Lineage (NCBI taxonomy): Eukaryota > Viridiplantae > Streptophyta > Magnoliopsida > Fabales > Fabaceae > Cicer > Cicer judaicum. The sequence goes on from JBBPBS010000417.1 coordinate 1,612,355, forward strand.
GTCCCCAACCTTCGTGCCACCATAAAAAATCAAGTTCCTCCTACCTTCAAATACAACACAACTCTCTCCTACCCATTCCGCCCTTAGAAAATCTCTTCCTCTTATTAACACTTCATTTGCCACCTTGTCGTCATTTTGTACCACTGCAGCACCATCTCATACTACACCTCTATTTACTCCCATTGAAGATAATCAACGCCCATTCAAAAGAACAGAAATGGAGAGCGAAACGACCAAGGAATCCCCAAAATATTTGCTATTCTTTAGACTATATTGCTAGATAAACACATTAGGACAAAGAGCAAGCCATTTTGAGAGACTGGATAGCTAACCAGCTTGCTCCAAAACTCGGTCTTGAGCCTCATATGTCTAATCATGCTCGAACTTTTCTAGAAATGCCATAGTCATCCTTATCTTCATCATATATGGGATCTTCCCTATCGCTATTATTCTAAATTAATTAATATATTTAAGTAGATTAGAAGACTTTTTTTATGATTACTTCTGTGTTTTTTTTTTTGAATCATATTGTATGATTAAAACATTATTGTTATATTAAGGAAAATTATATGATTAGTTCAAATGATTAGCGCATATTAAGGAAAATTGTAAGACCCGTAATTTTAAATTATACCTTATGTATTTTATTGGATTTTGGTATTGAACTCAGGGGCTTTTTAGCCAAGTTATTAATATTTTGGAGTTTATATGACCAAAAAGATATTTTGATGCCTGATTAGAATTACTCGTCGATAAATAAATTAAATTTACTGCGGTGAATCTTTTGCGAAGAGTTTAATGCATTTTGGGTGAAAGGATAATTTAATAAATATCTAAAGGTTTTGAGATATTTGTTAATTATAATTAATATATATATATAGAAAAGGAAGGGGAGGAATTGGAAAGAAAGCAAATAGAAAGGAAAGATAAAGGAAGAAAGGAAAATAGAAGGAGAGAAAATAGAAAATTTCCATCTTCTCCCTCCTCTGCCTCGCGTGAACACCCAATCCTTCTCCTTCCTCCATCTTCATCCATTTTTGTTCTTCCTTGCTTCCTTGAGTTCGAAAATGATAGTGGGTGATAGGACAAGGATTTCCCAACTTCACTCTTCCTCTTTGATTCGAAAACGGAGAAAAACGGTATTAGGGAATCAAACTCAAATCTCCCCGTTTCATCTAGATCTAAGCCTCCTTTCAAGAAGAGATAGAAGGGAAAGTTGCTCACTACCACGCTATGGTGCTAGGGGACCAACTTTGGAAGCGGCGTTGCGAATGGAAGATTTTACCGGATTTACTCGTGGCACCGTAAACAAACGTTAAAGCTAATGTTAAGGTAAGGGCTCCTTCCAAACTTTTAGTTTGCATTTAGGGCTTTATATGTGGTTGTATGAAAAAGAATTTTGTTAGGGTTGGAGTATTGATTTGGGGAAAATATATCTAAGGCTTTGTGGGTAAAATCTGAGAGTGAGGTTTTGGTTATCCTGATGAATGTATCGTGGAAAATGAATTTAAACTCAGTTATGTATGATTTTGAATGAATGAAACTTGTGTGTTTGAGTGGTGGATCATGTTGATTCGTGTTCGTTGTTTTTGACGTGTTCTTAATTGATACTGATGAAACTTGAGATGTGTTTGTGTGGTTTGTGTGGAAAATGATTTGGTGCCAATTATGGATTGAATGTGAAAGTATGTTTGAATTTGTTCTGTGTGGAATTTGAAAACCATTAAGTTAAACGAGTATTAAGAATGGGGAATCTCTTAATTTCTTGTTTACTTAATGTGTGTTTGTGAAAATCGTTTTGAGTTAAAAGAGTATTAAGAATGGGGAATCTCTTAATATCTCTATTTACTAACGTTTTGAAAAATCTTTTAAGTCAAATGAGAATTAAGAATGGGGAATCTCTTAATTTCTTGTTTACTTAATGTTTGTTTGAAAATCGTTTAAGTTAACTGGGCGTTAAGAATGGGGAATCTCTTAATGTCTTGGTTACTTAATGTTTGTTTGAAAATCGTTTAAGTTAACTGGGCGTTAAGAATGGGGAATCTCTTAATGTCTTGGTTACTTAATGTTTGTTTTTGAAAATCGTTTAAATTAACTAGGCGTTAAGAATGGGGAATCTCCTAATGTCTTGGTTACTTAATGTTTGTTTTTGAAAATCGTTTAAGTTAACTGGGCGTTAAGAATGGGGAATCTCTTAATGTCTTGGTTACTTAATGTTTGTTTGAAAATCGTTTAAGTTAACTGGGCGTTAAGAATGGGGAATCTCTTAATGTCTTGGTTACTTAATGTTTGTTTTTGAAAATCGTTTAAGTTAACTGGGCGTTAAGAATGGGGAATCTCTTAATCTCTTGGTTACTTAATGTTTGTTTTTGAAAATCGTTTAAGTTAACTGGGCGTTAAGAATGGGGAATCTCTTAATGTCTTGGTTACTTAATGTTTGTTTGAAAATCGTTTAAGTTAACTGGGCGTTAAGAATGGGGAATCTCTTAATGTCTTGGTTACTTAATGTTTGTTTTTGAAAATAGTTTAAGTTAACTGGGCGTTAAGAATAGGGAATCTCTTAATGTTTTGGTTACTTAATGTTGTTTTGAAAACCATTTAAGTTAAAAGAATATTAAGAATGGGGAATCTCTTAATATGTCTGTTTGCTTAATGTTTGGCGTGAAAATCGTTTAAGTTAAATGAGTATTGGAAATTGGGAATCTTTTAATATCTGCATTTACTTAACGATTGTGGTGGTTGGATTCAGTGTATGCTCATGCATTTCATTTGGTAAATTGTGTTGACCCGTGATAGGTGGCACCTCGGTGAACAGTATTGACCCGTGATAGGTGGTACGTTTACGATTTACTTTTTTGTAAGTTGTGCTGACCCGTGATAGGTGGCACCTCGGTAAATAATGCGTCGGCCTGTGATAGGCAGTACATTTACGACTTACACTTTTTCTTTTAGTAAATCGTGCTGACCCGTGATAGGTGGCACCTCAGTAAACAGTACTGACCCGTGATAGGTGGTACGTTTATGATTTACGCTTTTTAGTAAATCGTGCTGACCCGTGATAGGTGGCACCTCGGTAATTGGTACTTTGGCCTGCGATAGGCGGTACCATTATGATTTACGGCCCTTCGAGGAGGGTTTTGGTTTGGAATTCCGAGTCCATGCATTTTGGCATATACGCATTGCATTAGGGTGCTTGGCACACGAGTCGTGTTTTGATTCAAGTGTATGATTGAGAGTTTGAAACTCGAGTTGTCATGGTAAATGTGTTTAAATTGTTAAGTGTTATGTTTTGGAATTTGGTGATAGCATGTTTGGTTGCAATATTATTTTGAAACTCATGTTGTTGTAGCGATTGCGTTATCAGTGCTAAGTGTCAAGATGTGGATTTGTGTATGAATGTGATCGAGTTAGTTTATGTATTTTTGGAAAAATATGCAGGGAAATCGATTGCTCAATCGATTGGCATTAACAGCAATGTTGTTAGTTGATTGCCCAATCGATTGCCCAGTTGATTGCCCAATCGATTGGCAGTAAGTCAGTGGCTCAGCAATGCTGTCAGTTGATTGCCCAATCGATTGCCCAGTTGATTGCCCAATTGATTGGCAGTAAGTCAGTGGCTCAGCAATGCTGTCAATCGATTGCCCAATCGATTACCCAGTTGATTGCCCAATCGATTGATTTAAGCCCAGAGTTCAGATTTTTCAAAACAACCTTCAAGCAATCGATTTCCCAATCGATTGGCTTAGTGGAAATTCTCATTCTGAGTTAGATAATCGATTGCTCAGTTGATGTATCAATGTTTTGATCAGTTATGTATTACTTAATGGATTGAGAACTTTATTTTGATTTCATTATCATTTGGTAAGCATTGTATGAACTTTTAGCATATGGAAAACCTTTTAAGATGCATGCTAAGTTGAAAAGGGTATTTTGTACATTTGAAAACTTAAATGTTATTTGTTAACTGTTAATTTCGGTTGGTGACCCTTTACAACTATTGTGGAAATCTGGGCTTTGCCCTCAGATGAGAGTCAGGGCGGTCCTACTGGTTCGTACCCTACGGATGGGAATGTGGACGGGAATGCTTGATTGGAGCTACGTTAGGAGGATCCCACGGGGCGCGTAGAGATTACTCGAGGCGTATAGGTTTTTGTTATGTATAGAATGATCAGACTAGGTTGTCACTCAGGACACATATGTCTTTCTTTTGGGCTACTTTAATTTTATATTGGAAGGTTGTACATGTACTAACGTTGGCACTAGGACATGCTTTGGATTTATTTTTTTGAAAAAGAAAACTTTTCCCGATGGTTGTAAATTATATTGACTCAGTTATTTATCCTAGGGTTTTACCTTATTTGATTATGTATTGTATTTTAATTTCTTTTTAAAGAAAAAAAAATACACCCTCGCTTTGAAAAACGGGGTGTTACAAAAATCATCACTTTGTAACTCAAGACTATATTGTTGTTATAGCTTTAGTGGTTTGTAACAATCTTATTATGTTTCAAAGGTAATGTATAAAATTCCTTTCTAAAAGAGTGTAAGGTAACATGTGGAAATAATTTCTAGGTAGAAAAGTAGTACTTTATAAAAGAGTGTAAGGTAACATGTGGTAACATGTGGTAATAGAAGTGTGAAAACCAAGAACGATCTTGCTTTGAGCCCTTAGTTGAAAATCTCACAATCGTGAAGAATGAACGTATCCTGTGTTGGGTGAACCAGGACATATCTTTGTGTGATATCTCTTCCCTTATCTCTGTTTATCTTTTATCTTCTAATCAGTTTTTATATAGATAAGTTAAAATGTGTGTTTTCACTAACCAATAATGTTCTTCGTTTGTTACAAAGATCAATCTTGAATTAAATATTCTTAGTTTTAACAGGAATTTTTAGAAGGGCCAATTACAATCCAAGCCTCTCTTCCTTGTAATTGACATTGTTACTTCCATTGGTATCAGAGCCAATCTCTAAGGATTAATAGTTAAAAAGTGCTAGAGCAAAATATTCAGGAAGAAAATGTTAAAAGCCAAGTACATTGCTGAATGAGGGTCATCAAATAGACCACCTTACTTTGATGGCTCAGATTACTATTTTTGGAAAAGCAAAATGCAGTTGCTTATAAAATCACAAGAAATAGGTATGTGGTGCATCATTACAAATAGAGAAGCAAATTAGACAACAACAAAAAACCTAAGGTACTTCTAAACTCAAAAGCTCAATTATTTTATCATGTGCTTTCAGTATGGAAGAAAGTGAAAGAGTATATGAATGTGATAGAACAAAGAAAGCATGGGACACATTGGAATATCATCATAAAGGTACAAGTCATTTTAAGCAGACAAGAATAAACATTGGCATACGGAAGTTCGAATTATTTAAATTGAATGAATGAGAGACAATCGATGAAATGTACTTTATTTGCTTTCTTTGGTGGACGCGCTTCCTCTAATATGAGGCACTTCATCTAATCTTGGGCATTTATAGCTTATTTTTTGCACACACAATTAAATTATTAGTGCATTAAATTGTTTCCACAAAATACCTTTTGCTATCATTAAAACATAATAATGATTTGTTCTCAAAACCATCCTTGTTCTGACAATCTCCCCCTTTTTGATGATGACAAAACATCAATTTTTATGAATAGTTTAACAAAGATAATAAAGCATAATATTTAACAATAAAGCATAAGGTAAAAGTTTAGAGTAATGTTCTGACTTTTAAAGGAACTCCCCCTATTTGAAGGTTTTAAATAAGAGAAAATTGGGGTTATTTAAAATTGTTCGTAAAAACTATTCTCTCTCTTTTTGTCATCAGAAGAACTGAGTGATTATGTCAGACTTATTAAACAAATAGGCATACCTAAATATTTCACAGTATATCAATAATTGGAGCAAAGCATATATATATATAACTTATAAATTATATTTTGTCAAATGTAAGACATAAGCAAATCAAAATCATTATTCAATTGTAGAAACAATATTCATATTTTCTTTTATAAACTCCAACCTGTCTGCAGCAAAGGGTTTGTTAGAATGTCTGCTCACTAATGCTCAGTGTCAACAAACTTAATATCTAAAGTTCCCTTTAAACAAAGTCTCTTATGAAGTGATGTTTTATTTCTATGTGTTTAGCCCTAGATTGTAGAATTGGATTTTTAGTTAAGCATACGGTTGAAGTGCTATCGTAGAATATAGGAATTTTATTCACATGAACCTTGTAGTCTTCTAGATGATGCTTCATCCATATGAGTTGAGTACTACATCCTGCTGCATAGATGTATTCGGCTTATGTTGTTGACAAAGCAATGATGTTTTGTCTCTTGTTGGATCATAAAATCAAATTGCCACCTATGAAAGTGCAGTTCTCACTAGTGCATTTTCTTTCTAGAAGAGACATACATTAATTATAGTAGCAACTAATTACTTTATCAAGTGGGTGGAGGCTAAGCCCATCAGAACGTAGGCCAAGATGACGTGATCAGGTTTATCCAACATCAAACCATTTATAGAAATGGCATTTCAGAAACCGTCACAACTTATAAAGTGATAGCCTTTATGCAAAATTTTGGAATTAAGCTAATACATTCCTCTCATTATTATGCCCAAGATGACTAAGATGTGGTTGTTAGTCCAAAAATGGTTTTAGCTATAATCATTTGGTTGATGTTTAGATGATAATAAAAAAAAAAACAACTAAAGAACAATTATCCCTTAATTGTATTTGCTAAGTGTGCAAATTAAGTTGGACGACAAAGAGTTCAATTAATGACTATCCACTCTAAAGTATCATATATTACAAGTATATTTAGAGATTTACTAATGGAGCAAGTTGCAATATAGCAAAAGAAATATTGCAAAAACATGCGTTCCAATATAAGATAAATCCAATGATGATTGGTCGAAGACTAAAAAACCAATATTTCACTTTTTCTCTGTAATTTAAGTCTGGTGAGATGCACCTTTGTTATTGCAAGCATCGTTTGCCTCTGAAAATACAAGTAATGCCTTGTTTCAATTACCTTTGGTGAATGTAAATATGTTCTCAATCGTCTGCATCCAATAACTACAATTTGCACCTGGTCGTCTACCTCTAATAAATTCAACAAGCGACTGTTGATCAACCATTGATGAATTCAAAAAGCGTCTAATTGTCTGCCTCTGATGAATTAAACAGGTGGTTGTTCATCTACCACTAATCAATTCAACAAGTGTCTGTTTGTCTGGCTCTAATAAGTATTACAAACAAGTTACTAACGAATACTTCATCTCCGTATTTAAGAAGAATTCACTTAGTCCATTACGTGTTTATGTGTGTGTGTGTGTGTGAGAGAGAGAGAGAGAGTGTGTGTGATAGAAAGATAGACAAAATGTGATATTTTGATAAATGAAGGGAAAGGAGATAATTTCCACTATACTTCCTTAAATATTATTTCCCGTACCAAAAAACAAAATTAGTTCCCCATTTTTTTCTCAAAACATATTTTCTTCTTCCTGTTACCGTGAGCAAACCCCAACATCATCACAGTCTCTAAACCTCTCGTTTTCCTTAATTTTCGAAATCCTTTAAACCCAATCTTAAAGTTCTTTAAAACTGTTTTTAAACCTTGCATGTCCAAATCTATCCCTACGCTCCAAGAGAAATCAAACTCAATTAGGGGACAACAACCCAAAATTGGAGAACTTGAGCCAAAGCTGCAATTCAAAACCAATTTAATCACAACATATCTTCACCCTTAATCCAAACTATGAGTTCTTTTTATCAATGTTTTTTTTTATCATCTGAGACTGGGGTTTTAATTTTATTACAAAATTCTGAAGTTGTTTGGGAAAAAGAGGAATGGAAGAAAAAAAAACTAAAATATCGAGGAAAAAGGAAATCTAGCCCATAGGAATTTCATGGAAAATTTTAGCTTATATCTGTTAACTTAGAATATGCATGTTGTTTATCTCTAGGTGATGTTTGTGAATGAATTATATGTTAGAAAAATTTAATTAGATGTGCATAACTAGATTTAAGGTCAGTATGCTTGTCGAGAACAAATTTTGCTTGTTACTGTTGTTTCCTTATATGTGTATGTGAAATTGTGAGTTATGTTACATAAACTTCTTTAGTATGACGATTTTGGACACTGAAATTCTATAAATAAATTCTTTTGGGTTATTAGGGATTATGGAAATTATAGTGTGAGGAAATGGAATTTTTGCATATATGTGTTTTAAAACTACATCCAAATGATTCTTCATGACTCTTATGTTGTTATTAATTTCACGACTCTTATGTTGTTACAAATTTCATGACTTTTATATTGTTACAATTTTCATACTTCGATGTTGTTACTATTTTCATGACTTCAATGTTGTTTCTATTTTTCTGTATATGATTTCTGTTTTGAAATAAGGACTTAGGATGATAATTTTTATGGATGAATGATGCATTTCATATATGACATAGAAAAGACATTTCATATAAAACATCTCAAGTTTAGTACAATATCATTAATTAGAACATGCATGGCCTTATTAACGGTGGGACATTTAGGTTATTCTAGGCATAAAATAACAGATAAAGGAGAACAATCAAGACGCTGATTGGGGTTTGGTCAGACCATTTTTACCAATCAAGACTTATTATCTTGGTGACCCCCAACAAGATATTGAGTGACTTTTCCTTATTCCAAAGGAAAAAATTTGAGGTCATGCATATTTTTTTTAAAATAAAATATATAATAATAATAATACTTTTATAAGTAAAACTTTTATAAAAATTAAAAGTGAAAATTTTAACTTGAGATATATAATTGTTTTCATGTTTCCCCCTCTATTTTTCAGAGCTCATTGTGATATTTTATCTCACCCCATTTATATTTTTATTTAGCAGTTGAAGGAACATCAGACATGAATTTAGCATCAGAAGATCAGTTCCAATCTTGTGGAATTAGAATTTGATGTTTTATTTTATGATGTAATTAGACAATCGTGGTTTATTTTCAAGATGTAATTTTTTTTAATTATTAAACAAGTTGTAAACTATATTTATAAATGTAGTTTTCAGTTATGTTAGTGATTCTAACTTATTATTTATTATTAGTTGCCTCTATTTTATTAAAGTATATGGATCCAATTGTCATATTCTAGACAACTGACAATGAGTCTTACAACATAAAACAAAAAGAATGAGTGAGTTATCCTCTCATAGAGAGTTATTAGAGTTGATGTAAATCAGTCAAAGTGTTGTCACAAACTTGTATTGATATATGACATAATCTGTAACATCCTCTCAATAAGAGTTAGAATCCTAAAAACAAACTTTGTGTTAAATCAAACATAAACTAAAACTAATGTAAATTAGCCTGATACTGGCAACAACCTTTTCATCCTTAAACCTTTTCATCCTGAAAATGTATAACGACTCTCATGAACCTTAATGGATGAATACCAGAAGGTTGAGTAAGGTTCTGATGACGACAGTCTAGAGAGGGAGAGTTAAGAATACTTGTATACTATATATTGAAATAATGGCTTAAATAGTCAACTGTACTGAGGTAAAATCTCTTTGAAGGGGGAGGACTAGATGTATCAACTTTTGTTGTGAACTAGTATAAAATACATGTGTCTCCTATTGTAACACCCCGTTTTTCAAAGCGAGGGTGTATTTTTTTTTTTGAAAGAAAAAGAAATTAAAATAAAATAGAGAAATAAATAAGGATTTACCTTTGGATAAATATTTAAGTCATTTCAATTTATAAGCAGCGGAAAAGTTTTTTTTTTCGAAATATGAATCCAAAGTATTTACACCTCAAAAAATTGGTGCATGGAACCCATCAAAAATAAACTGTCATACTGACAATATTAGTAAAGATACAATTTTCCAATTTAAAATAAACGCATTTCAAAATAAAGACATATGTTCCCTCTATGTCAACCTAATCTGATCATTCTACAAAACAAACTAAAAACTATACACCCTGAGTGATCTCCACGCGCCCTGTAAGATCCTTCTAACGTAGTTCCAGTCAAGCATTTCCATCTATATCTCCATCCACAGGGTATGAACCGATAGGATTGTCCTGGCTCTCATCTAAGGGCAAAGCCCAGATTTCCACAATAGTTGTAAAGGGTTACCAACCAAAATTAACAATTAACACATAACATTTAAGTTTTCAAATGCACAAAATACCCTTCTCAACTTAGCATGCATCTTAAAAAGGTTTTCCATATGCTAAAAGTTCATACAATGCTTACCAAATGATAATGAAATCAAAATAAAGTTCTCAATCCATCAAGTAATACATAACTGACCAAAACATTGATAAATCAATTGAGCAATCGAATATCTAACTCAAAATAAGAATTTATAATGGGCCAATCGATTGGGCAAATAGATTTCCTAAATTTTTTTTTGTGAAAACTGAGGTGCCACCTATCACGGGTCAACACGATTTACTAAAAAGCGTAAATCGTAAACGTACCACCTATCACGGGTCAGCACGATTTACTAAAAAGCGTAAATCGTAAACGTACCACCTATCACGGGTCAATACTGTTTACCAAGGTGCCACCTATCACGGTCAGCACGATTTACTAAAAGAAAAAGCGTAAATCATAAATGTACCGCCTATCACAGGCCATAGTACTATTTACCGAGGTGCCACCTATCACGGGTCAGCACAACTTACCAAAAAGTAAATCGTAAACGTACCACCTATCACGGGTCAATACTGTTTACCGAGGTGCCACCTATCACAGGTCAACACAATTTACCAAAATGAAATGCATCAGCATACACTGATTCCATCCACAACAATCGTTAAATAAATGCATATATTAAAAGATTCCCCATTTTTAATACTCATTTAACTTAACCGACTTTCACACCAAATATTAAGCGAACAGACATATTAAGAGATTCCCCATTCTTAATATTCTTTTAACTTAAGCGATTTTCAAAACAACATTAAGTAACGAAGACATTAAGAGATTCCCCATTCTTAATATCCAGTTAAATTAAACGATTTCCAAAAACAACATTAAGTAACCAAGACATTAAGAGATTCCCCATTCTTAATATCCAGTTAACTTAAATGATTTCCAAGGCAACATTAAGTAACCAAGACATTAAGAGATTCCCCATTCTTAATATCCCGTTAACTTAAACGATTTTCACAAACACACATTAAGTAAACAAGACATTAAGAGATTCCCCATTCTTAATACTCGTTTAACTTAATGGTTTTCAAATTCCACACAAAACAGCTCAAACGTATTATCAATTCAATCCACGATTCACACCAAAACATAACCATTCGTTTCTCCACAAACTTGTTTTCACGACAACATTAAGTAAACGCAGACATTAAGAGATTCCCCATTCTTAATACTCATTTAACTCTAATGGTTTTCAAATTTCATGCAGAACAATTCAAACATTTTATCAACTGCAATCATAAACATCTCAGATTTCATTAGTATTAATTAAGAACGCGTCAAATACAACGAACACAGATCAACACAACATACCACTCAAACACATCAAATTTCATTTACTCAAAACATACACAAATGAGTTAAATTCATTTTCCCCAAATCAATACTTTAACCCTAACAACATTCTTTTCCACACAACCACAGATAAGTCCCTAAATGCAAACTAAAAGTTTTGAAGGAGTCCTTACCTTCACATTAGCTTTAACATGCGATTACGGCCCCGTGAGTAAATCCGGTAAATTTTCAGCTCGCTACACCGCTTCCAAAGTTAGTTCCCTAGCACCGTAGCATGGTAGTGAGCAGCTTTCCCTTCTATCTCTTTGCGAAACGAAGCTTAGAGCTAGGTGAAACGGGGAGGTTTGCGTTTGACGGTTTTTGAAATCTCTAACTTCGTTTTCGAATCCGAGAAGGAGGAAGGAGTTGGGAACTTGATCTTTCTCACCCACTAACCTTGGGTTTCAATTTTCGAACTCAAAGGAAGCAAGAAAAACGAAAATGGAGGAAGGAGGGAGGGAGGGTCTCGCGCGGCTGAAGGAGGAAGAATTGAGTTCTGTTTTTTCTTTCCTTTCCTTTTCCCTTCTTTCTATTTCTATTTCCTTTCTATCTCCTTCCTTTTTCCCTCCACACAAACATATATATATAAATATATTTTAATATATTATAATTAAAATAAAACCAACAATTATCTAACAACTCTTACCCCCATCATTTCATTCCCCTCGTAATCTAATTTAATAAAAATATCTACTCTCGTCGCAACTCAATTGACCGGTACAATTTTTCAGCAACCCGAGATATTTTTAACAAAATTGCCCGGTATTAAATCCTTTGTAACGTAAATAAATTATTTTCCGACCAATAATTTTAATCCAATTTCCAAAAATATATTTTTGGCATTTAACTCCCTCAATACCAAAAACTAGGCTAACAACCTAAGAAATTCCATACAAAATACCTTAAAATTTCATAACTTAGGATTTAAAATTACGGGTCTTACACCTTTATCCTCTTCTATTTCTCACATCTTAGTTCTTTATGGTTCAACATTACTCTATATAAACATGTCTGTAAAAGTAAGTTGAATGTTTTGCTAAAGAACTTTTTTGTAAGTAAACTGGAGTAGCTTTAAGAAACAATAAACACAATTCAAACCTCCAATTTCTTGTGTTTTTCCAGCACCTTTAGTGGCATGAAACCTTACGAGAGGTCTTATTCAGTGGCGTGTTTAACCTCGTAACTTACGAATGGCCAGGATGTAGTTCTTCTCCCCTTGGAAATTAATGTAGCTTCACTTATAGTTACTAAAGAAAGAAAACTTAGCATGTATGAGTATTAGCAAGCTATGTTAATGGAAATGGATTAAATGGATAAGGATCGACTAATGCATTTAACCAGGATCTAAAATTCAAAGATCAAAATCATAAAAGGTTATAATAACGAGATAAACATAAAAGATTCGTGGAAGGTGATGTAGTTTGGAAAATCATTTTACCAGTTGGGTTTAGAAACCATAACATTGGAGAATGGTCTCCTTATTGAGAAGGCCCTTCATTTTAAGCAAAATCATTAGTGAAGGATCCTATCAGCTAGTGAATATGGTGGGTGAAGAAATGAATAGAAGCATAAATGGAAAATACTTACAAATATATTATCCTACTATTTGGGAAAGTATTGAAGGGAAACACCCATGAAAATTTCCATTTAATGTTTGAAAAATTAGTAGCCACACGCCAACAACCTAGCCAATTAAGAATTACAAACAAAGCCCTAAGTGACCAGATCTCTATTGGTTTCCTTAACAGGGTCTTCAATGACTACTTCATTAAAAAGGAAGAGAACCTAAGGTAAAAGATGAATCATTGTTAAGTCTCTTCAATAGCTACCTTCTCATGTGCTTCAGTCATAGCAGGCTCAGCTGCCAAAGATTGAAGGTGTTGCATGTGAGGGAACACCAATAGGAGCCCTAGCCTCAACCAAATAAAGTTTGAATTTCTCTAAAGCTCACGCTTGAGTTTCAACACTTCTTAGCCAATAGTAAAGTCTAAGTCAAGACTTGCCTTTTGATCCAACAAGGGCTTTAGGTCACCATTAATACGAGTTGATTTGATATATAAACCCATTTGTCGATTGTTGGTTGTTTTGATGGTATCAGATAACTGTGAAGCTTTTGGTTGTAGCCGTCACATTTCCTCCTTAATCATTTCCTACTCAGCTTTAAGGAAGCGCACGTTGTCGTCAATATCTATTTGCATCAGATGGATGTTTTCCTTTATTCCTCAAGATTTGAGTAGGCTTGCTTAAATTTTATCTATATGGACTAGAGAACTTCTATCTCATTGAGCTTGTGGGAGGCACGCTCGTATTGATCCTTAATGCGTTGGTAGTCTCTATAGATATGGCTCAACTTTCATCCCAATTTGTTGAAAATCTCTTATTGTAGGAAGGAATTCCATTGGCCGATCCCAACCATAATAATAGAGATCTCAAAGTAGAAACATCTTTCGGTATGGTGCAGATCTCCCTTAGTAGTGTTGCATCAACCATGTCCATATCTTCTTTAGTTGAAAAAGAGACCGAGAAAGGGCCATCGACAATTTTAGAGAAGTATTATCTCAATTCCTCTTTAGAAATGTTTGGCAAGACAGGGAATACGTCACTAGGTGTAAGAGAAGCTTGCATATGAGGTGTTTGAGCTCTTAAAGACGAGATTTACTGATGGAAATCAGGAGACCTAGTGGTCTCATGGTCAGGTTTATATATGCCAAAAAGAATACAAAGACAAAGGTTTGGGCGAATTGGCTATAGATCTATTAAAAAGTGCGAGTGCAAAAGGGTAAATTGGCTAATTTACCTTGGAAGAGGATTTAAGTCAATCCTGTAGAAAATGTAAAACAAGGTCAGTAGGAAGGCACTAAAAGTTGGAAAGCTAAGAAAGTAAAACATGAGTTACTAATTTACCTTTTTGGCTAAGTAACTTGACTTTGCTTTGGGTGGATCATTTGAAGGCCGATTGTGGCACGTTGATAGGCTCTATGGTATCTACTAAATCTTCGTTAGAACTTGAAATTATCAGACGAACTGAGTCGTTATGAAGGGTTTCTTCTTTAAATCCTATATTGACAAAAGGCCACCGATTGACAAATGTGTTAGATTCCCCTAGTAGATTGGGAAACACTGCCATTGAGAAAATGTGAATCTTTTCCATACTCAGGCTAGCGACCATGTTTAGCTTAAGTTCGTCAATAAAGCTCATGATGGCTCCAACAACACTTGATTCATAGTTGAGGGGGATATGTTGTAGGAGTATGGATTTTCTGGCTACACTTTGAGGATTGTAGCTTTGCTAAAAGTTTTTTGTTTATAATATCTAACTTCAAACCAAAAAGCAAGTCTCTGACCGTCAGAGTCCTGGCCCAATTTTAATTTAGGGTAGCTTAGGTGTGGTTTAAGATTGTCTCGTCCTCCACCAAACATCTAGCTTGGACCATAACCTTCCAAGAAGATAGGATTATAATTGAATGACATTTGATTCAGTGAAAACAATTACTCAACTATTGTGCAAGTTGGTTGGTCATTGCTTACAAGATGGATTAGTCTTTTCCATTGGACTCGTCCCTCATTATGAATCAAGTCAAAGTCTAAACCAAAATTGGAGGGAGGGACTATATGTAATGCCTAATGTTTAACTATGAATCTTGAAAAACACTTGTACACAATGCAGATAGGTTTTCAATTTAAGAATATCAAAGTGCTTGCAAATAATTTTAATCGGGTCTCAAAATATATATTAAAATATATATAAATATTAAATATGCTATTAATTCTAATATAATATATTTTTGATATTTAATTCATAAAATTAAATAAAATTGGCTAAATGCCTCAATAATTCAACACAAAACACACTAAAATTTGCATAATTTAGAATTTAAAATCTAAGGGTCTTACATTACTACCCCCCTAAAATTAGTTTCGTCCTCAAAACTACGCATCGATAAACAACTCAGGGTGTTGTTCCCTCATCTTGCTCTGCAATTTCCAAGTCGCATCTCCAGTAGTGGGATTCCAAATTACCTTGACCAAGGAAACATCATTGAATTGTGTTCGGTTCGATCACATGTGATAGATCTGTAAGGTATTTCCTTAACTGCGACACATGATATACATCGTGAATTTCAGTATCGGAGGCAATGCAATCCGATAAGCAACAGGTCCAATTCGTGCAGAAATCTGATATGGTCCAATGAATTTCGGAGTCAATTTCTTCGATTTCATAGCTCTGCCAATTCCAGTAGTAGGTGTGTGTAAGACCCACAGTTTTTAAATCCCAAATTGTACTATTTTAGGGTATTTTAGTGTTGAACTCTGAGGCTTTTTAGCCAAATCATTGTATTTTGGTTTTTAATGAATTTAATGCCAAAAATATATTTGGAGCCCCGATTAAAATTATTTGTCGGAGAATAATTTATTTACGCTACGAATAATTTAATATCGGGAAATTATGTTATAAATATATCTAGTTGCTGAAAATTTTATCTATCAATTGAGTTGCGACGAGAGTAGACATTTTTATCAAAATGATTTGAGATGTGAGTAAAGTGATGTGTGTAAGAGTTGTTAGATATTTGTTTGGGTTTGGATTTAAATATAATATATATATATATGTATATGTATATGTATTAGAAATGAATGAAAGTAATAGAGAAAGAAACATAAACGTTTCCTTTGTTCCTTGCCTTCGCGACACTTCTTCTTCATCCTTCCTCTTCTTCTTCTTTCATTTTCATGGCTTATTTTGCTTCAAGAAAAGAAACCCAAGGCTTGGTGGGTGAGAAAGCAAATAATTTCTCAGCTTCATTCTCCCTCTTTGATTTGAAAACGAAGAAAAACGGTGTTAGGGATTTTCAAACCGTCAAATGAAAAATCTTCACATTTCATCTAGATCTAAGCTTCATTTCGCGAAGAGATAGAAGGGAAAGTTTCTCACCACCATGCAACGGTGCTAGTGAACTAACTTTGGAAGCGATGTCGCGAGTGGAGATTTTACCGGAATTACTCGCGGTACCGTAATCGCTTATTAAAGCTAACGTTAACGTAAGGGCTCCTTCCAAAGTTTTAGTTTGCATTTAGGGACTTATCTGTGGTAGTGTGGAAAAGAATTTTGTTAGGGTTGAAGTGTTGATTTGGAGAAAATGAATTTAATACTTTTATGGGTGAAATTCTAATGTTGGGTTTTGGCGATATTGATGAGTGTTTCGTGGAAAATGAATTTAACTCATTTATGTATGATTTTGAGGAAATGAAATTTGATGTGTTTGAGTGGTGGGCTATGATGATTTGTGTTTGTCATATTTGACGTGTTCATAATTAATACTTATAAATTTTGAGATGTGTTTGTGTGGATTTTGTGGAAAAATGAACTGATGTGATTTGGTGTGAATTGTGGATTGAATTTGAGAATATGTCTGAGTATGCTCTGTGGGGAATTCCAAAATCATTAGAGTTAAACGAGTATTAAAAATGGGGAATCTGTTAATATCTTTGTTTACTTAATGATTGTCGTGAAAATTGTTAGAGTTAAACGAGTATTAAAAATGGGGAATATTTTAATATCTGCATTTACTTAACGATTGTCGTGGATAGAGTTAGAGTATGCTCATGCATTTCATTTTTGGTAAATTGTGCTGACCCGTGATAGGTGGCACCTCAGTAAAAAGTACTTCGACCTGTGATAGGCGGTACATTTACGATTTACGTTTTTGGTAAATCGTGCTGACCCGTGATAGGTGACACCTCGGTAAATAGTACTTCGGCCTGTGATAGGCGGTACGTTTACGATTTACGTTTTTTTTGTAAATCTTGCTGGCCCGTGATAGGTGGCACCTCGATATACAGTACTGGTCTGTGATAGGCGGTACATTTACGATTTACGCTTTTTAGTAAATCGTGCTGACCCGTGATAGGTGGCACCTCGGTAATTTAGTACTTTAGCCTGTGATAGGCGGTACAATTATGATTTACGGCCCTTCGAGGAGGGTTTTGGTTTGGAATTCCGAGTCCATGCATTTTGGCATATACGCATTGCATTAGGGTGCTTGACACACGAGTCGTGTTTGATTCAAGATTATGATTGAGTGTTTGAACTCAAGTTGTCGTGGTGATTGTGCTATAATTGCTAAGTGTTATGTTTTGGAATTGTGTGTGAGTGTGATTGATTGCAAAACCATTTCGAACACAAGTTGTCGTGGTAATTGGGTTATAATTTCCAAGTGTGGATGTTTTAGAATAGTGTGATAGTGTGTTTGATTGCAAAACTATTTCTAAACTCAAAATGTCGTGGTGATTGGGTTATAATTGCTAACTGTTATGTTTTGGAATTGTGTGTAATTGTGATTGATTCAGTTTATGTAGTTTTAGAAAAACTTCAGAAAAAACGATTTCCCAATCGATTCTGTTAAAATGTAATACCAGCCTATTCGACTGTCTAATCGATTATTACGTTTCTTGTTTTCTTGAATCTTGAAAATATCTTGAACTAATGGATTTGCCAATCATTTTGGCTTATTACAGTAGCTCAGCTATTTATTTCAATCGACTGTTCAATCGATTTCTTTAATCACAGGACACAGGTCTGATAAAACCATTTAGGAAATCGATTTCCCAATCGATTGACTCAGCAAAATCTTTGTTCTATGAATCACAAAATTGATTTCTCAATTGATGTACAAATCGATTGTCCAATCGATTGATTTAAACCCAGAATACAGGTTTCACTAAAAACCTTTAAGAAATCGATTTCCTAATCGATTTACTTAGTAATAAACTTTTATTCTGAGTCAGACAATCGATTGCCCAATCGATTCATCAATTGACTGGTCAGTTGATTTATTACTTGATTGATTAAAACCTTATTTTGATTTCATTTTTACTTGGCAAGTATTATATGAATGTTTAGCATATGGAAACCCTTTTAAGGTGCATGCTAAGCTGAAAGGTTATTTTGTGCATTGAAAACTTAAATGTTATGTGTTAATTGTTAATTTCGGTTGGTGACCCTTTACACTATTATGAAATCTGGGCTTTTCCCTCATATGAGAACCAAGACAATCCTACCGGTCCGTACCCTGTGGATGGGAATGTAGTTGGAAACACCTGACTGGAGCTATGTTAGGAGGATGTTGCGGGGCGCGTGAAGATCACTCAGGATGTATAGTTTTTGGAGAATGATCAGATTAAGTTGACGTATAGGGACTAGATGTCTTTCTTTTGGATTGTGTTTATTTTAAATTGGAAGACTGTACCTATACCAATATTGTCAGCATGACATTTTATTTTTGATGGGTCCCATGTACCACTTTTTGGATGTGTAAATAAATTGGATTCGTATTTCAAAAACTATTCCGCTGTTTGTAAATTATGTTGACTTAATTGTCGTTGTGTTATGACTTAAATATTTATCCAAAGGTATTTCCTTATTTATTTCTTTGTTTTATGAATTTGTTTTGAAAAAAAAAACTATACTCTCGCTGTTAAAAATTGGGGTGTTACAGTGTGACTCTCATAAACACATGATCCCCTTGCTCGAATTCCAAAGGTCTGTGTCGTTTGTCTGCATAACTCCTCTAACGATCCTATGAGACCTTCATTTTCTCTTTTATCTTCTTGACCGTAGTTGTAGTTTGTTTCACCATCTCAGGTCCTACAATCATACTTTCACCGTCCTTATACCAACACAAAGGCGTTTGACACTTGTGTCCATACAGAACCTCATATGGTGCCATTCCAATACTTGTGTGGATACTATTGTTGTAGGTAAACTCAACCAACAGAAGTACATCATCCCAACTTCCTATATCATCTAATACACATGCTCTCAATAAGGACTGATTTGTCCTCTCAGTCTGTCCGTTTGTTTGTGGATGGTAAGCTGAACTCAATCTTAGTTTTGTTCCTAACGCTTCATGCAATGCTCCCCAAAAGTGCGACGTGAATTTCGGGTCATGGTCTGATACAATACTCGACGGTACTTCGTGTAATCTCATAATCTCAACAATGTAGATCTATGTTAGCTTATCTACCTTATAGATGGTATTTACTAGTACAAAGTGTGCGGATTTAGTAAATCGATCCACTATCACCCATATAGAATCATTTTTTCTCCTTGTTTTCGGCAATCCAGTTATAAAGTCCATGGAAATGTTGTCCCAATTCCACTCAGGTATATCTAAAGGTTGCAGCATTCCAGCAAATCGCTAATGTTCCACTTTCGCTTTCTAACAAGTTAAACAAGTTGATACATACTCTACTACATGTCTCTTAATTCCTGGCCACCAAAAATTTTGCCTCAAATCCTAATACATCTCAAAATATTATTTCTGGTACACAAATCGTACTATTACATCTCAAAATATTATTTGGTTCGATCTTAAACTCAGTTGTCTTCCCTTGTACTATTAGATTCCTGGTTTCTTGAATTAATGTGTCATCTTGAAAATTCACAATTTCTTCAAGTAGTCCACTCGAAATCTTAATCATTCCGAATTTCAAAATTCCCGGTGCAAACTCTACATTCAATTGTAGGTCCCTAAAAGCTTCCCACAACTCTTGTTGTCTAGCCATCACTGTTGAAGATATCGATACACTTCTTCTACTCAGCGCATCAGCCACTACATTGGCCTTCCCAGGGTGGTACTGCAGTGTGAAATCAAAATCCTTGAGAGTCTCCATCCATTTCCTCTAACGCATGTTTAATTCCTTCTAATCAAACAAATATTTCAAACTTTTATGGTCACTAAACACTATGAACGTGCATCCATATAAATAGTGCCTCCAGATCTTCAATGCAAAAACTAATGCAGCAAGCTCTAAATCATGAGTAGGATAGTTTATTTCATGAATCTTCAATTATCTTGAGACGTAAGCTACAGCTTTCTTGTGTTGCATCAGAACACATCCCAAACCTTGGTGAGATGCATCACAGTAAACTTCATATGGTTCTTCTGGTTGTGGTAATACCAATATTGGTAAGGTTGTCAACTTTTTCTTCAGTAACTGAAAATTTTTCTCACACTTCTTTGTCCATGCAAATGGTTGATCTTTTCTAGTAAATTGTGTCAACGGAGCTACAATCTTCACAAAACCTTCAATAAACCTCCTATAATATCCTGCCAGTCCTACAAAACTTCGTATATTAGTGACGCTCTGAGGCTGCTTCCAAGCAAGAATTGTCTCAATCTTTTCCGGATCCACAGCGATTCCTTCCTTGGTTATCACATGTCCTAAGAAATTTACTTTCTCTAGCCAAAACTCACACTTCGATAAATTGGCATACAATTGCTTCTCGTGTAAAATTTCAAGAACTTGGCGCAAATGTTCTCCATGTTCTTCCTCAGTCCTTGAATAAATCAAAATATCATCAATGAACACCACAACAAATCTATCTAGAAATGGACTAAAAATTATATTCATGTAGTCCATAAAATTGTTGGTGCATTGGTAACTACAAATGGCATAACTAGATATTCATAATGTCCATAATGAGTTTTGAAAGCAGTTTTCTGAATATCTCCTTCTCTCACTCGAATTTGATGGTAACCTGACTTCAAGTCAATCTTTAAAAATATCGATCCATCAAATCATCGATACGTGGTAAAGGATAACGATCCTTAATAGTCGCCTTATTAAGTTGCCAATAATCCACACATAAGTGTGAGCTTCCATCCTTCTTCTTAACTAGCAACACCGGAGCTCCTCATGGTGATACATTTGGCCTAATAAATTTCTTCTCCAACAAATCATCAATTTGGCCTTTGAGCTCATTTAATTCCAATGGTGACATTCGATACGGCGCACTTGAAATTGGTCCGGTTCCTAGGTGCAAATCAACGAAGAACTCCACTTCTCTTACTGGAGGTAGCCCTGGAATTTCCATTGGAAATACATCTTGGTACTCCTTTACAAGCACTACGTCTTCTTTGTTCACATTCACCTTTGCATCCATGTTGGCCAAAGACAGAAACTCATGAGTTTCTTCTCTTAGTGACAATCCGAGTTTGTTAGCAGCTAGATACTTAACAACTCCTGGTTCAGGGAAAAGAACCAATTTGCAAGCACAGTCCAAGATCACATAATGATACGACATCCAATCCATACCGAGAATGACCTCGAGTGATTGTAGAGGTAGACAAATCAAATTAATCAAGAAATCCCTATTCTAGATAGTTACTTGACAATGTAAACTTGCAGAATTTACTGTCAAAGTCTTAGCAAGTGTAGAAACAATCAAATCAAAAGGTAGAGACGACATAGATAACTTCAAACGATTCACATAATCCATAGCAATGAAGGAATGGGTTGCCCCCGAATAAAAAAGTGCAGTTAGAGTGTTACCTGCAATCTCACAATCACGTTGAATCAGATTGCTAGATGGATTTCTAGCTTCAGCACCCACGCAATAAACGCGTTCTCTAGCTGTAGGAAGAGTAGCCCTAGTTGCATTCACTATTGGTTCCACCTTTAGATCCCTGCAATCCCTTGCACTGTGCCCTGGCTTCTGGCAATTGTAACAAATTGGATTGTTAGAGGTACAAGCAATAGCATAATTTCCTTTTTTTCCAAATCGAAAACATCGAATCACTTGTCCCAATTGTCTTCCAAAGTTCTGGTTCCCTGGGTGATTTTGACTACTGTTGTTGTTCTGCAGGCGGTTATATGGCTTAACAACTTGTTTTTCTTTGTTGTTCTGAAGGTTTATCCGACTAGGGCCCCCAGAACTGCAGTTCCCTCCTCGGTTGGCTCTCTTGTACTTCATGTCCTCAACTTCTCTATATTTCTCCACTAAGACTTGGAAACGTTGAATTCCCACATAAACTAATTAAATTCATTTTTCACAAAATCACACCTCAAATACATCAAATTTCTTCTCCACAAAATCACAAATAATGTCTTAAATGCAAACTAAAAGTTTGGAAGGAGCCCTTACCTCCTTTGTAGCTCTAACTGTAAGACATATGACTCCTCGATCATAATTTTGATATAATATCCAAACATACAATGTATATGCATTATTTGATTGATCCAATGGTTTGAATTGAGAAATATTTCAGGGAAATAAACAAATACTACACATTTGGACAAAACTTGGAAGTCAAGCAATCACTCAAAAGATGGATGATATACTACCAGCTTGAAGAATGATGTATAAGTGTGTCTAGTGTTAATAGTGTCCATTAGGTAGACTTAATCATATTGATTTCTCACATAAATCTGCCAATCAAATCATAAAATAAGTTTTAATCAATCAAGTAATCAGTCAACCAATAAATCAATTGGGCAATCGATTGTCTGACTCAGAATTAGAGTTTTTACTAAGTGAATCGATTGGGAAATCGATTACTTAAAGGGTTTTAGTGAAACATGTACTCTCGGTTTCAACCAATCAATTGGACAATCGATTAGCACGTCAATTGAGAAATCTGTAAGACCCATAGTTTTAAAATCCCTAATTATATTATTTTAGGTTATTTTGTGTTGAATTTCTTAGACTTTTAGCTCAATTTTCGGTATTTAGTGAAGTTAAATGCCGAAAATATATTTTTGGAAATTGAATTAAAATTATTTGTCAGAAGATAATTTATTTACGTTGCGAAGAATTTAATACCAGACAGTTTATCTGACAATCTACCACGTTTCATCTAGATCTAAGCTTCGTTTCGCAAAGTGATAGAAGGGAAAGTTGCTCACCACCATGCTACAGTGCTAGTGAACTAACATTGGAAGCGACGTCGCGAGCGGAGATTTTACTGGATTAACTCATGGTACCGTAATCGCATGTATTAAAATCGATTTGCCAATCGATTTGGATGTTACAGGGGCTCCACTAGTTATCACAATCAATTTGCCAATCGATTTGGTATGTTACTGGGGCTCAGCTGTTAAAAACATCGATTGCCCAATCGATTTCCCAATCGGTTCCCCAATCGATTGATTTAAACCCAGAATACAGGTTTTGTAACACCCTAAATTTGATAATAAACTATTTTATTAATTAAATAGAATTTTAAACAATTAATTTGATGATAAAATTATTTTAGAATATATGTTGATAAATTTTGTGAGTAATTTTTGTTATAGGAATGTTTTCTATGATGTGTTAGTTTGATAGATATTATATTTAATGAGCAATATAAATAGTAAATATTTTATTTTATTATTTTATATATTTTTCTAAATATAATAGTATTTTAGTGTAATATTTTAAAGAATAAGGTTTTATATGATTTTAAGTGTATATGTGAGTTGGTAATTAATATGATATTTTCTTATATGTTTGACTAATGTTAAGTGCGTACATATTTATATTTTAATTATTTTTAAGTATATCTTATTTTAATTATTTTTAAATATATCTTATTTTAATTATTTATTCTATAAATAATTATATTGAGATCGTAGTAATATTGTGTTTGATTTTCTTTGTTTTTATATATTCATTTTGAAATTGTGATTATATATATATATA
>JBBPBS010000417.1:1636686-1669521 GCA_037974835.1 Cicer judaicum
ATAACTATTTTCTATTTTTAGTTATATTTTTTATAAACAATTATCTTGATATAGAATTGATATTGTGTTTGATTTGGTTTATTTTTAAATACTTGTTATGGTATTGTGATTTTATATATATTCATTATGATTTAGTAATTAATATAAAATATTGATTTTATACTTATTTATTTTATAATTTTGACTATTTTCTAATAGGATGGTATTATTATAATGTGAGTATTTTGAGAAATAAGTATAACTGTGGAGATTATTTTGAATGTGAGAGTTTTGATTATTAGTAAGATGTTTTTTATATTAATTATTTTAATTACTCTAATTTATAAAATATTAGTAATGTTTGGAAAACTAAATGGTGTTTGGAGGGATATTAAAAAAAGAGATTAAATAATTATTAGTTTTATTTTAATAAAATAAAAATAATAATATAAAATATAAATAAAGAGACCAATGGGTTTGACTCTAGGAACCCTAATTATTAATAAAATATAACAAACAAAAGAAGGGAAGGGAGTTGGAAGGGCAACCGTAAAACCAAAGAGGAAACACAACAACAACTCTATCGTTTTACATCGGTGATCAATAACTGTTCCAGAAAACTTTCTCAATTTTCTTCCAAATCTGAGTATGTTGTTTCTTTTATTTAGTTAGTCAATTAAACACAATTTTTCAGATTTTTAACAACCCGAATTTCTCCCTAAAATACCCGATTTCTCCATTTACAGAAATCCTTATTTTGCACCGTTCTCCTTCACCGTAAGTCCGATTTGAGTGAAACCAACGCCAAAACGACCGTGTGAAAAGTGGCTATATTATCGACTGATTAGGTTTCTGATTTATGGTAATTTTCCTTGACCGAATTTCGAATTTAGTTTTTTAGATTATCTTCTCATAATTTATTTTTGACGTTTACCCATAAAATGTCGAGTTAGATTAGTTGAGGGACAAAGAGTCAAAAAGCAAAAAATGTTTGGGCATCGAATCGTATTCATAGGTGAAAGCATCGAAATAAGGTAAGGGGTGAGAGAGCGTTTGAATTCATGAGTATAATATATTGTGAGATGAACGGGAAAACCATATTTCCCAACGATTCATCCGAGGCTTGCTACGTACGGCAGTAGCCCTTTGAGTGATAAATTAATTAATTTACTAATATTGAAATTGTGAGATTAAAATATAGAATAGAAATATTTGTAGGGTGTTGATTGATTTAATTTCATTGAATGTGTGAAATTGATATTATTGTCATATTGGGTGTCGACTTAAATATATATATATATATATATATATATATATATATATATCTGTGTGATTAGATGAGTTTATGTGATGTGATAACAAAAGATGGACGTGTTGTGGTAGTTTTATGTGATGATGATGATGTATGATTAATTATTGTGATGTTATAAAATTGTGATAAGTTTATGTGATGATGTTTGAATGATGATAGTGATGCTATAAATTTGTGATGAGTTTATGTGATGAGATATGATTAATGATAAGGATGTTGTGAATTTGTGATGAGAATATTGAAGTAACTCCATAATTGGTGAAATAATTATGATTTCAATTTGTGTTTGAGATGACGATTTTAATGGAGTATCATAAACCAACGAGGGGTGAAAATAAATATTGTGAATTTGTGAAGTGGAGATTATTTTGTCATCATATAGGTAGGGCCTGACAAGCCTAGTGATTCTGGGGAAGTACAACTGAATGAGCCTGATCGTGGCGGTCTGCTGTCGAGCCTTAAGGCAAGATTGTTAGACCTTGGAGGTATTCCGGTGGGGAATTCCTAGGTGACTTGGAGGTAGCACTCCAAATGTCAGGAGCTACCATGCAACACACGTTTACCTCGACTGTCACGTATATGTGTCTCGGGTTGAGTTGAGGGGATCTATGAGGACAGGGCCAATTTGAATTGTCCGTCCACCGGGATGGTGGCATAGTATCATGGCCTCCTAACCAAGTACTTCAGAGTTAGAATGGTACCACATTGTGAAGTAGAGTCTAAGCTCATGCATAGCATTGCATTTTCTTGTGATTGTTTTGTTGTGATTGATGTGTTTCAAAGGTAATAATAATTAGATGATTTGATGTATATTATAATGAGATGATTATTTTATTTGAGTGACTTTGATGTTATAGTATGATACTATGTAAGTAAATATTTTGATATATCGTAAAGTGATTATGATACGGTTCTATTATGATTATTTGCGTGTTCTTCTTAATCATATTATACTATTAACATGATTTCAAAACTCACCTCCTTCGTTGTTTGTGTTTGACTGGCTGGGCCCTGCGTTTGCGAAATCGCAGTTATTACAGGTTAATGAGTCTTGAAGTTCAAGTTTGGGAGGAACCCCGCTCTGATAGGTGATACCGGGAATAAGGGTTTTAATTTGTATTTTACTTATTTAATTTGAATCAAATTTTTGTATGAAAACCTTAGAAGTACTAGTAAGTTTTTAGAATTAAATCAAGTAATTGTACTTAAATCAAGTTTATTGAGATTAAATTGTTTTATTTGATTAATAAAATTTGAATTGTTGCATGTGTATTTTGAGAAACGTGATATCCTAAATTAGTTACAAAAGTTTTTAATTTCTTGAAAATATAATTGTATTTATCCGCTGCAAATTTTATAAAAATATCATACAAATTATTATGTATATTATTTTGGGATTTAGGGTGTCACAGGTTTCACTAAAAACCTATAAGAAATCGATTTCTTAATCGATTTGCTTAGTAAAAACTTTTATTCTGAGTCAGACAATCGATTGCCCAATCGATTCATCAATTGGCTGGTCAGTTGAATTATTACTTGAATGATTAAAACCTTATTTTTTATTTCATTTTTATTTGGCAAGTATTATATGAATGTTTAGCATATGGAAACCCTTTTAAGGTGCATGCTAAGTTGAAAGGTTATTTTGTGCATTTAAAAACTTAAATGTTAAGTTTTAATTGTTAATTTCGGTTGGTGACCCTTTATAACTATTGTGGAAATTTGGGCTTTGCCCTCAGATGAGAACCAGGACCATCCTTCCGGTTGGTGCCCTGTGGATGAGAATGTTGTTGGACACATCTGACTTGAGCTGTGTTAGGAGGATTTTGCGGGGCATGTGAAGATCACTCAGGATGTATAGTTTTGTGGAATGATCATATTAGGTTGACGTATAGGGACTAGATGTCTTTCTTTTAGGATGTGGTTATTTTAAGTTGGAAGACTGTACCTATACCCATATTTTCAGCTTGACATTTTATTTTCGATGGGTTCCATGTACCACATTTTGATGTGTAAATACATTGGATTCGTATTTCAAAAACAATTCCGCTCTTTGTAAATTATGTCGACTTAATTGCCGTTGTGTTGTGACTTAAATGTTTCTCCAAAGGTATTTCCTTATTTATTTCCTTATTTATTTCTTTATTCTATAAATTTGTTTTGAAAAAAAATACACTCTCGCTTTTAAAAATTGGGGTGTTACATTGTGGTATCAGAGCATTGGTTTAGATTTCTTTGGGGATGTGGAGTTTTGGTTATAGATTGTAGGTCAACCTGTAGGTTGGGAGTTGTTATTTGATCATGCGTCGGTTTAGGTGGTTTGAGTTGTCAAGTCCGAAATAATTATTATGTGTTGATGTGGTCAGAAGTTAGTTTTGGAATTATTTGAAGTAGTGTTAAGACTATACTTGATGATGGTTTTATAGGAAAACCTTGCCGCCAAGAAGGAATGACGCTCCAAGAGCCAATGCTAATAGGGATGATCGAATGGCGGAGGCTATGAATAACATGGCTGCTTTTGTTGCTGCACAGACTACTGCCAAAACTCCACGTTATCTTGAAAAGAGGGAAAAAGAGATTCGTGTTGCATAGTCAAGAGGATTAGAAGATTTTCGTTGTTACAATCCTCCCAAGTTTAAGGGGGGTGAGAATTCAGAGAAAGCGGATCAATGGATCCAAGAAGTGGAAAAGATCTTCGAAATGATTAACTGTCAGGCGGGAGTGAAGGTCAACTATGCCACTTATATGCTATTAGGGGATGCTGAGTACTAGTGAAGGAGTACAAGATTGTTGATGGGATCAGCTCACGAGGAGGTGAATTGGGAATCATTCAAAAGGAAGTTTTTAGAAAAATACTTCCCGATGAGTACCAGGACTAAACTGGGTGATGATTTTCTGAAACTGCATCAGGGGAACATGACCATGGGCGAATATGATGCTAAGTTTGAATCGCTATCAAGGCATTTTTGATTTTTCCGTGAAGAGATTGATGAACCATTCATGTGTCATCGTTTCCAAGACGGACTAAAGTATGAGATTCAAGACTCTGTCTTACCCTTGGGAATTCAACGTTTCCAAGTTCTTGTGGAAAAATGTAGAGAAGTTGAAGATATGAAGAATAAGAGGGCTAGCCGAGGAGGGAATTTTAATTCAGGAGGGTCTAGTCGGGTGAATTATCAGAACAAGGGGAAACAAGTTGCTAAACCTTATGACCAACCACAGAACAACAACACATAACAAAATTGCCCGAGGAACCAAGAGTTTGGGAGACAAGTGGGACAAGTGATACGATGTTTCCGATGTGGAGAAGACGGACATTATGCTAATACTTGTACCTTTAAAAGTCCTACTTGCTACAATTGCCATAAACCAAGGCACTTTGCAAAGAATTGCAAGGCTCCGAAGGTGGAACCAATAGTGAATGTAACTAGGACCACTCTTCCTACTGCTAGAGAACGTGTTTATTGGTCGGTGCTGAAGTTGGAAATTCATCTAGCAATCTGATTCAATGTGACTGTGCGATTACAGGTAACCCTCTAACTGCACTTTCTGATTCGGGGGCAACCCATTCCTTCATTGCTATGGATTGTGTGAATCGTTGGAAGTTATTTGTGTCGTCACTACCTTTTGATTTGGTTGTTTTTACGCCTGCTAAGACTTTGACTGAAAATATTGCATGTTTACATTGCCAAGTAATTGTCCATAATAGAGATTTCTCGATTAATTTGATTTTTTTACCTCTACAATAACCCAAGATCATTCTTCGAACGGATTGGAAGTCCTATCATTAGGTAATGATATATTGTACTCAATGTGTCAGTGTCATACTCAGTGTTTAGGTTTGGTACTAAATGGATGTTCCGTACAAGGTGGACGTACATGAGGCTACGTGACATAGTCTTGGGTGATTGCAATTCGTCAATAAGAGCAAAGTTATAGGAAAATACAAAAAACTCAGTGGACCTTGAGAACTTTGGTTGATTGCTTGTGCATTAGGATAACCTTAAGTGTAAGTCGCGGGGAGCGCTATTACAGTTCGGGTAAGATAGCCTAAGCCACTATCATGGTTGTTGGCTATTTATTGACAAATTGTGGGACTGAATCATCCTTAATCTCTTGTTGATAGTAGACAAAATCATGTTGAATGGAACGGACGAGCCTTACCGACTATGGATGTGTGTAGAGTTATTAAGCACCCTATGAAAACGGGTAGACAACACTTTCTTCGAGAAGGCCGGGTGAAACAAGTTGTGACTTGTATGCTGAATTTGAGTACAAACCTAGTGTGGATAGTTACTAGTACTTTAAGTTTCGAGGACGAAACTAATTTTAGGGGGGTAGTAATGTAAAACCCATAGTTTTAAAATCCCAAATTATATTATTTTAGGATATTTTGTGTTGAATTTCTTAGACTTTTAGCACAATTTTCGGTATTTAGTGAATTTAAATGCTGAAAATATATTTTTGGAAATTGGATTAAAATTATTTGTCGGAAAATAATTTATTTACGTTGCGAAGAATTTAATACCGGAAAATTTTGTTAAAAATATCACTCGGTGCTGAAAATTTATCTGACAATTGAGTTGCGACGAGAGTAGATATTTTATCAAATTAGTTTGAGATGGGAGTGAAGCGATGGGTGTGAGAGTTGTTAGATATTTATTGATTTAGTTTTAATTATAATATATATATATATATATATATATGAATATATATTATAAGTAATATATATATATATAGTAAGTAGTATATATAAATAAGGAATATATATACATGTTAGAAGGGAGAAAAAGCTATAAAAGGAAAACAGAAACAGAGGAAGAGAAATACGTTCCACTTCTTTCTTGTGAACCCTTATTCCTCTTCTTCCTACTTCTTTCCATTTTCTTTTTCTTCCTTTGGCTTCAAGAAAAGAAACCCAAGGCTTGGTGGGTGAGAAGACAAGGATTTCTTAGCTTAAATCTTCCTCTTTGATTCGAAAAATGGAGAAAAACTGTGTTAGGGATTTTAAAACCTTCAAACACAATCTACCACGTTTCATCTAGATCTAAGCTTCGTTTCACGAAGTGATAGAAGGGAAAGTTGCTCACCACCACGCTACGGTGCTAGTGAACTAACTTTGGAACCGACATCGTGAGCAGAGATTTTACCGGATATTCTCGCGGTACCGTAATCGCATGTTAAAGCTAACGTTAAGGTAAGGGCTCCTTCCAAACTTTTAGTTTGCATTTAGGGACTTATTTGTGGTTGTGTGGAAAAGAAATTTGTTAGGGTTGAAGTGTTGATTTGGGGAAAATGAATTTAATGCTTTTTTGGGTGAAATTTTAGAGTTGGGTTTTGGTGATATTGATGAGTGTTTTGTGGAAAATGAATTTAGCTCATTTATATGTAGTTTGGAGGAAAGGAAAATTGATATGTTTGAGTGGTGGGTTGTGATGATTTGTGGTTATCGTGTTTGACGTGTTCATAACTAATATTTATAAATTTTGAGATGTGTTTGTGTGGATTTTGTGGAAAAATGAATTAATGTGAATTGGTGCGAACTGTGGATTGAATTTGAGAATATGTTTGAGTATTTTCTGTGAAAAATTTGAAAATCATTAGAGTTAAACGAGTATTAAAAATGGGGAATCTTTTAATATCTATGTTTACTTAATGTTTGTTGCGAAAATCATTAGAGTTAAACGAGTATTAAAAATGGGAAATCTCTTAATATCTCGGTTTACTTAATGTTTGTAGTGAAAATCGCTAGGGTTAAATGAGCATTAAGAATGGGGAATCTCTTAATATCTACGTTTACTTAATGATTGTCGTTCGAATTTTAAGAGTTAAATGGGTATTAAAAACGGGGAATCTTTTAATATCTGCTTTTACTTAATGGTGTTTGTCCGTGAGAGACTACACCCTGGTAAATTGTGTTTGTCCGTGAGAGATTGCACAGGTGTTTGTCCGTGAGAGACTACACTCTGGTAAATTGTGTTTGTCTGTGAGAGACTGCACAGGTGTTTGTCCGTGAGAGACTACACCCTACTAAATTGTGTTTGTCCGTGAGAGACTACACCTTGGTAAATTGTGTTTGTCCGTGAGAGACTGCGCAGGTGTTTGTCCGTGAGAGACTACACCCTTGTAAATTGTGTTTGTCTGTGAGAGACTGCACAAGTGTTTTTCCGTGAGAGACTACACCCTGGTAAATTGTGTTTGTCCGTGTGAGACTACACAGGTGTTTTTCCGTGAGAGACTACACCCTGGTAAATTGTGTTTATCCATGAGAGACTGCACAGGTGTTTGTCCGTGGAAGACTACGTCCTGCTAAATTGTGTTTGTCCGTGAGAGACTGCACAGGTGTTTTTCCGTGAGAGACTACACCCTGGTAAATTGTGTTTGTCCGTGAGAGACTGCACAAGTGTTTTTCCGTGAGAGACTACACCCTGGTAAATTGTGTTTGTCCGTGAGAGACTTCACAGGTGTTTGTCCGTGAGAGACTACACCCCGGTAAATTATGTTTGTCCATGAGAGACTGCACTCGTGTTGGTTCGTGAGAAACTGTACGTTTAGGATTTACGCCTCTCGCGGAGGGTTTTGGTTGGAATTGAGGTTTAAGACTTGTGATAGACTAAAAATTAATAAATCGTGCAGGCCTGTAATAGGTGGCACCTTGGTAATAAGTGCTGGTCTGTGAGACACTGTACAATTACGATTTTCTACTCCCGAAGAGTTTGATTTGAATTTCGAGTCCATGCGTTTTGGCATATACGCATCGCATTAGGGTGTTTGCCACGCGAGTCGTGTTTGTGGAAAGATCAGATTAGGTTGACGTATAGGGACTAGATGTCTTTCTTTTGGGATGTGGTTATTTTAATTTGGAAGACTGTACCTATACCCATATTTTCAGCTTGATATTTTATTTTCGATGGGTTCCATGTTCCACTTTTTGATGTGTAAATACTTTGGTTTCGTATTTGAAAAACAATTCCGCTGCTTGTAAATTATGTCGACTTAATTGTCGTTGTGTTATGACTTAAATGTTTATCCAAAGGTATTTCCTTATTTTTTTATTTGGTTTATGAATTTGTTTTGAAAAAAAAATACACTCTCTCTTCTAAAAATCGGGGTGTTACAAAATCGATTTTGTGATTCACAAAACCAAGCTCGTATTGAGTTAATCTATTGGCAAATCGATTCGAAAATACTTTTTCATCAGACATGGGTTTTGTGATCAACCAAATCGATTGGACAATCAATTGAAACAAGTTTCTTAAGTTGCAAGGTATGTACTAATCGATTAGGTAATGGATTGAAAAAACGAATTGGTTAATCCTTTATTAGAAACATGTTGCATAATCGATTGGCACATCGATTTTAACTAAAATAGTTGAGCTACTGTAACAAGCCAAGTCAATTGGATTAAAACTTTTGAGTCGCTGTGACCAGTCAAGTCGATTGGCATATCGATTGGATTAAAACATCTGAGCCACTATGGCCAATCAAGTCGATTGGCAAATCGATTGGAGTAAAACATGTGAGTCACTGTGATCAGCCAAATCGATTTGCAAATCGATTGAAATAAATGTTTGAGTTACAGGGAGAATTCAGCCCATTGCCAAATCGATTATGACAATGAATATGAATCCATTGAGTAATCGATTGTTTTGATCTCGCTATTTGAACAAAACAACTATAATCGATTATTCAATCAATTCTAATACAAACTTAGTATCAGTTTCTGATTTATGCATTAAAAGAATCGATTGGCAAATCGATTAGTCATATATTTTCAAGATTCAAGAAAAACAAGAAACGCGATAATCGATTAGGCAATCGATTAAACTGAAATTACACTTTTATGAAATCGATTGTTCTAATGTTTTTCTGAAAATATATAAACTGATTCAATCACAAATTTCACATAACTTTGATAACATTGAAACAATTGAAACATAACACTTGAATCATAACAATCATTTTTCTCATAAACTCAATATTGAAATACACTTAGAAAAAGATTGTCATATCTCACTAACAATACATTGGCAAATTCTATGTGAGATATTCATTTGTGATTGTGTCATTCTTCTTAGTCTTCTTTTATTTCTTTTGTAAGAACAACTATCTTTATAGAAGTTTTTGGAAAATCCAGTGGTGTAAACTGGTGGCTATCTTTGTTGGTGCTTGTGTTCATCAAGAAGAAGTCTCAACTTGATCTCGTGAGGGTTTGGCGAGTAGCTCTTAGGGATAAGTTGGTGTTGTAATAGAAGTGATGTTGAGTTGGATGGATAGGTTGCGATTAAGCTGGAAAGTCTGTAAAAAGTACTCAAGTCAATTCTAGTGAAAGGCTGAAATCATTGCTGATCTCAGGACTAGATGTAGGCTATCATACTAATAGCCGAACCAGTATAAATTCCTGGTGCAAGATTTCCTTTATCTCTTCTCTTTATTTTGATATTGCATGAATGTTTGTTCTTGAATGTTTGAATTTGTGAATCTTTGTTTCTGAATAGTTTCTTAAAATTGTCATTGTTAACTTGGTTAATAATCTTGTAAAATTAGTGAAGTCATTTCATATAATTTTTAACAAATAGAGGCCATAATTTTTCAACACTAACAAACGATTACGGCACCGAGATTAATTCCGATAAAAACTTATCTTGTGTCTTCACTTCAAAAGTTAGCTCACTAGCACCGTAGAGTGGCAATGAGCAACTTTCCCTTCTGTCACTTCGCGAAATAAAGCTTAGAAATTGAAGAAAAGTGAGAGTTTGTGTTTTATAATTTTAAAACCACTAACAATGGTTTTTGGCAAACCAAGAAGAAACAAAGGAGGAAACGCTTGGTTGCTTTGATTTCTTCTCTTTCCTCTCCTTATCCTTGCCTTCATACATATGTATATCAATAACTCACTAAATATATATATATATATATTATAATCAAATCAATCCTACATATATCTAAATACTCTTACACACATCACTTTACTCCTATCTCAATCTAATTTAATAAAAATATCTACTCCCGTCGCAACTCAATTGACAGGTAAAATTTTCAGCAACAAGAGATATTTTTAACAAAAATGATCAGTATTAAATTCTTCATAACGTAAATAAATTATTCTTCGACAAATAATTTTAATCGGGTCTCAAAATATATATTAAAATATATATAAATATTAAACATATTATTAATTCTAATAGAATATATTTTTGATATTTAATTCACAAAATTAAATAAAATTGGCTAAATGCCTCAACAATTCAACACAAAACACACTAAAATTTGCATAATTTAGAATTTAAAATCTAAGGATCTTACAACACGCTTCCTTACTTTAATATGATAACCAAGATACAACAACGCATAACACTTACATAAAAACTGTATGCAACACAACAAACATTACAAAATTCTGCAATCATTCAAAATTTATCTCTAAGTGATGAGAAAGAAAAATCTGAAAATAATATATTATAAACAACCTATTGAGAGAGATTTTTAAGAAAATCCAAACTCATTCATTTGTTACTTAGCCCGAAAGTAGTTGTATTCCTCATCAAATTGAAGGTGCAAACTGGAAGTTAAGTAGACTTAACTTATTGAAGTTAAGTAGACTTAACTTATTGAAGTTAAGTGTTATAATTCAATTTTAATTATTAGAGAAAATTCTTTTGGGTAAACAAATATAAATTTTTGTGTGATTTACTTATTTCCTATACTTACCCATTATTAGCTTTTAAATAATTGTATTTATCCAATAATTTTTAAAATGGTAAAACACACATTTCTTGGATTTTTCAAACTTCAATCGAGCTCTCAATGCATGAGACCCTTACATTGTTTGAGTAAAGATCCAATATTCCATTATGTCTAACCTTGGTAATGAAATTATAGGAGGAAACATCAACAAACTCAAGCTTTTTCATTTCTCAAGATTTTGAACTTTGGGATGTGGTTGAAAATAGATACAATACTCATGCAATGATGATGGCACTAAAGTATTTAGGAAGAACATGAATGCATATTACAAGAAGTAAATTAAGATGCATCATAAGGCCATAACCTTTATGATGAATGTGATCACATTTAAAGAATTTGAGAAGTGCAATAACAAAGAGATGGTCAAGAGCATATTTGACTTAGTTATGACCAATTAAGGAAGTAAGCTAGTGCAAAAATCCAAAGCTAATCTTCTATTCAGAAAGTATGTGTTATTTCAAATAGAGGAAAATGAAGACATCAAGTTGATGCTTTCTAGATTTCAGACTCTAGCTTCAGGTTTGAGGGTGCTTCAAAAAAGCTACAAAACTGCAAATCATGTAAACAAAATTCTCAAGAGACTTCTAAGCAATGGAGACCCAAGATCACTTCAATCCAAGAAACAAAGGATCTAAAAAATCTTCTTCTGGAATAACTTATCAATACCCTTCGATCTCACAAGATTGAGCTAGCAGAGGCTGAGACCAAGACTGATGACTGATATACATTCTAACTCTAACTCGAACATTGATGAAGAAATCGAGGTATTCTATTATCTATCTTGTAGTGAGATAACTGCTTTAAATGAGTTTTTCAATAAAAATCATTATGTGTCTTCAAAATTGAAAACTCTAAGAGAAATGCATAATGATTTGACAAAAAATTTAACTCTCATAAAAAAGATTTTGAAAAAACTAAAGAGAGAGAAAGTGACTCTGCATGAAAACATTTCAAAACCTTTAGAGGATGAGATTTGTAACGTAGTCAAATACAAATTAGCTTTTCAAAATTTTCTTGCAAACATCAAATAAAGAAGTAATCAAGCCTCAATGATCTATAGTGTTAGCATAAACAGAAGAAAAGGAATTGGGTTTCCAGAACTAGTTGTAAATATTATTTCTCATAAGGTTGTATGTATGGTATGTATGGTATGTTCTAAGAAAAGATGTAACACCCCGATTTTCAAAGCGAAGGTGTATTTTTTTTTCAAAAAAAATTCACGAAACAAAGAATAATTAAGTAAAATACCTTTTGATAATTATATAAGTCAATATAATTGATACGCAGCGGAATAGTTTTTGAAATATGAGTCCAAAGTATTTACACAACAGCCAGTGATACATGGAATCCATTAACATAAGATGTCATGCTAACAATATTAGTAAAGATACAATCTTCCAATTTAAAATAAACGCAATCCAAAATAATGACATATGTTCCCTCTATGTCAACCTAATATGATCATTCTACCAAAAAACTATACACCCTGAGTGATCTCCACGCGCCCTGTAAGATCCTCCTAACATAGCTCCAGTCAGGCATTCCCATCTACATCCCCATCTGCAAGGTACGAACCGGTAGGATTATCCTGGCTCTCATCCGAGGGCAAAGCCCAGATTTCCAAAATAGTTGTAAAAGGTCACCAACCGAAATTAATAGTTAACACATAAAATTTAAGTTTTTAAATACACAAATAACCTTTCCACTTAGCATGCACATTAAAAGGGTTTTCCATATGCCAAAAGTTCATATAATGCTTGCCAAATAAAAATGAAGTCAAAATAAGTCTTAAATCAATCAGGTAATAAACAACTGGCCAATCTATTGATGACCCAATTGAGCAATCGATCATCTAACTCAAAATAAGAATCACCACAAAGCCAATCGATTGGGAAATCGATTTGGAAGAAGGGTTTTAGTGAAAACTGAACTCTGGGCTTAAATCAATCGATTGAATGAATAACTGAGCCCCTGTGTTAAAGCCAATCGATTGGGAAATCGATTTCCTGAGGGTTTTTCGTGAAAACTGTACTCTGGGCTTAATTCAATCGATTGGGAAATCGATTGAATGAATGACTGTGTCCCTGTATTAAAGCCAATCGATTTTGTCAAAATGGCTGAGCTCCTGTAATGAATCCAATCGATTGCCAAATCGATTTTGAGAAATAGCTTTTAATAGAATCGATTTGGGAATCGATTTCCCTGCATGTTTTTCTTAAAACTACATAAACTAACTCAATCACATTCACACACATCTCCAAAACATAACACTTAGCAATTTCCACACAATCACCACGACAACTTGAGTTTCGAAATAGTTTTACAATCAATTACACTTACACACGATTTATTCCAAAACATAACACTTAGTAAAATCATCACAATCACAATGACATCTCAAGTTCAAACACTCAATCATACACTTCAATCAAACACGACTTATGTGCCAAGCACCCTAATGCAATGCGTATATGCCAAAATCCATGGACTTAGAATTCTAAACCAAAACCCTCCTCGAAGGGCCGTAAATCATAATTGTACCGCCTATCACAAGCCAAAGTACCAATTACCGAGGTGCCACCTATCACGGGTCAGCACGATTTACTAAAAAGGGTAAATCGTAAACGTACCACCTATCAAGGGTCAATACTGTTTACTGAGGTGCCACCTATCATGGGTCAGCACGATTGAATAAAAGAAAAAGCGTAAATCGTAAACGTACTGCCTATCACAGGCCAAAGTACTATTTATCGAGGTGCCACCTATCACGGGTCAACACAATTTACCAAAAACGTAAATCGTAAACGTACCACCTATCACGGGTCAGTACTGTTTATCGAGGTGCCACCTATCACGGGTCAGCACGATTTACCAAAATGAAATGCATGAGCATACACTGACTCTATCCACAACAATCGTTAAGCAAATGTAGATATTAAAAGATTCCCCATTTTTAATACTCGTTTACCTTAAACGATTT
This sequence comes from Cicer judaicum, assembly GCA_037974835.1. NCBI lineage: Eukaryota > Viridiplantae > Streptophyta > Magnoliopsida > Fabales > Fabaceae > Cicer > Cicer judaicum. The sequence goes on from JBBPBS010000417.1 coordinate 1,650,705, forward strand.
TCACAACAAACATTAAGTAAACGCAGACATTAAGAGATTCCCCATTCTTAATACTCGTTTAACTCTAATGGTTTTCACGACAACATTAAGTAAACGCAGACATTAAGAGATTCCCCATTCTTAATACTCGTTTAACTCTAATGGAATTCACGACAACATTAAGTAAATGCAGACATTAAGAGATTCCCCATTCTTAATACTCGTTTAACTCTAATGGTTTTCACGACAACATTAAGTAAACGCAGACATTAAGAGATTCTCCATTCTTAATACTCGTTTAACTCTAATGGTTTTCACGACAACATTAAGTAAACACAGACATTAAGTGATTCCACATTCTTAATACTTGTTTAACTCTAATGGTTTTCAAATTCCACACAGAACATACTCAAACTTATTCACAAATTCAATCCACAATTCACACCAAAACACAACAATTCATATCTCCACAGAATCCAACCATACACATATCATCAGAACATACCACTCAAACATATAAAATTTCATTTACTCAAAATCATATATAAATGAGTTAAATTCATTTTCCATGAAACATTCATCAATATCACCAAAACCTAACTCTAAGATTTTACCCATAAAGCCTTAGATTCATTTTCCCCCAAATCAACACTCTAACCCTAACAAAATTCTTTTCCACACAATCATAGATAAGTCCCTAAATGCAAACTAAAAGTTTGGAAGGAGCCCTTACCTTCACGATAGCTTTTACGGGCAATTACGGTACCGCGAGTAAATCCGGTAAAATCTCCGCTCGCAACGTCGCTTCCAAAGTTTGTTCCCTAGCACGGTAGCATGGTAGTGAGCAACTTTCCCTTCTATCTCTTCGCGAAAAGAAGCTTAGATCTAGATGAAACACGGAGGTTTGTGTTTGACGGTTTTGAAATCTCTAACACCGTTTTTCTTCGTTTTCGAATCAAAGAGGAAGAGTGAAGTTGAGAAATCCTTGTCCTATCACCCACCAAGCCTTGGGTTTCTATTCTTGAACTAAAAGGAACCACGAAAATGGAAGAAAAGGATGGAAGAAAGTGTGTGGGTCGCGTGGCTGGAGGAGGAAGAAGATGGAAATGCTTTTCCCTTGCTTTTCCTTCCTTCTATTTTCTTTTCTTTCTATTTCCTTCGTTTCCTTTTCTTTATATATATATATATATATAACAAATATCTAAATATTCCATAAAATTACCATTTCACCTATCACTTCCCAAACCACTTTTTGTCAAAAATATCTACCCTCGTCGCAACTCAATTGATAGATAAATTTTTTCTGCAACCAGATATATTTATAACAAAATTGCCCGATATTAAATTCTTCATAACGTAAATAAATTATTCTCCAACAAATAATTTAACTCGGGCTCCAAATATATTTTTGGCATTGAATTCATTAAATACCAAAATACAATGATTTGACTAAAAAGCCTCAGAGTTCAACACTAAAATCCTAAAGAAGTATAATTTGGGATTTAAAAATTTAGGGTCTTACAAAAGACATAGCAGAGTATATTTTCATATGCTAAAAACATAGAAAGACAAGAAGTCTTTAAAAACCAAAAAACCAGGACTCAACCAAATTTCGGTGCTTAAAGATTAAATAATTCCTCTTGCAAATGTCCTTAGCAGTAGAGTTAAGACACTAATAATGATACCTGGATAGTGGCTGCTCATGATAGATGACAAGATAAATATCTATGTTCCAAGACCTAACCCTTAAGTTAGGAGGAACAATTGGATTTAGAGAAAACCAGAAGAGAAGAATAACTGACTGTGATACAGTTGGTAATGGTTCCTTATCCTTTATTAAAAATGTATTGTTTGTTAAAAGACTAAAAAATAACCTATTAAGCCTAATTCAATTAAGTGACAATGGTTACGATATTGTCTTTAATCAAAAATCATATAAGGCAATCGGTCAAATTGATGGGTCTATACTTTTTACTTGTCATAGGAAAAATAAATCTTTTTAACTTCAAAAAACAAGAGGTTAAATATGTTGTGTATGTGAACAAGCAACATTTATTTGGCACAAGAGATTAGGCGATGCCAATTTGAGATTAATTTCAAAATTAAACAATCTCCAACTTTTTAGAGGCTTACCTAATCATAAATACAAATATGTGGTTTGCAGCGAGGCTTACAAAAAGAGAAACAAACCAAAAACCATTTTTCTGATAAAAACATTGTTTCTAGAATGAGACCTCTTGACCTCATACATATAGATGTTTTTGGGTCTAGTAAAAACTACCTATGTTAGTGGTAAGAAATATGGACTTGTCGATTATTCATCAATGCATTTTCACACATGTTACTAGCTTTGTATTGTGATATTTTCAAAGCTCTTTATAGCCTAGATTTGTTTTTTAACAAGTTTCTAAACTTTGGGTTGTAATTGAGTTTTGATGTTATTATTTGCATATTGATCATTCCTCGCTCTGCAGGTCAAAACTTTAGCTCTCGATATCGGATTGATGCATGCAAGTAGGCGTTGGAAAGCTAAAAATAAGAGTTACAACCTTTATGTAGGTAAAAAAGCCCAATTTTGAAGTTTACTAGTTCTAAACTGCAGATTACGTGATTTGAGTTTTTTCTAATAATTTTTAGTAACAGGCCCAATTGTTTTTAGAGCCCAAAATTCAAGTACTATATATTTTGTTTTTTATTTAGTAACGGTTCAGTATTTCTTGGAGAAAGAGATATAGATACTCAAAGTTTTCTTATTTTCGTATTTTTGGAGAAATAGAATATTTTCGATGGAAGGCTAATTTATAAGATTAATCCATTGTCTAAGAATTTTATCAAGACCTTGAGGTTCATTTTATAATTTTAATTTCTCATATTAACTCTATCTCTTTTTATTCGATTATATTGTTGTTTTAATTGCTTAATTTAAATCTCAATGGGATTGGTAAAATTAGTTTGACAGAATTTGGTTTCAAAATTAAATAAATTGTAATTTTTTGACGCTTGATCATTAATTATAATACATTGAAAATTGTGATGTTTAATCCAATCAAAAAAACAAAATTCACATAGGATTAGTTACTCTTGTTTGATCAATTCTATAGTCAAATAGGAATAGAGTCAAATTTTACAAATTGAATCCGTTGATGGAATTTTTGATAGGTCTGAAACTCTTGAATTATTGGATTAACCGTTACAACGTGATTGTAATCCATTTTCTTAATTTGTTCGAACCTAAATTAAAACCCCCTCTTTGTTTTTTATTTTATTTTATTGATTCTAAATTTGGTTAGTATTGTCAAAGTCTTTGCGAGACGACTCGAGTTGTTTTCGTAAGCTACATTTTTTTTACTCATATTTGACCCTTGAGCGACAACGGATCAAATTGGCGCATTGCACTACTAACCATCCTCTGATAACAATATTAGCCATTTTTAGAGTACTACTAACCATCCTAACAATTTTTTTGTGTTTTGTTGCTCTACAAGTCGTGTAAAGTTGTTGCTAGCTCGTGTAGGCACTTTGCTAGTCAAAAATTCAGTTTCCAAGTGACTGACTCAGATTTTGTTAATTTTTTGAATTTTCATATTCTCAAAAAAAATCCAAAAAAAATTGTGTTATTTTTGTTTGATTTAGAACTTTTAGGTGGTATTTTTATATTTTTTAATTTTATTTGATAGGGTTTTTCATTTTTCACTTCAATTTTAGCGATAAGAACATTGTTGGAATTTTCAAAATTGTATTGTTGCATTACATTGTTATATTCTCATGATGCATGACTCAGGCCAGTTAAGGGAATCTGCATCCCATTTATCCTGAAATAGATATGACTTTTCATTTACTTCATAGATTTAATAGAGTTGTTGGTGTTGACGAGCTCGATAGTGAAAATGATTCTTCGTTCAGACATATCTTATTTGACTATGATTTTGGAGCGAGTTCACTAATCACAATATGGACTATATGGATAATAGAACCTTAATAGAATTTGTTGCACCCGATGTCACTTATATTGCATTATATATCGAATATTCTGAAGTTATTGTACTATTTGAACTTAAATCCGGTTTAACACACTTGCTTCCAAAGTTTAATGGTCTTGCAGTTGAGGATTCCCCATAAAACACTTGAAGGAGTTTCATGTTGTATGTTCAACCATGAAGCCTCAAGGATTCATAGAGCACCATATCAAGTTGAGAGCCTTCCCATTCTCACTTGAAGATGTTGCCAATGATTGGTTGTACTACCTTCAACCAAGTTTTGCTACAAGTTGGAATGGTCTGCAGAACTTGTTCCTAGAAAAATTCATCCATGCCTCCATAATTGTTCAATCAGAATAGAAATATGTGGCATTAGGAAAATTCATAGAGAAACCTTGCATGAGTATTGGGAGAGATTCAATAAATTAGTGGCTAGTTGCCCTCATCACCAGATTTCTGAACAATTGCTCATCCAGTATTTTAATAAAGGCTTGCTACCTATTGATAGAAGCATCCTGGATGCTGCTAGTGGGGGAGCACTTGTCGATAAGATCCTGGAAGTGGCAAAAGCCTTGATTGAGAACCAAAATCAATTCAATAGTGTTGACGAATGGAATGAATGAAATTAAGGCTTCTCAAAAAAAACCTAAAGAGCAAACTTGATGAGCTTATGTCTTTAGTAAAACAATTGGCAGTAGGTAATGCCCAAGTAGAAAGGATCAATGGTATTTTCACTTCTAGAAAGCATCCTACAGATTCATGTCCTACATTGCAAGAAGAACCAATTCTTGATGTTCTTAAATCATATGAACCAAACATATGCAATCCTGAAGCCAATTATGATCTATCATCTAATAGATATAATCCTAATTGAAGAAACCATCCCATCTTGAGATGGGGGAATTCATTTACAAAACATCAACCTAGGCAGTAGCAAAACATTGCGCAACAACATAACAACACACCTTTATTAGAGGACCTTATCAAACATATGGCTATCCAGAATCTCCAATTTCAATAAATAACAGATTTCACCATTCAAAATTTGGAGAAAAAGATTGGCCAGCAGGTCATTTCAATTAATCAGTTGTAGACTCAAGGATCAAACCAACTACTTTCTTTATTAGCAGTAAATCCAAATGTTCCTAATGTCAGTGCAATTACCTTGAGGTTCGGGAAAGTTGTTAAAATATAAAAGGTACTTGAAGATGTTGTTGTGAAAAATAACAAGGTTGTTGAGGGCACTTTGGTACCTAACACCTTTGATGTTGAGCAAGATATATCACTTCCTTTCTCAAAAAAAAGGTAGTGAATACTAAAAAATTGGATGACGCAGATAGGGACAAGGAGATCATGGATACATTCAAGAAGGCGGAACTGAATATTCCCTTCTATAGTACCTAATTTTTGTCCAAATAATTTAAAAATATTTTAATAATAATAGTAATATATTTAATAAATATTTTACATTTATTAACAGAAATATACAAATTACTATTTTCCGATCCAAATTTAAATGTATACCAAATTTTAAATAATATTAAAAAGAAAAGTTGAATTACAACAACCCAGTTTAGTTTTTTTTTCTATGTTTGGATTGGCAACACAAACAAAAGCAAGTTTACAGCCTGTCCTGGGCTTTCTTATCAGCAAACCAAAAAGCAAACACATTCTTCTTCACGCTTCCTCTTCTTCACACACATACACAACCTCCTGCGAAAGAAAACCAACTTTTATTTTCTTTATATTTTGTAAACATATTAGAAACTAGTAGAGGTTACTTTGCACATTTGTGTAATAAAAGGCAGAAAAATTTATATTTCCCTATTAGTACATTGCTTAAGATTTGTTGCAAAAACAATGTAATATCCAGTTAAAATTAGTGCAAAATAATACAAGATCTAAAACTTGAGTTTATCTAATAAACAAAATATTCACTAGTTTACCTATAAATTGATAAAAAAACCAAAATAGAGGGGAGAAAAAAAAAAGAAACAAAAAATACTTAAAAAAACACTCAAAGATAAGAGGAAGAATAGTCAGAGGAATAGGAGAAAAAACAAATAGAAGAAAGATTCAGGTATTTATTTTCATCTTTACTCTTTATTGTATATAAATGAGTTATTAATCAAGAAAAATGAAATTTGTGGTTGTTATATAGAAAAAATAAGAATCAAACCTTTCATCCTCATTGAACCTCTGAGTCTTTTTGCTTTTTGCATTAGTTTCTTTTAGTTTCTGTGTTGGTTCTCTTCTCCGTAGTTTCTTTTTGCGTTGGTTCTCTTCTTCTCTGCGATTAGTTCCCCTCCTTCATGTGTTGGCAACAGCGCTTTGTTTGGTTTTAGGGTGTGAGTTGTCTTTCCTTTTGTTAAATTAGGTTTAGCTTTTATTATTATTATTATTATTATTATTATTATTATTAATATTATATACTGATTACTTTTTAATTTGATTTATTTTTATATATTTATTATTTCTCTTTATGATTACTTATAAAATTTGCTTTTTAGATTTTAAGGTCATTGGTCCATTATAAGCTTAATATTTTTAGCATTCATTTTTTTTTTATTATTATTTTTTTTTCAAATAAGTCTTATTTTATGTATTAAATTCAATTACATTTGTAATAAATACTAAATCTGCTAAATATATAGAGAAATTTTTCTATTAAAAAAAAAACTAATTGGATGTATTGTCTTATAACCTATTAGTTGTCAGGATACGAGTTGTACAATTTGATGGTTCTAAAAAATAATTTTTTAAATAAGATAATTTAAAATCATTTTATTTTATTTTTGTGATAGTTTATTTGAGTTGGTAAGACACAAGTTGTACTACTTAGTGGTCTTGAAACTCTAAAATAAAAAAATAAAATATTCTTAAGAGGATTAAATTAGATGTGACATCTTTTTACTCCTTCAATTTTGAGACACGAGTTGTACAATTCGATCGTCTTAAAATTCATATTTTACGATAATTATTCAAATCAAACAAGTCTATTTCTTTATGTTTGTCAAAATTAAAATACAATTTATTTAAAAGCAATCAACACATCCGCATTTTCAACCAAGAACTCCGTAGCTTTGATTTCTCCATCGCACCGGGAGATATGTAGGAGCAAGATCACACTCTTGTCAAGCACAATAATAAAAAAAAAATTTTACTCTTTTTTAACACGCTTTTATTTCAAGAAAATCATATTTATAAAAAATAATTTTATATCCATATTTAATAATAAAGAGAAACAAATATAGTTAAATTGATATAATTTTGTACAATTAATTATAGGTAACCGTTTTTTAGCGGATGTTGTAGGGTGCTAATACCTTCCCTACACATAATCGACTCCCGAACTCAAAATCTGGTTTCGAAGACCATTTTTTATTTTTTTTATATATTTTTAAGGGTTTCCCAATATTTTCCCTATTTTAAAATAAATTTTGGTGGCGACTCCATTCAATTCGAGGAAAACTCGAAATTTTAGGCCGCGACACCTTCCTTAAAGCAATTAAGCATATTCCAAGATATGCCAAATTTCAAAAAAATATGTGCAAACATAAGAGAAGGTTAAAAGGTAATGAAAGAGTTAACATGAGACACAATGTTTCAACCCTCATTCAACCTATGCCCCAAAAATGAAAAGATCTAGGGACTTTTTCCATTCCATGTACCATAGGCAAAAGTCAATTTGAAAATGTCATGTTAGATTTAGGAGCTTCCAATAATGTTATGCCTACAACCTATTCTTAATTCTCTTGCCTTTAGACCTTTACAGAACACAGGTGTTACCATTCAACTGGAAAACAGAAGCAATGCTCACCTTGTTGGACTAGTGGAGGATTATCTCACCCTTACCTTGGCCCTGATACAACCTTAATAAAGACCTTTTGATCATTATGTGCATGTGTTTCAAGTATAGATGTTAGAGGCTTGTCAAACCGTAGGTAGTGCTACCTTCGTGATGTGCTTTGAGTGTAAATAGTAGTCTAAACACTTGAGAGGTTGAAAGAATTCTATATCTTGTGAGGACTCTATTATTTATAATGCATTCTGTAACACCCTGTTTTTCCAAGCGAGGGTGTATTTTTTTTTCTTTAAAAAGAAATTAAAATACAATACATAATCAAATAAGGTAAAACCCTAGGATAAATAACTGAGTCAATATAGTTTACAACCAGCGGGAAAAGTTTTCTTTTTCAAAAAAATAAATCCAAAGCATGTCCTGGTGCCAACATTAGTACATGTACATCCTTCCAATATAAAATAAAATTAGCCCAAAAGAAAGACATATGTGTCCTGAGTGACAACCTAGTCTGATCATTCTATACATAACAAAAAAAAAAAACTATACGCCTCGAGTAATCTCTACGCGCCCCGTGAGATCCTCCTAACGTAGCTCCAATCAAGCATTCCCGTCCACATTCCCATCCGTAGGGTACGAACCAGTAGGACCGCCCTGACTCTCATCTGAGGGCAAATCCCAGATTTCCACAATAGTTGTAAAGGGTCACCAACCGAAATTAACAGTTAACAAATAACATTTAAGTTTTCAAATGCACAAAATACCCTTTTCAACTTAGCATGCATCTTAAAAGGTTTTCCATATGCTAATAGTTCATACAATGCTTACCAAATGATAATGAAACCAAAATAAAGTTCTCAATCCATTAAGTAATACATAACTGATCAAAACATTGATACATCAACTGAGCAATCGATTATCTAACTCAAAATGAGAATTTCCACTAAGCCAATCGATTGGGAAATCGATTGCTTGAAGGTTGTTTTGAAAAATCTGAACTCTGGGCTTAAATCAATCGATTGGGCAATCGACTGGGCAATCGATTGACAGCATTGCTGAGCCACTGACTTAATGCCAATCGATTGGGCAATCAACTGGGCAATCGATTGGGCAATCGATTGACAGCATTTTTGAGCCACTGACTTACTGCCAATCGATTGGGCAATCAACTGACAGCATTGCTGTTAATGCCAATCGATTGGGCAATCGATTTCCCTGCATATTCTTCCAAAAATACATAAACTAACTCGATCACATTCATACACAATCCGCATCTTGACACTTAGCACTAATAACGCAATCGCTACAACAACACGAGTTTCGAAATAATATTGCAACCAAACATGCTATCACCAAATTCCAAAACATAACACTTAACAATTTAAACACAGTTACCATGACAACTCGAGTTTCAAACTCTCAATCATACACTTGAATCAAAACACGACTCGTGTGCCAAGCACCCTAATGCAATGCGTATATGCCAAAATGCATGGACTCGGAATTCCAAACCAAAACCCTCCTCGAAGGGCCGTAAATCATAATTATACCGCTTATCGCAGGCCAAATTACCAATTACCGAGGTGCCACCTATCACGGGTCAGCACGATCTACTAAAAAATGTAAATCGTAAACGTACCACCTATCACGGGTCAGTACTGTTTACCGAGGTACTACCTATCACGGGTCAGCACGATTTACTAAAAGAAAAAGTGTAAGTCGTAAATGTACCGCCTATCACAGGCCAAAGTATTATTTATCGAGGTGCCACCTATCACGGGTCAGCACAACTTACCAAAAAGTAAATCGTAAACGTACCACCTATCACGGGTCAGTACTGTTTACCGAGGTGCCACCTATCACGGGTCAGCATAATTTACCAGAATGAAATGCATGAACATACACTGACTCCATCCACAAGAATCGTTAAGTAAATGCAGATATTAAAAGATTCCCCATTTTTAATACTCATTTAACTTAAACGAATTTCACGCCAAACATTAAGCAAAGAGACATATTAAGAGATTCCCCATTCTCAATATTCTTTTAACTTAAACGATTTTCAAAACAAACATTAAGTAACCAAGACATTAAGAGATTCCCCATTCTTAACGCCCAGTTAACTTAAACGATTTTCAAAACAAACATTAAGTAACCAAGAAATTAAGAGATTCCCCATTCTTAATTCTCATTTGACTTAAACGATTTTCCAAAACATTAGTAAACGGAGATATTAAGAGATTCCCCATTCTTAATACTCTTTTAACTCAAAACGATTTTCACAAACACACATTAAGTAAACAAGACATTAAGAGATTCCCCATTCTTAATACTCATTTAACTTAATGGTTTTCAAATTTCACGCAAAACAACTCAAACATATTATCAATCCACATCAAAACACATCAATTCATTTTTCCACAAAATCCAACCATACACATATCAAATTCCATCAGTATCAATTAAGAACACGTCAAAAACAACGAACACAAATCAACACAATCCACCACTCAAACACACAAGTTTCATTTACTCAAAATCATACATAAATGAGTTTTAAATTCATTTTTCCACGATTCATTCATCAAGATAACCAAAACGTAACTCTAAGGTTTTACCCAAATAGCCTTAGATACATTTTCCCCAAATCAATACTCCAACCCTAACAAAATTCTTCTCCACACAACCACATATTAGGCCCTAAATGCAAACTAAAAATTTGGAAGGAGCCTTTACCTTTACGTTAGCTTTAACGTCGATTTACGACACCACGATCAATTTCGGTAAAAACTTTGCTCGCGACGACGCTTCCAAAGTTAGCTCACTAGCACCGTAGTGTAATGGTGAGCAACTTTCCCTTCTATCCCTAAATGCAAACTAAAAATTTGGAAGGAGCCTTTACCTTTACGTTAGCTTTAACGTCGATTTACGACACCACGATCAATTTCGGTAAAAACTTTGCTCGCGACGACGCTTCCAAAGTTAGCTCACTAGCACCGTAGTGTAGTGGTGAGCAACTTTCCCTTCTATCCCTTTGCGAAACAAAGCTTGGATCCAAAAGAAACGGCGAGATTTGTGTTTGACGGTTTTGAAATCCCTAAACCGTTTTCCTTCGTTTTCAGATCAAAAAGGAAGAGTGGAGTTGAGTTATCTTTGCTCTCTTACCCACTAAGACTTGGGTTTCAATTCTTGAACAAAAGGAAGCAAAGAAAACGAAAACTGCATAACAATGGAGGAAGAGGGAGTTACGCGAGACAGAGGAAGAAGATGGATTTCCTTTTCTCTCCTTTCTTTTTCTTTCCTATGTTTTTCCTTTCTTTCTTTTTCCTTTCCTCCTATTTCTTTCCTTTCCTTTTCTATATATATTTATATATATTAATTATATTTAACAAATATCTCCAACTCTAGATATTTATTAAATTTATCAGTTTACCCATAACGCATTAAATTCTTCGTAAAGGATTCACCGCAGTTAATTTAATTTATTTGTCGACGAGAAATTCTAATCGGGCATCAAAATATCTTTTTGGTCATATAAACTCCAAAATATTATTAACTTGGCTAAAAAGCCCCTGAGTTCAATACCAAAATCCAATAAAATACATAAGGTATAATTTAAAATTACGGGTCTTACACATTCTTTAGTTAATTTGTCCTATTGTTTGATTCACTACGCCAAAAATGACATTTAACAACGCGTATTTTACAGCGCTTCCTAAACACGAGCGCTTTTGTAAATCTATTTGAAAAATCACGGAGCCTTTTACAGCGCTTTTGATGACAAGAGCTGTAAAAGAAGCGTTGTTGTAGGTCATATAACGTTTGCGCGTAACGTTATAAGGCTTTTACAACGCTTGTCCTATTATTTGGTTTGATTGTGATGAAAAGCTATTCATGATTGTCATATTCTTTGAAACATGGGACTAAAATTTTATGCACCACTTTGCATTCCCGAGAATCTTTAGAATTGCATGCATTGCTTTGCTCGGAGTCAAAAAGCTTAAGTGTGGGGGAATTTGATCAATGCATTTTGGCACATGCTTCTAGCTTTATACCGTGACATTTTGAAAGCTCTTTATAGCCTAGATTAGTTTTTTAACATGTTTCTAAACTTTGGGTCATAATTGAGTTTTAATGTTATTATCTGCATATTGATCCTTATTCGCTCTGTAGATCATAACTTAAGCTCTGGATATCAGATTGACACATATGAGTAGACATTGGAAAGTTAAAAATCAGAATTACAACTTTTATTTTGGAACAATAGTTCAATTACAAACTTTACTTGGTCTACTAATTTTGGAATCGGTGGGATCCAGGTGGAGTTTCTTATTTCATTTCAGGAACGACAATTAATCGCATGTACAAGAAACCACTTTAAGATGCATACATTTTTTATCCAAAAATAATCCATGTCTAAACCTTTATTGTAATACGTCCTTTGAAGTAAAATGTCTACTTGTGTAGCATATTTAAATTAAAGGTGTTTAGTTATATTGATCCCAGCTTGCATCAATAAATAAATGAAAATTTAAAGGACATTAGAATTTTTATATCTTATTCATTAGGGCATAGATAATTTGATAGTCATGGAATATTACATGGAATCATAGTTTTTGGTTGTTGTTTAGACAAACATGAATTAATAGTTAATATATGTAAGAACTGGTACCAAAATAGATAGCTAATTTAAAATAAATAAACAAGTTAAATAAATAAAATATGTGAGATTAATAAATTTTAAATTACTAATTTACTAATATTGTTTTGGTCTTTGAATATGTTGGGTGTTGTTACTTTGGTCCTTAACTACCAAAAACTCAAATTAGTCTCCAACTCGTCCAAATGTTGTTTAATCTTTAGCATTAATTTGACGGTTAAATCTGTTAATTTGATGGTATGATCCGTTATGTGGTAAACGATGTGTAGTTCTCTCGTGTGAGGTGTATAGTTGAGTAAACAAGGACAAAAATGACATGAACATCATCTTTTTATCAAAAAATAATTCAAAATTGGAAACATGTAATTCGTTTATCACTTTTTTTATTCTTAACCTAGTGGTAAAAATGAAGAATAAAATAGGTGGTATATTTCAAATTTATGGATTTTTTTTTGGGTAAACAATGTTTTAATCTTTAGAGTATAAGACATTGTCATTTTGATCTATGACTCAGTTAAAAACCCAAATTAGTACTCAAATCATTGAAATATCAGTCAATTTGTCTTTGATGTCATAATAGTCATGAACTATTTTGACGGTAAATTTTATCTTTGAAGAACTTTTATGAAAGTAAATTATATCTTTTCATGTACTATTTTGATTATTCGATAATTAATTTGAGTTTTTGACTGAGTCAGAGACTAAAGAAACAACACAATACACATTCAAAGACTAAAATTGTGGTTTATACGATTTTTTTTTAATAAAGAAAATGGTGTCATTTAGGTTCGTGTCTACTCAACTACACACACATGACAGTGTGATAGTAAAACATCATATGTCATATAATCATCGACATCCAAGTTAAGAGATTTAACAGTCAATTTAACGTCAAAGACTAAATTAATAGACGTTTGAATGAGTCGATAACTAATTTGAGTTTTTAAATAAATTAAGGACCAAAGTGAAAATATTTGTGCATATTCAAAGGATTAAAATGGTGGTTTACCCAATATTAATTGATATAAAATTTATTTTTTATATGTGTAAGGCCTAAAATGCTGATATTGTTAAGTTAAATATCATATATTGAGTTCAAATCTTGGCATCTCGTAGTTGTATACGAATTTCTTTACCATTTCATCTATATATATATATATATATATATATATATATATATAAAAAAAATCCTAACTAATTTTTAAAATTTACATTTGAAAGTAAAAGTAATATTACCTCTGTATCATTTGTCATTTTTCTTTTTCTCAAATTATTTTTCATTTTACCATATATATATATATATAGAACATTAATTTTTTTCCCTTTAATATACTTTTATTTATTATATCTCAATTCATCAACCTACTCTACTAACTACAATTAATAAATATATTTGAATAAATAAAATTTATTTTATCATTAAAAAAATTAATTATTTTCTTAAAATCAATGCAACTCAAATAAAACAGATGGACGGAGTAGTTTTTTTTAATGGAATTTATTGTGGAAACAGAATGTGTATATTTAGCAAAACCATTAATGTTTCTAGTGTTTGCCTTGCCAATCTAACTTTTTTAGAGAACAATAATGATTACATTATTCTTTAATTTACACATGCTTAATTAACAACTTTGATTTGTCTGATTTATTATGGTCTACCTAAAGCTAACACTGATTGTCTTTGCTACCTATTGTTCTTATTTAAGTTTGGTTCGTACGTAAACCAAAAAAAGAAATGTTCCAATTTCGCGGAAATGAGTAGGAAAGTATTGGTCTATGAAGTTAGAGAAAGCAATGCAACAAATGTTGTATGGTTGGGAAGTGAATGATGACTTGCATCACTTGGAATTGAATTGCTGTATTTAGTAGGATTTGAAACATTGGAAGAAACAAAGAAAGTGATGGGCGATCAGTTTGGGCCCGTCCAAGTCGGGTTTTTAATTAGCTTGCCGTACATTTCATCCTTATCAAAACAATAAGGGTTTTCTACGAGCCACCTCATCAATTGTATATGGCATTCTTCTAATATGCATGAAAAACAATTTTACTTTTAATCGAATATAAAATCTTGAACTTTTCCATTACCACAGTTTCGAAAATTTAATCAAATTCCAATCAATTTTGAATTTTTTAAATTTTAAAATATTTTCAAAATTTTTGAAAGAGAGTGACGGGTAGAAAACTCAAATTATAATCGTAATTGACTATTTCACATAAATTAAAATAATAATAATAGTAATTTGTGAAATTACTCATACCAATTATTAGTTTATTTTCATCATCATAAATACAAAATAAAGAATAATATTTTAGCAATAATACACATAACATTAATTATATAGTACAATTGTAATACATCAATCAAAATTGCATTGAAAATAAAAAATGCAAATAATTTTAGAACAAATATGTTTTGCAAATGTGACGATTATTTTTAAACGGAAATAGTATTTCTTCTTTCACTATTATAAGAAGAAAAAAAACCTATATTTTTATAATTATTAAGAAATTTAATAAAATACTATTAATTTAAAAATTTCATGTAAAAGATAAAATAAATTTATCAAATTATTATTTTTTAATGTCAAATATTCGACTGTCACATTAAATGTTTTTAAAATAAATAAAAAAATATATTAGTAATAATAACTTTAAATGGCACGAGAATAGTTAACTTTTACTTAAGGAGAATTAAAACAATTTGTTTTAGCTTATAACATTGATGAGAGAGGATATAATATAAGTAGTCAAATCTAATAGAGAAATATTAAAATATTTTTATTTTAATCAATAAATCAAATCATTAGAATTAATATATCTATTCTTAAAAAACACTATTCTGGAAGCTTTTGAAAATATTCATGATTTTAATGAGTTAAAAAAAATTGTGAATGAAAAAAAATGGGATAGTTACATACAACTAATTGTTTAAGAGAAAAAAGGACGGCACGACAATTTGAAATGTGGAAGATGAATTATTTATTGTCTTCATTTCGGATGAGTTGAACGCTTGAAAAAAATTTAATGCTCAATCCATCGTAATTAATGGACACAATTTGATGCGTATACTTTCCCACCTCGTTTTTATATTCTATGATTCTCCCATGAGCTTCACATTATGGGCCAAAGATCCAAAATTATACACAAAAAATCATGATTAATTAAATAATGATCACACTTTATACAAGCCGACCCAACCAAAGTTTATGGGCCAAGACAGATCCGCATGACGAATCGGGTCTTAAACATCCTTAATTATTATCAATTTAAATTGAAATATAAGTAAATTAAAATGATAATTAAAAAATTGATATATTTAATATGAATTTTTAATTAGATACATCAATTTTTTAATTATTATTTTTGTTTATATTTCATTTCAAATAAAATGTATATCAATTAAGAACAAGGATTTAATTACTATATATAGCATCCTATATAATATCAGTCAATTTTAAAATGTGTGTTAAATATATACAAGAAGATGTTGACTAAAAAAATATTTGAGGTCAAATGAATTTTCTAGAATTTTAAGTGTCTGTTCAACTTAGTCACAAAAAAAAGTGCCAGCTTGTCCATCTTTAACAAGATAAAAGTGCTCGTAGACATTCTTATTCTTATGTTGTTT
The DNA here is from genome assembly GCA_037974835.1 of Cicer judaicum. Classification (NCBI taxonomy): domain Eukaryota; kingdom Viridiplantae; phylum Streptophyta; class Magnoliopsida; order Fabales; family Fabaceae; genus Cicer; species Cicer judaicum. The sequence goes on from JBBPBS010000417.1 coordinate 1,666,751, forward strand.
ACCTCTTGGTTTCGGTCATAATCTCATCATTTTTTTTTTCTTTGTAATATAAATTTGAATATTCATTGTAATTTTGTGATTTATAATATAATTTTGCCATTAAAAAACGACATTTGTATGCTCATGGTGGAATAATACTATAGGGTCCACAATTAATGTAAACTATTTAGTAAAAGTTTTATTTTTTTTTCAATGTAATATCATCTCTTATTTTACTAAATTCCACTTTTACCCCTCACATATTAATGTATTGTTCTTTACAAGTACTATATATATATATACTATACCAAATGTGATACTTTTTTAATTTGGTGTAGTATTTTTTTTTTCTTTAATTCCTAAATGACCGTGAACAATTTTTTACTTAATACAATGTTTAATGAGCTAACTATTTACAGTCAAAATTATTCACAGATAATAGTGTAGCAATTTACAACTAATTTACTTGCAATTTTATTTGTATGTATTTACACAAACTCTACTACATAATTGGTAAATACATATGTATGAAAATGCATATAATAAAAGCACATGCATATAATTTACTTAAAAGTGAATAAAAATAAAAGCACATGCGTATTTAAAGTTTCAAGAACATGACGTTTCCAACTTTCCAGTGGCATTTTCCCATTGCTTGTTTCCTTCGCTCACCAAAAATTAATCACTGTATACTCCCATCGCATGCATATATATACTACACACACCCACATGCACAAACTCATCTTATACTTAACCTACCTATACCTAGCTCTCCTAATTGAATATTAGTTTATCTTAATTTAGCTAGCTAGCTCATCTTAGAAATTTATAAACATTAATCAGATGGGAAGTGATAAACCTACTAGCTCTACAACCAAAGTTGAAAGAAAGCTTGTTGAGAGAAATAGAAGAAATCAGATGAAAATTCTCTGCTCCAAACTCAACTCTCTTCTCCCTAATTATAACCCCAAGGTTTTTCTCTCTCTCTCTCTTTTTATTTCTAATATTGTGACCCTAGTTAACATGTAAAATATTATACATTACCTTAATATATTATCTATATAACATGTAAAATATATTATATACTTGTTAAAACTAATAAATTATACCCTTAGAAGAGTACAGGGTACTCAACCTTAACAACGAAAAAATGCAGTATGGATTCAGTATCATACTAAAAGGCGTCTACACACTTTTAATGAAGGATTGCAGAGCACCCACCTAATCATGTGCTCATAAATCGGACCCAAAAAATCCAAAACACAATAACCAATACAACCAATTCCCTCAAGGTGAACCCCGCATACCCAAAACTAAGTTTCCTACATAAAGCCTACTAAGTTTATTGCAAAACTTGGCTATAAACATAAAACTAGACAATAACTCCTGAATTACAAGGTGAAAAGCAACATTTATCTCTTGCACCATCAACCAACCTGCAAATTCTTGTGCAAACAGTTCCACACCTAGCAAGGCAGTAACTCATCCGTGACAGCAAATGGGATCCGAGCTAATTAAAGGATTTGTGCACCAAAAAGTGAAGTTACAAAAAGAGTAATTTCTTTGTTTAGCCATTTAATGTATAAATAGCAATCATGATAACAGTTACAATCATGTCCTTAGTCGCAATCTTAATTTGATACTTCAACATTCACATAAAATATGATTGATCACTACTAGAAAATCAAGTTTTTGTACCAGTCAAAAGTTCTCACAAAAGTTTGTGGCTACCTTAGATAACCACAAATTAGCTCGTCACAAAGGTTTGTGACGGTCAAAACGGATATAAGAACTAGTTTTTTTACCATTTGTGAGGCTCACAAAATTCTGACCGAAAATTCTGCCACAAATTTGTAAGGGTTTAGGCTGTCACAAATGATAAAGTATTTCGATAAAAAAGAGGGTTTATACCGCCACTAATGTGATTTCTTATTAAAAAAAATAATTTTATAAAATTTGAAACTAATATTAAAAAATGATATTATATTTAAAAATTAATATTAAAATAAATATTATATATAAAAATAAAAATATAATATTAATATTAATTAAATTATTACTATCAAACAAAATAAAATATTCCAAAATTAATAAATTATGTCATACAAACCCAAAATTAAACACAACATAATTAAATAATAATGTATAATATATTCATACAAACCAAAAATAAAAATAGAAAATATTATTTGAATAAATTAATCATCATAATAATTCATTTGATAATTGGCTCCACTTCCTCCATCATTATTTGATGGAATATTATCCAACGATAAAAGTCCGTCAAAAGTATTATTAATTGGTGTTGGGGACAACATAGTTTAAAATTATATTTCATCTTCAAGTACACCACCACTAATCTTCTACATAGACATCTCATCTCTCCTTTATCTTCGACAATTTTCTACATTCTCACCAAATTGAGAAATTCTTCAACCAACGTTGTTTTACTACAGTCTACATATATATATATATATATATATATATATATATATATATATTCTAAAAATTAAATAAATTTTATATAATAATTAATAAGATCGATGTTTTATATATAAATTATTTTATTTTTCAAAAGCATTATTTTGTTATTAACATCTACAAATTACTAAATAATAAATTATGACGTATTTTATATGTCAATTTAAGGGAGCATTTACAAACAATATAATAAATTATAATAGAAGATATATATATATAAACTAAAATAAAATTTCAAACAATGTTTAATGAACTTTTTCATGAAATAATTTCTTATAATAAAAAATAGAGAAGATAAAAGTATATAAATT
>JBBPBS010000417.1:1669812-1758318 GCA_037974835.1 Cicer judaicum
ATATTTTATGATTAAATCATTATTATAAATTTTTTTTTCATAACTATTATTTTGTTGCCAAAAAAAATTACAATTTCTTAATAAAATTCTATTTTACTAATATAATAAATCGTAATACCAAAATGTAACTACAATAAAAAATTTACACTTCATCAACATTTTAAAAAATAAATACTTTTCAATTTTAGTATAAATTTTACAATTTAAATATTTTACTAGTATTGTTTTTATAACAAATCTTACTAATATTAAAGTTTAAAAATAATATTATACCCAATTTTTAAAATAATATATATTCTACATTTTAAAATAAAATATCAAGTCTAAAAATATTTTTTAACCATATACAGTTTTTTAATAATAATTATATAAATTACTAATCTATATTTAAAATGCATTACATACTAACTTGATGTTAGGTAGTCTCTAACTTGAAGTTTACAAACAACTAACAACTCTTCGCAATAAACACAGTAGTACCACTGCCAAAATAAAAATTAAAAATAATATTCCTTAAATAAATAGCTTCAAATAAAAATTAATATTAAAAAAAATATATAAAAATAAAAACTTATTGAAATTCATGAGAGAAGGTAGAGAGAAAAGTTGGAGAAAAAATATTTGTAGAGAGAAGATGGAGAGAAAATTTGGAGAGAAGGTATAAATGAAAAATGAGAGGAGAATTGATATTAATTTATAGGAGAACATAATGCTTTTGTGGCGGCCTAGGCAGTCAAAAATGACTGCATTCGTGGCGGCCTAGGCAGTCACAAAAAACTTCTTTTACGGCGACCTTTACCCTTATAAAAGTGTAATTTTATGGCTGAAAAAACTCTCTCAATGGGCTAAAGTTTCATATGGATTTTGTGGCTGCCTAAGTCCTCACAATACTCCAACGTTGTGATTTTGTGATGGCTTAGGCCGTCATAAAATTCTACTGAAATTTTAGTCTATTGTGATGGCTTTTTCAGGCACAAATAACAATCAATTTGAATTTTAGTATTTGTGAGGGGTTTTCGGTTAGTAATTTGTGAAGAATTTTTTTTTCACAAAATGAGTGTTTTCTTGTAGTGGATGCAGCCGGGTGTTACAATTTCAACAACAAAAATAATTGTTGTATTATAGTCTAGATGTAGAAGTACACGTCCGCTTTTCTTTGATAAAAATAAAATGAGTTTTAAATTTTTATTTGATGAATGAATAATTTAATTATTTGTTTGGTAAAGAAGAATAAAATTGAAACTAAAATTGTTGCAACAAAGGGTAAAATTAGAATGAAAAAAATTATTAAAAAACTTGATATCATTTTATATTGAAGTATAGATATTTTAAAAATTCAGCAATTTAACTAATTAATTTGATATCATTTTATATTGATTATGTATACTTTAGGAAGTGTTGCCCTTACTGGAGCAAGTTGATGAGGCCATAAACTACATAAAGAATTTAGAAGCAAACGTGAAAATGGATAGAGAGAAGAAAGAGATGTTATTGAGAAAGAAGAAAAGATCTCGTGATTGCTTCATTGGTGCACCAAAATTGCCGCGTTTTGATATTCACGAAACTGGTTCTTCTCTACAACTTGTTTTCACATGTGCGTTAGATAACCGGTTCATTTTCTATGAAATAATTCGTGTGTTGCATGAAGAAAATGTAGAGGTTAAAAGTGTCAATTCCTCAACCTTTGGAGATTCACTTCTTCATGTTGTGCATGCTGAGGTATATACCCATGTTCATTTTTAGTTTACTTTGTTTTAAATATAAAATAAAGTTCTTAGGTCAACAAACGTCAATTTAGATTAAAATAATTATTCTTTATTTCTATTTATAAGCAAAAATGAGTTGAATTAAATATATTAATTAATTTTTATTGATCTATATATAAATAGAAACAAAAGAAGTTACTTTCATCGACTTAGTTTCTCGTATATTTAAGACCGTATGAAATGTTTGTTGATTGTGAATTACTTAATTGATTAGTACTTCCTTTATTTTGTTAATATTGTTTTGCCTTTTTAATTTAGTTTGATCGTGGGTATATTTATGCAGATTGGTGAATCATGTCATCAATTTGGAGGAAAACTCCGTGAGAGATTGAAAAGGTTTGTGAATGGATCAACAAGTGATGTGGAAATTATACAGCCTGAGTTGTGGGATTTTGAAATGGGAACTGATTTGTGGGGTTTTTAGATCCATCTTAGTAGGGTTTTCCAAAACTCTTGTAAAAGAAGCACAAAATAACTATATTATTTCGTGTTGTCAAAAAATAAAATAAAATAGACCGGTATAGGCATCAACTAATTAACAAGAGATGGTTGCTACAACACCTTTCAAAATTAGTTCAAAGAGAAGAAAAAAAGAAGAAAACAAAAGTGATCACTTCAAATTGATAGTTATGGTTTCGATCATGTGTATGGAAAGTAATTTGTTGGAATATATTAATTCTCTCTTTAAATGAAATTTTGTTTTGAAAATATATTAATCTTTTCATCGTTGGTTTGCAAGCCTCCTTTTGGTTATGGGTGGAAATAGATTGCGTCGGGCTAGACTTTGTTAGACCAGAGTTTGACTTGTTAAAAAATTTAAAGCCTAAGTCTAACATGTGGTCTGTCATAAGCTTACTTCTTAGACCTGAGTCAGACCTTGATATAAGTCTGATATGACAGGTTAGTCTACTTAAAACTCTATTTTATTTTAACATTTTTTAATAAACAATCAAATATATCTTTAAATAGATTAACATGTTAATTTGTCAATGAAATTAAGTTTTATTTTGATATTTAACATCACATTTCGAAGAACATGACTTTATATACATTATGCTTAAATTATATTTTATAATAATATGCGTAAATTATTAAAAGTTGAATATATAATATAAAATTAAGATCCAATTTAATATAATAATTAATATAGTAAAAGAATATTATCTATATTTATTTAAATAGGTCGGCCTAATAGGCTTAACAAACTTATTATATGGCCTGCAGTTTTTTCTTTTTAACTAACATTACGCAAAAAATAGCATTTTACAACTCTTTTTTAAGCCTTTTACAATGGTTTTAAGCACTGTAGTATTTAGTGTTATTAAAAGATACAATATCACTATTTAAAATAAAATAAAAACATTGTAATAGGTATAAATATATAGCGCTCACCGCTTCTATGAGAATCGTTTTACACCATTTTTCTTAAAAAATCATTGTAATACGTGCAAATATAGTACACTTATACTAGTTTTATAGCATTTTTTTCTTCCAAAAAAGAACGTTATAATATGTTCATTTTAAGAAAACAATGTAAATCTATTCTAAAAAACAATGTAAAATGCTTCTCTTAGACTAGTTTTACAACGTTTTTTTCAAAAAATAATTGTAATAGGTGTATTCTTATACTAGTTTTACAACACAGTTTTTTAAAGCGTTGTAAATTTATTCTAAAAAACAATGTAAAATGCTGGTTTGTATAAAACAAATCTTTAATGACATTTTTTTTTAAAAACAACGCTGTCTTTAAATGAGATTTCAATTTTTTTTCCAAAATCATATTCATCATGCATATATTGACACAATTGCAATTTTTTAATTCAAACATATCCACATCAACAAGTTCAATTAATCAGTACTATATATTCACAATAACAAGTTCAATTACAATACTATTATCAACATATGTAGCAACTTATTCACAATATCAATTACATACTAAAAACAACAATATCATGTTAGTAATTACAATATTGATCAACAATTTCAATAATTTTCAGCATGCCAATTTCCCAACAATTTTCAGCATGCCAATTTCGATCAATTTCCATGCCAATTTCCCAGCAATTTCTTATTTTACATGTAATAAAAAATAAAATAAACTAATTAGAATATACAATATATAATAGTTTACAATGTGAAACTCACCTATTAACAAATGTACGCCAATAAGTATTTATGCATTGATTGTAAATGAAATTTTAAAGGCATATAATTAAGTTCTATATCAAAAATATCAAACATTATTGGAATTTATGTGATGTTGTTTGGCTAATGCTTCGACACTGTAACACCCTTTGAATGCGGAATACTTGTAGAGCGCGGAAAACTTGTAGAGCACTATCAAATAAATGTGATTATTATTCAATTACCAAACACATTACTTATATATGTAAGAAATAAATGAATATTACTTATGCATCAAATATATTATTTATATTTGAGTGAGTACTGTTATAATGATTGTGCAGTTGATCTAAATAGTATATAATTTCAGAGCTGGCATTGATGGCAAACAACATCCAATGTTGCATAAAACAACAAAAGATTGGTTGGCAAATTTGTTTACACACCTGATAAAGTATCATAAATTAAAAAAGATATAGATAAAGAATACCTAATTACCCTGAATTATATGGCGCAAGAAACAACTTATTCTTCTCTTTGTTTTCCAAAAGTATATCAACGACATATTTTTTTAATGTTAACTGGATTGAGATTAAATATGGATAACTTATGGGGAGATAAGAATGAACATCTATCTGTCAATTTGCGTATGCACACCAACTTTTCATACAAATACCTTCAATGAAAATATCAAATTAGATTAATTATCAATAAAATGTGGCAGTGATACAGTTAAAAGTAATTTTTATCTTAAATAAAGTATTTTACATTACCTTATGTATATGCTAATGATAGTATCACTCAGCTCCTTATGATTGAGAAGAAGGTCATTAGGGTTCGTATGGAGAGTACGTAATGAAGAGGAAAATGAGAAGGTTTTGCACTGCGAAGTTCGTAAAGAGAATACGTAATGAAGAAGAAACTGAAGCGGTTTCTTATTATCAGTTTACTTAAAAACCTTTTTACAACGCTTGTCCAAAAAACGCTCTGAAAGACCTAACCTATTACAACACTTTCATAAAAAGCGCTTTAAAAGACTATATAAAAAACTTCTTATGATCCATTTACAACGCTTATAGAAAGACTATATAAAATGCACTATATGAGCATTTTATAACGCTTATAGAACAAGCGTTGTAATTTATTTATAATTTGATTTTTAAAATCCTTTTACAACGTTTTTGGATAAAAAGCATTGTAAGTGATTTGTAATTTAATTTTTAAAAGTCTTTTACAACGTTTATGGATAAAAAAATGATGTACATGATTTGTAATTTAATTTTAAAAGTCATTTACAGCGCTTATGAAAAAAAAAGCGCTATAAGTGATTTGTAATTTAATTTTTAAAATTCTTTTACAACGCTTATGGATAAAAAGCGCTGTAAAATTACAATTTTATGTTCAGTTCAATTCAAGTTAAATATGTAAATTACAATTTCAGTTGAACTTATGTAAAATACCTATATTTGAAATTTTTTTCTTCAAATAATTAGTTAAATACCTATATATCAATTCTAAATGCCAAATTACTTGATCAGTTCATATTGGGATCAGTTCAAGTTTAAGGAAAATGCCTAGCCAAACATAGCTTTTTCAAATTTAAGTTCAGTATAAGCAGAAAATCAAATACAATTCAAGCTAAATGCTAAATGCTCATTTCTAGAAGGTCAAACAGTTTGCTATGTATAAATTACATGAAATTTCAGGCAATTCAAGTTAAATGAACTTAGTATAAATTACATGATGACTTCATATTACATAGCTTACATAAAACACTTAAACACCTTAAGATGCCCTTTACTTTTTCTAGTGGGGTTCACATTTGTTTGTCCGTTAACAATACAAAACACTTGATTAATCCAAATTCCGTCATTATGATCATCCCTGAAATATAAATCTTCATGAGTTGACTCAATTTCACGTGGTTGTGATGTTGCAAAGAAAATATCATTATAAACATCTTCATTGTTATTGTTATCATCACTTATTTTATTGGTTGATCGGACAATGGACCATTTATCATTACCATGATCAATGACATAAAACACTTGTTGAGCGTGCGAAGCTAAAATAAAAGACTCATAATATGATAGATTTGTATATATTTTGTTTTAATCTTTTGCACCTGAAATATGCATCGCTTCAGCTACAGAATGACTCCGCTATTTTGCATAGTGGTTTGATCATCTTGTTTTTTTGGTATAAAATGTGTAGTCGTTAATTACATAACATGTGTAAGAAAAGACATGTAAACTCGGACCATTTGCTAGCCACCTCAATCTCTTTGAAGACCATGTGGATTCATTCCATCAGTAGAAAGTGCAAGTCGTAGATTTCTTAACTCTCTCCCGAAATCAAGATACTCATGATCAATTTTTGCCCAATGTGGAGAATATGCATTCTTCATTCTTTTTGGGTCTTTTGCATTCTTCAGAGCGAGTTTCCTCCCAAACTTTAACTTCAAGACTCATTAACCTGTAACAATTGCGATTTCACAAATGCATGGGCAAGCCAGTCAAATACAAACAACGAATGAGGTGAGTTTTGAAATCATATTAATAGTATAATATAAGTAAGAAGAACACGCAAACAATCATAATAGACCGCATCATAACACAAACATTCTTCAAGGCAAAACATCACATTATAAAGTTAAAACCACTCAAGTAAAATCATCTAAGAGAAATTATTATCGCATACAAAATATATTAATCACAATGAAACAACCACAAGAAAATGCAATGTTATGCATGAGATTATACTCTACTTCACAATGTGGTACCATTGTAACTCTGAAGTCACTATCTCGATGGACGAACAATTCAAATTGACCATGTCCTCATAGATCCCCTTAACTCAACCCGAGACACATATATGCGACAGTCGAGGTAAACGTATGTTGCATGGTAGCTCCCAACATTTGGAGTACAATTGAATAAGTACAATTGAATCTAGTTTATGTCAAAGACCAATTTGGTTTGAATGTTATCCAAATTTTTCATTATCTTTGAAAGACTCAAACATCTTAAAATCTCTTATGCTACAAATCAAAACTCATAATTACAAAATGTTAACATGATCTATTCTTGTAGCAATTATTTACAGGGTTCATTACAAAGCAATGTTTTCAGCCTTTACAACAACAAAAAAGATTGACAATAAAAAAGGTGAAACCCTATTTTTACAAACTGATTTAACAAAGGCAAAAACTGTTATTCCAAAAACGATCCTTTGGAAAGATATAGATCTTCCTGAAGAATGGATTCTGGAAGGAGCTGTTAGACCACAGTCTCCTAAGTAGTCAAAACCAAACAACAATTTGAAAGAGGTCATCCAATACGATAACGAAAGGGTAAAACTAAGTTTTTCAAGAGCCTCCAGTGCCAGATATTCTAATCCTGGTTCCTCTAGACCCCCTTTAGTTATTCAATTACCTCATAAAATATAAAACTTTACAAAACCATGTTTTTCGTGTTCTAGCATACCAAGTGCTTCTTTTCAAAATGTTGACTACTCCACTAATGTATCTCATCAAATCTATACTGCACCTCGGAATACTAATGAGGAACAACAAAACATTTATCCACCAACTTCGCCATCTTTTTATGCAATAACTGAAAATGTTATTAATGAATTAAATGTCGTAGAAAAAGAATTTGAAGTTAATAAAACAATTCTCCACAATGATTTCTATGCTTCCAAAAATACAGAAAAAAGAACATTGTTCTCCAAAAACTTTCTTAAACGAAGAAAAGACATTCACAATGAATTTTATGAATTCATTTTACAAAATAAAACTCATATTTTATTTTTCGAATGGTTTGAAATTTATGCAACACAAAACAAAATTTCTTACCCTTTCAAACAAAACCAAAGTTCTGTAAATCCGATAACAACTAGAAATAAAACTATAGAATGTGATTTGGAAACTGGTTTGAAAATACAGTCTTAACGTCTACCTTTAAGACAAATCATAATAACACACCTAGAAAAGCCAATAGAAGTTGCACCTTTCAAAATCCCAAGTGATAGTTTAGAAACAAATCTTAAACATATCCTCCAACAAAATAATTTTACGAATGTCCATCTTAGCACAATTGCAACACCATTAACTAAGATAGAAGAACATCAACAGATTACCGCTGTCTCTCCAACTGAAACAACAGATTCAAAACTTAAAAACCTAATTTTTAAACCATTTCAAATCTCCAAAACTAGCCAAAAACTATTTAGATAAGGAAAAGTAGAATTTACTCAAGCCTTACATGACCAACTTAGTAGGATAGAACATTCTTCTACCTCTACACCATTGGTAGCTAAGGATACCTTTGAAAAAACAATTACATCTTTAGACCATGTTTCTGAAGCTGAACAAGAACAACAAAATCTGTGCAAACTCCAATTGCAGAAGGGTCAACCTTTGACCATGGTTACAACACCAGACCTAGGTATTGAGAACAAACCTAATGTCCTTTCCCAATCAAAATTCAATGCCAGTACTGTTTATGAATGGAACATATATGGTATGTCCGAATACAACATCCTAAGTCTCCTTCAAAACCCAAGCCAATACGCCAGACAAAGCCATAGCTGAACTCCTAATAACAGGATTCTCATGCCAACTTAAAGGATGGTGGGATTACCATCTTACACCCCTCAACACCTAGAAATATTGAATGCAATCCAAACCATAGAGGAAGGATTTACCATCCTCGACAAGATAGGAAACCCAATACCTAATGCAGTTGCAACTTTGATTTACACAATCAGCCTGCACTTAATAGTTGATCCATCTCACTTAAAGGATAAGAATTATGAACTCCTTTCAAACCTCAGATGTAAAAAACTATCTAAATTTCAATATTACAAAAGTACTTTCCTAACTAGGGTTATGCTTAGGGAAGACTCAAACCAACCTTTCTGGAAGGAAAAATTCCTTGCAGGACTCCCAACCCTTTTAGGAGAAAAGGTTAGAAACAAAATTAAGGAAGTCTATGGGACAAACCAAATCCCATATAATCATTTAACTTATGGGGAATTAGAAAGCTTCACACAAAAAGAAGGTTTAAAAATCTGCCAAGATTTAAAACTCCAAAAACATCTCAAAACAAAACAAAGTCAAAACAAAAGGAAAGTTGTTAAATACTTTTGAATCAAAACAAAGTCACATTCAACATCCTCATCAAAATTGCTTCCGAAAACCATTTATGACTTAACAAATATCCTAGGAAAGATAACAAAATCACAAACCCCTGTCACAATCCAATCTCTGCAAGAAAAAATTAAAATTGTAAAACATGAGTTAAAAACTCATAAAATAAAACAAGAAATTGATTCAAATATTCTTCAAAATCTACATTCCCAAGTACAAAATCAAACCTCTTTTGACCCAGAACACGAAGGAGAATTAGGAGAAAATGAAGATTATTATAACAAAATTGAAAACTTAGAAGAAATCCTAGGAGATTTTGTTGTTTGTTTTAAGAACAATAACAACAAGAAAGTATTTCATCAAAATCAAGTTAGTTTTTTCTTAAGATTTCGTATTTGAAACAATTGCACTTTTTGATACAGGGGCCGACTTAAATTGTTTAAAAAGTAGCATTGCACCAAACAGATTTCTGCAAAAATAAAATGAAAAACTTGTTGCAGCTAACAACTCCAACATGATTATAAAAATAAAACTGAAGCTTCCATTAAAAATGGAAACGTTTCAATCAAAACTCCTTTTGTTTTATTACAAAATATAACTCATAGTGTCATTTTAGGGACTCCTTTCATTAAGATGATAACTCCCTACTAAGTCCATTATGATAGTATTTCTTGCAAAATAAAAAAAAGCCAAAATTGTTTTCCATTTTTTTGAAAAACCCAGAACAAGGAATTTAAATCTTTTGAAAGCTTGTTCTGTTTATAAAACTGAATTAAATTATTTAATTCAAGGAAAAGAAAAACATCTATGTTTTCTAAAACAAGATATTTCCTTTCTCATAACTAAACAAAAATTGCAAAATATTTTCATAAAACAATAAATTTCAGAACTCCAAAAAAGAATTGAAAATGAAATTTGTTCAAATATGTCAAATGCTTTTTGGGATAGAAAACAACATCTGGTAGATTTACCATACGAAAATGACTTCTCTGATAAAAAAATCCCAATAAAAGCTAGACCTACTAAATGAATTATGAACTTGAAACACATTGCAAAGCAGAAATCCAATACCTAGAACAAAAAGGCCTAATAACAAAATTTAGGTCCCCTTGGAGTTGTGCAGCGTTCTATGTGAATACAAATTCTTAAATAGAAAGAGGTACACCTAGGTTAGTAATAAACTATAAACCTTTAAACAAAACTTTAAAATGGATTCGATATCCGATACCAAATAAAAAAGATATTTTACAAAAATTATATTCTTCTTCTGTATTTTTCAAAATTCGACATGAAATCAGGATTTTGGCAAATACAAATTGATCCAAAAGAACATTATAAAACATCATTCACGATACCTTTTGTTCAATATGAGTGGACGGTAATGTCCTTTGGATCAAAAAATGCTCCTTTAGAATTTCAAAGAATTATGAATGAAATCTTTAATCCATTTTCAAAATTTTGCATTGTCTATATTGAAGATGTTTTAATTTTTTCAGAAACCATTGAACAACAATTCAAACACCTTAAAATATTCTTAATGTCCACTAAGAATAATGGTATGGTTGTTTCAAAATCCAAAGTTTCTCTTTTTCAAACAAAAATCCGTTTTTTAGGACATTATATCTCTCATGGTACTATGACCCTTATTGAAAGGTCCTTAAGTTTCGCGGATAAATTTCTTGACAAAATTGTTTTTAAAAAGTCAATTACAAAGATTTTTAGGGAGTTTGAACTATGTACTAGATTTTGGTCCTAACATTACTAGAATAGAAAAACCTCTCCATGATATGTTAAAGAAAAAGCATGTTGCATGATCAGAAGAACATACCAAAATAGTTCAAATAATGAAAAAATAAAAAAATAAAACAAGTTAAAGAAATACCTTGCCTGCATCTAGCTGACCCATCAGCCCAAAAAATTGTTGAAACAGATGCATCAGGATATGGGGGTATCCTTAAAAAAAAAAAAAATAACAAAGAATGCATTGTACAGGTTACATATGCACACTAGAATGATTGCCAAAAGAATTACTCTACAATCAAAAAAGAAATTCTTTCAATTGTCATGTGCATTATGAAATTTCAAAGTGATTTACTCAATCAAAAAATTTTACTTCAAATTGATTATAAATATGCAAAAGAAGTTTTACAGAAGGATGTTCAAAACATTACATCAAAACTAATTTTTGGCAAATGGTAAGCAATCCTTAGTATTTTTTTATGTTGTAATTAAATGTATTAAAGGAGATCAAAACACAATTCCATATTTTCTAATCAGAGAATTTGTCCAAAACAGGACTTGAGTGATGCCCAGAAAATCCCAAAGAATTGAGGTCCAAAAGGACCAACCACAAGAAAACTCAAAACTCATCTCATCCGCAAAACCCATCAGGTCTTGGGGGCAAGCTACCGAAGAAGATGAAGCCCAAAACCAAATTCAATAATGGCTTACCAGCCAATAAATGACTAGACCTAATAACTTTCAGGAGATAAAAAAAAACTCAATTGAAGAAAACCTTCAACTCCAAAAAATTGCAAAACTACTCAGACTCCAAAAAGAGATTGAGTCTCTCTCAGTAGAACTGCCATCTTTTCTAGGGCAAGAAAGGGGAGAATCTTCAAACACCCCTTCTCAATAAATTATTTCACAACCTTCACATGAGGGGTCATCTTGTAAAATAATTTCAAAACTCCCACAAGGAGAAGTTTCAAAAACTGTTTAAAATCCAAATGATTCTCAGATTACTTTGATTAAACCAAAATCTGAGTATTTTGTAAAAACATGAATATCAAAACATTTGGACAATCGAGGATCTCTTTTATAATATAAATCATCAATTGGTCATTTCAAAGATTTTTCCATTAGGCTAGTTTTCAAACCATGAGATTTATCAAAACGACAGCCTTACTATAAATCTATTCTTGAATTTACATGATTTGTAACAATTCAAGACAACCCAAAAGAAGGCCTAGTAGCTTATTCAACGGCAGAAATCCACAAAATAATCCCACCTTCAGAATTGGGTTCAAACCTTTACACACCAAAACAGTTCCCACTTGATTTCAAAACAACGATAAACCATTGTAGGACTTTCAATTAATGGGACAACCAACAAGCCTAGTATAATGTTTTCCTCATCCAAAACCTAAAATTTAGTCATACTTGGCTATTTTTCTTTAACCTTACCATGGAACCTTCCAAAATCCCCCAATGGTTTTGCCCATTGGTGGAAATTTTATGGTTCCATTCCAAATATCTTGAAACCGAAAGTCCAAGATAGCTTCCAGTTATACAAAACTCATTACAAACCAACAAACATAAAACACATTTTTCCACCTCTAATGCTATTCTCTACCAAATTCTTTCTACCATGCGTATTAGCCTAGTATTTTGATATTGACCAAAAAGAAGCCCAAACAATCCTCGTCAGGAGATTCAAAATTAGATGGTGGACAAAATTCTCTATTCCACCAAGTATCAAAAAACAAGTCGTGTTGGCATGGCTCCAAAGTCAAGGAATTAGGAAACCAGACCCACTGGCAACTCAATTCTTGGCCCAAAAATCATTTGTTCAAATGCAATTAGCAGCAGCAAAATCTGAAGAGGAATATTTTGACACCATCGCCCAACTTCTCAAAAGCAAGGCCCAATCCTCAAAACCTTCCTCAAGCAGCACTTCTAAATACTCCATTAGTTTGGGAAATGACAATGAAGACGACTATTTCGGATCCTGTTGCCCACCAAATAAGACGAACACAATGGCCCAAAACTTTTGGCCCATATATAACATGTAATTTTGATATTCATGTAATAAATAAATAAATAAATTTTGTAAAATATCATGTAATGGGCCTAGCCCAAATTTGATTCTGAATTTAACCAAAAATAGTCCAGCATATTATGTAATGGGCCTAACACACACAAAAAATCAAAGGAATATTTTCTTTTTTGAAAAGCAAAAGCAAAAGTTGTTTGTAACTTGTCTGCCATCAACACCAATAGTCAAAAGTAGCACCGAAAGTATAAGTAAACTCATCATTTCTTCCACTTCACAAAGCAGCAGAAATGAGATCCTTTCCCTATATAAGGAAGATTCCTTTTCAGTTCAAGATTAGAGTTGGATACAGCGAGAAATAATCTCTTAGAAATTATTGAGTGTCTCCAATATTTCAAAACTTTGTAATATTTTATTTTCAGTATTCCAAAACCATTGTAAGTATTAATCATTTCTTAATCATATTCATGTTTTAATATCTTGCATTGTTATCAGATTTCTACATAAGTATATCTTGCATTTTTATTTATGTATTTTTTATCATAAACGTTTTTTGTTTCCAATTAGTTTTCCAAGTTGTCTTTTTATTAACAACAGACTTATATTGGTTCCTTGAAGATTTACCAACATTTAATTTTTATAACTTATGGATTTTGTTTTAATTTATTGAATTATTGTCTGTGTTATATAAATTTGCATTGTTATCAAACTTCCTTCAACATCAATATCAAAACTGTTGATAATTACCATCGAATCCAGGACGTTTCTGGTGTCAGAGCCTGATTATCAGAAACATTTTAAATAGTTATCATGAATATAGACCCTAATTGGATGTGTATATATATATATGTTTATATACCCTAATTAGATGTATGATAGAAATTTTCCTAAAAGGAATGATCTTAAACAGTGTTTTGCTAACAAGATTGAAGAGTTTTTCAATTTTGCGAGAGTGCAGAAAAATGTCGAAGATGAAAGGGAATTAGATGTCCATGTTGATTATGTCGATATAAACGATTGAAGAGTGAAGATGAAATGAGAGTGCATTTATATAAAATGGATTTCTGCCTAACTACTAGATTTGGAATAACCATGGGGAAGAGTTACCAACAGCCATAACAAGAAAACATTCATATACTTGTGGAAAATTATCCACGGATTTGATTATGTCGGTAAAAATATTTTTTTATTTATGGAAAAGTCGTGAGTAAAACTTTTTTTTTTAATTATTTTCCATAGTTAGTCCGTGGATAATGTTAAAAAAAATGTGAATTCATGTAAATTAATTTTCGTGTTTTATTTACCACAGTTTTTCCGTAGGTAAAATAAGTGAAAAGTTATCATGTGCATACGGATTATTTGTGGATAATTGATTTTTATTAATTTTTTAAAATAATTTATTTTTATTTTTTATATATATAACCTTTATATGTTTAAATAAAAATCAATTTTGCTTCCTATACCCCTCTATTTTTTTGTAAACCCAAATTACCCAAACTACCCTTCCCTCTTTATTCATTTAACCACTCATTTTCTATCTTCATCATCTTCATCTTCATTAACCTACCAACTTACCATCTTCAATCTTCTTCCATATTCTTCATTCATTTTGATACATTTCATGTTCAATAATGTTGAATCATTTTCAACATCTTCATCATGTTCATCATCTCCATCATTATAGTGACTCAAATCAACTAGGTATGTGTTTTGTAGCTGATATTTTTTTTCAAAATCTAGGTTCCGTATGTGAAATGAGTTAACGTACGTTTACGTGAATTGAATTTACGTAGTTGATAAAATTAAGAAAAATCAGATTCTACGGGAATTAGGTTTACATAAACGTACACCAATTAAGTTTGCGTACATCAATGGAGTTTTGAAATTTATATGAGCTACGTAAACTGAGATAAAGCAGGTGTACGTGAACTCAATTCACATAGTGTAAGACCCTAAATTTTTAAATCCCAAATTATACTACTTTAGGATTGTAGTGTTGAACTCTAAGGCTTTTTAGTCAAATCATTGTATTTTGGTATTTAATGAATTCAATGCCAAAAATATATTTGGAGCCCGAGTAAAATTATTTGTTGGAGAATAATTTATTTACCTTACGAAGAATTTAATATCGGGCAATTTTGTTATAAATATATCTGGTTGCAAAAACAAATTTATTTATCAATTGAGTTGCGACGAGGGTAGATATTTTTGACAAAAAGTGGTTTCATAAGTGATAGGTGAAATGGTAATTTTATGAATATTTAGATATTTGTTATATATATATAAAAAAGAAAAGGAAAGGAAGGAGATAGAAAGAAAAGAAAATAGAAGGAAGGAAAAGCAAGGGAAAAGCATTTCCATCTTCTTCCTCCTCCAGCCATGCGACCCACACACTTTCTTCCATCCTTTTCTTCCATTTTCGTGGTTCCTTTTAGTTCAAGAATAGAAACCCAAGGCTTGGTGGGTGATAGGACACGAATTTCTCAACTTCACTCTTCCTCTTTGATTCGAAAACGAAGAAAAACGCTGTTAGGGATTTCAAAACCGTCAAACACAAACCTCCCCATTTCATCTAGATCTAAGCTTCATTGCACAAAGAGATACAAGGGAAAGTTTCTCACTACCATGCTACGGTGCTAGGGAACCAACTTTGGAAGTGACTTTGCGAGCAGAGATTTTACCGGATTAACTCGCGGTACCGTAATCGCACGTTAAAGCTAACGTGAAGGTAAGGGCTCCTTCCAAACTTCTAGTTTGCATTTAGGTACTTATATGTGGTTGTGTGGAAAAGACTTTGATAGGGTTGAAGTGTTGATTTGGGGAAAATGAATCTAAGGCTTTATGGGTAAAATCGTAGAGTTAGGTTTTGGGTATATTGATGAATGTTTCGTGGAAAATGAATTTAAACTCATTTATGTATGATTTTGAGTAAATGAAACTTTTTGTGTTTGAGTTGTATGTTGTGATGATTTATGTTCATCGTATTTGATGTGTTCTTAATTAATACCTATGAAATTTGAGATGTGTTTGTTTGGATTTTGTGAAAAGAATGAATTGATGTGATTTGGTGTGAATTGTGGATTGGATTTGATAAAATGTTTGAGTTTGTTTTGTGTGGAATTTGAAAACCATTAGAGTTAAACGAGTATTAAAAATAGGGTATCTTTTAATATCTCTGTTTACTTAATGTTTGTTTTGAAAATCATTTAAGTTAAAAGAGTATTAAGAATGGGGAATCTCTTAATATTTTTGTTTACTTAATGTTTGTTTTGAAAATCGTTTAAGTTCAAAGAGTATGAAGAATGGGGAATCTCTTAATATTTTAGTTTACTTAATGTTTGTTTTGAAAATCGTTTAAGTTAAATGGGTATTTAGAATGGGAAATCTCTTAATGTCTTGTTTACTTAATGTTTATTGTGAAAATCGTTTAAGTTAAATGAGTATTAAGAATGGTGAATCTCTTAATTTCTTGTTTACTTAATGTTTGTTGTGAAAATCGTTTAAGTTAAATGAGTATTAAGAATGGGGAGTCTCTTAATGTCTTGTTTACTTAATGTTTGTTGTGAAAATATAAGTTTGAGAGTCTATTAAAGGATGGAAATTACTAAGAGGATGTTAATATTTTGATAGGTTGGAAGGATTATTTGAGATTTGATTTCGGGGCCCTAAGATGGTTGATTTTATTAGTTGATGATTTAATATCCACAAAGTTGGACGGATGACCAAGTAATGCTTAAAACATTCATAATCGAAGGAGTTGAGGCAAGCAAGTGATAAATGATTCATGTTAAGGATGGAAGTGTTTTGAGATTTTGAGGATCAAATTTTAGAATCTTATTCAATGATAGAAAGTGAAAAAGAAGAAATGTAACGAATGATTATGAATTAGTTGTTGGTCTTGGGAAATCAAGCGTTGAGGTTTAAACTGAGTGTTGTAGTGACTGGATGAACAATGAAAGGTATGTGGGTCTTTGAGACATTTTACTGCAAAATTTATGAGGATGAAGTTATAGATAATTATTTCTTAGGAAATGCTTATGGGGAATGTGTGAGAAATAATTCTTTAGGACATTCGATTGTTAGGATTCTTTCAGTTTGTATCTCGGTGAAGGTTGTGAAGGAATGAGAATCCAACAAGTGAAACAAATATTGGAAAATGTGCCAAGAAATTTGTTGGAGTAGCACATAGAGACGTAGCTTATGACAATTAAAGATTCAGGAAAGGAATTATCTCACCTATAATTCAGACATTATTATTATAAAGGTATGCCAATGATATAAAAACATTGCTTAAGTACATGTCCTGGGAGTTGTTATTGTGTTCGTCAATCAAAGGAGTTAAGTGTTTGTTTGATAAGAAACAACTGAACATGAAATGGAAAAGTGATGGAGTGAATACAATGCGTTTGACCTGTCATAATGAAAGGATAATCATCAAGTTGCAAACGAAGGACACAACGAAATTGAGAAGTATCAGAATGAATGTTTGCAGTAGATGTAGGAGAATTATTTTTGAATTTGTGCATAATTGTGAAGTATGTAAGGAATTTTCTAGTGAAGCCTGGATTTGAAGTGTTAAGCATGAGACAAATGTAGACCTTGATATGTGAATTAAATTCAAGTTGGATTTTGTTGGAAATGTGACTCTTGAATTTTTGTTTACTTAATGTTTGTTTTGAAAATCGTTTAAGTTAAATGAGTATTAAGAATGGGGAATCTCTTAATGTCTTGTTTACTTAATGTTTATTGTGAAAATCGTTTAAGTTAAATGAGTATTAAGAATGGGGAATCTCTTAATGTCTTGTTTACTTAATGTTTGTTGTGAAAATCGTTTAAGTTAAATGAGTATTAAGAATGGGGAATCTCTTAATGTCTTGTTTACCTAATGCTTGTAGTGAAAATCGTGTAAGTTAAATCAGTATTAAGAATGGGGAATCTCTTAATGTCTTGTTTACTTAATGTTTATTGTGAAAATCGTTTAAGTTAATTTAGTATTAAGAATGGGGAATCTCTTAATGTCATGTTTACTTAATGTTTGTTGTGAAAATCATTTAAGTTAAATGAGTATTAAGAATAGGGAATCTCTTAATGTCTTGTTTACTTAATGTTTGTTGTGAAAATCGTTTAAGTTAAATCAGTTTTAAGAATGGGGAATCTCTTAATATCTTGTTTACTTAATGTTTGTTGTGAAAATCGTTTAAGTTAAAAGAGTATTAAGAATGGGGAAACTATTAATATTTCTGTTTGCTTAATGTTTGTTGTGAAAATCGTTTAAGTTAAATGAGTATTAAAAATGGGGAATCTTTTAATATCTGCATTTGCTTAACGATTGTTGTGGATGGAGTCAGTATATGCTCATGCATTTTCATTCTTTTTGTAAATCGTGCAGACCCGTGATAGGTGGCACCTTGATAAATAGTACTTTGGCCTGTGATAGGCGGTATATTTATGGTTTACGTTTTTGTAAATTGTGCAGACCCGTGATAGGTGGCACCTTGGTAAATAGTACTTTGGCCCGTGATATGCGGTACATTTACGATTTACAGTTTTTTGTAAATTGTGCAGACCCGTGATAGGTGGCACCTTGGTAAATAGTACTTTGGCCTGTGATAGGCGGTACATTTACAATTTATGTTCTTTTTAGTAAACCGTGCAGACCCGTGATAGGTGGCACCTTGGTAAACGACACGGACCCGTGATAGGCAGTACGTTTATGGTTTACGCTTTTTAGTAAATCGTGCAGACCCGTGATAGGTTGCACCTCGGTAATTGGTACTTCGGCCTGCGATAGGCGGTACAATTATGATTTGCGGCCCTTCGAGGAGGGTATTGGTTTGGAATTCCGAGTCCATGCATTTTGGCGTATACGCATTGCATTAGGGTGCTTGGCACACAAGTCATGTTTGAATGAAGTTATGATCAAGTGTTATGTATTGATATTGTGTGCAAGTGTGACTTATTGTAAAACTATTTCGAAACTCAAGTTGTCGTGGTAATTGTGTTGCAATTGCTAAGTGTTATGTATTGATTATCGTGTGTAAGTGTGATGGATTGTAAAACTATTTCGAAACCCAATTTGTCGTGGTGATTGTGTGGGAATTGCTAAGTGTTAAGATTTGGAGTTGTGTATGAATGTGATTGAATTAGTTTATGTATTTTTGGAAGAATAGGCAGGGAAATCGATTTCCCAATCGATTTGATGAGTTACGGGGACTTTGCTAATTTGACAAAATCGATTTGCCAATCGATTTTGTAATCTATTCTACAAAACCATTTCAGAAATTGATTTGGCAATCGATTGTTATGTTTCCGGTTTCTTGAATCTTGAAAATATATTGAAACAATCGATTTGGAAATCGATTTGGCCAAGACAGGAACTCAGCCAATTTGAAAAAATCGATTTGGAAATCGATTGGCTTTAACACATGGGCTCAATTATTCATTCAATCGATTTCCCAATCGATTGATTTAAGCCCAGAGTTCAGTTTTCACTAAAAACCATCAAGAAATCGATTTCCCAATCGATTTACTTAATGGAAATTCTTATTTTGAGTTAGATAATCGATTGCTCGATTGATTCATCAATGGATTGGTTTGTTGTTTATTACTTGATTGATTTAAGACTTTATTTGATCTCGTTTATACTTGGCAAGTATTACATGAACTTTTAGCATATGGAAAATCCTTTTAAGGTGCATGCTAAGTTGAAAGGTTATTTTTTGCATTTAAAAACTTAAATGTTATCTGTTAATTGTTAATTTCGGTTGGTGACCCTTTACAACTGTTGTGGAAATCTGGGCTTTGCCCTCAGATGAGAGCCAGAACAATCCTACCGGTTCGTACTCTATGGATGGGAATGTAGGTGGGAATGCACGACTGGAGGTATGTTAGGAGGATCTTACGGGGAGCGTGGAGATCACTCAGGGTGTATAGTTTTTGGTAGAATGATCAGATTAGGTTGACATAGAGGAAACATATGTCTTTATTTTGGATTGTGTTTACTTTAAATTGGAAAATTGTATCTTTACTAATATTGTCTGCGTGACATCTTATATTAATGGATTCCATGTATCACTGGCTGTTGTGTAAATACTTTGGACTCATATTTCGAAAGACTTTTCCGCTACTTGTAAATTATAATGACTTGAATATTTATCCAAAGGTATATTCCTTATTTGTTTCTCTATTTTATTTTAATATCTTTTGAAAAAAATAATACACCCTCGCTTTGAAAATCGGGGTGTTACACATAGCATACATGTGAATTGAATTGACGTATACATAGGTGAACTGAGTTCACGTATAGGATGAAAATTTATAAATTGTCAGTCATACGTGAACTGAGTTCACGTATGTTCACTTAAATTCAATAAACGTATGTGATATGTGAACTGAGTTCACGTAAACATACATTTTCTCAGTTCACGTAAAAGTGATAAAATTTAGAATTTTTTTTTTGTGTTTAGGAGTTAGGATTTTTTATGTTATATGTATGTAATTTATTGGATTCAGTGAAATGGATCAAGGGTAAGACAACAGTGACGAAATGAATGAAGGTTTGGAACCTGATTTTCAAGAAATGTATGATGATTGAGATCCTGATTTTGAAGAAATGTGTGATGATATGGAACCTAATTATCACGCTATGAATGATGGAGTTGAGCCTATTATGATTGATTTGACTGATGTGTTTACCATCGGCATGATGTTTGATACACAAGATGAATTATTGAAATGGGCTAGAAATGTTGGAAGGTATAATAGACTTTATTTGATCTCGTTTATACTTGGCAAGTATTACATGAACTTTTAGAATATGGAAAATCCTTTTAAGGTGCATGCTAAGTTGAAAGGTTATTTTGTGCATTTAAAAACTTACATGTTATGTGTTAATTGTTAATTTCGGTTGGTGACCCTTTACAACTATTATGGAAATCTGGGCTTTGCCCTCAGATGAGAGCCAGGACAATCCTATCGGTTTGTACCCTATGGATGGGAATGCATGACTGGAGCTATGTTAGGAGGATCTTACGAGGCGCATGGAGATCACTCAGGGTGTATATTTTTTGGTAGAATGATCAGATTAGGTTGACATAGAGGGAACACATGTCTTTATTTTGGATTGTGTTTACTTTAAATTGGAAAATTGTATCTTTACTAATATTGTCTGCGTGACATCTTATGTTGATGGATTCCATGTATCACTGGCTGTTGTGTAAATACTTTGGACTCATATTTCGAAAGACTTTTCCGCTACTTGTAAATTATAATGACTTGAATATTTATCCAAAGGTATATTCCTTATTTGTTTCTCTATTTTATTTTAATATCTTTTGAAAAAAAAAATACACCCTCGCTTTGAAAATCGGGGTGTTACACATAGCATACATGTGAATTGAATTGACGTATACATAGGTGAACTGAGTTCACGTATAGGATGAAAATTTATAAATTGTTAGTCATACGTGAACTGAGTTCACGTATGTTCACTTAAATTCAATAAACGTATGTGATATGTGAACTGAGTTCACGTAAACATACATTTCCTCAGTTCACGTAAAAGTGATAAAATTTAGAATTTTTTTTTTGTGTTTAGGAGTTAGGATTTTTTATGTTATATGTATGTAATTTATTGGATGCAGTTAAATGGATCAAGGGGGAGACAACAATGACGAAATGAATGAAGGTTTGGAACCTGATTTTCAAGAAATGTATGATGATTTGGATCCTGATTTTGAAGAAATGTGTGATGATGTGGAACCTAATTATCACACTATGAATGACGGAGTTGAGCCTATTATGATTGATTTGACTGATGTGTTTACCATCGGCATGATGTTTGATACACAAGATGAATTATTGAAATGGGCTAGAAATGTTGGAAGGTAAAATAGAATTGTTGTTGTGATTTTTAGATCTGAAACTGCGACAGCACGACCAAGAACAATGACAAAATTAATTCTTAGTTGTGAAAGAAGTGGTAAATATAGACCTTGGAAGAATCCTAATCTTACGAGAAGTACTTGAACTAGAAAATGTGATTGTCCATTTAGATTGAGAGGAACACGATCAAGTGTTGGTGAAGGATAATATTTGCATGTAATATGTGGTCCCATAACCACGAATTGGCCAAAAAACTGACAGGTCACTCTTTCTTAGGCCGATTGTCTCAAGATGTGAAAGTTGTACTTGGTGATACGACAAAGAACTTGGTAAAACCAAAAAACATTTTAATGACATTGAGGGATCATAACGTTGAAAGTTTGACAAAAATAAAACAAGTTTACAATGCACGTTAAGCATATCGTTCATCACTTAGAGGTAATAGAACAAAAATGCAACATCTATTAACATTGATGGAACACGACAAATACATCTATTGATATAGGAAGGTAGAGGGTTTGGATGAGTTTAGGGATATATTTTGGGCCATCTAGACGATATCACTCTTGTAAATAATTTTCATATAGTATTGATTATGTATAACACTTAGAAGACTTGTAGGTATCGAATGCCATTACTTGAGATTATTGGTATTACATCTACTGAAATGACATTTTGTGTGGGATTTTCATATCTACAGTTTGAGCGTGCTGATAACTTCATGTGGGCACTACAAATGGTGAAAGAACAAATTACAAGTGGTGAAGTTGAAATCATCATCATTGATAGAGACCTTGCTTTGATGAACACGGTTGAAAATGTTTTTCCAAAAGCACTGAATTTATTATACTTGTTTCATATATGCAAGAATGTCAAAGTCAAGTGTAAGATGACTGTGTTTCCAAAAGAGAAACAAGTTTAAATAATAGAGGTATGGGAGGCTCTTATTTAAAAGTTATGATAAGGCTCAATACTACATGAAGTTAGCTATCTTTGAAGGAATTTGTAGTAGTTCTTTTATTTTTTATGATTATATACACGAGCAGTGGTTAATTCCTCACAAGGAAAGGATTGTTGAGGCGTGGACAAATAGAGTTATGCACTTTGGGAACACCACAACACAAAGGGTTGAGTCGACGCATTGGAGTTTGAAAAGGATATTACAAGATAGTATTGGTGATATATGCAGTGTTTGGGAAACCATCAATAGCATGATTGTATTACAACATAATGATATAATAGCATCATTTGGAAAGAGAATCATTCAAAAAGTGCATTGATATAGTAACAAATTATACGCGAATTTGTGTGGTGTTGTGTCAAAAAATGCAATTAATCACATCGCGGCAGAGTATAACGCGTGAAGTATGTAGGTATTGATCAGACTAAGTGTCGTTGCACAATTAGGAAATCACATGGTCTACCTTGTGCATGTGAAATAGCAAAGTATAGTATGATCCCACGTTCCATTCCATTAAATGCTATTAATGTTTGGTGGAGTAAACTAACTTTCTATGTTGATGCATCGAGTAAACCTTCAGAGTTATATGGGAAACATGAAATAGTTGTCATAGTGAAAAAGTTTGAAAATTTCACTTAAAGGTAAATTTTGAGAGATCGCGTATCCATCGACTATGTTGATGTTTCCACCGGTTGCCAAGGTTAAAACAAAAGGTGCATAAAAAAAAGGAAAAAGTAAGGTATCAAAAAGAGATAAATCAACCAAGCATGATCCATCTTGGTGGGAGTATGTGGATGCAAATGTTCGATGTAGTGGCACACATGCATGTAGCACTATAGATACATGTAAAGTAGAAAAGCTCGTACTTCAAATGGTCGCTTCGGTCTATGCTCTCTGTAGGGTGTCCAACATATGTCATCAACATCAATCTCGTCCAATGGTTTTCTAAATGGAATAACCAAACCTTTGTCCCGTTTTGGCTTCCATCTAAGTGCTATCGGATAGTCCTCATCATAAATATGAAATAGTCGACAATAATTTGCACATAATATTGGAAAATGTTCATACACCCACGCCTCCACATAAATAATAACATATTCATAAATCAGTAAAGCAACAAACCACAAAATTATGAAATAAATCAAACCAGGAAAGCAAGCGCAAATACTTGTAATAGAGTCAGATATCTTGATACCGTTCTACTCTAATGCATGCTCGCTTCTCGAAGGTTGTCGTATAGGTAAGCAAGCACAACATCACCCCATGCATATCCCTTGCATGAGTTGAGGTCTCTGAAGCATTCAAGGTAGGCAACACTCACTGCGAAGGCACTCTTGTCACTGAACAAGGTGCAACCCACCAAAAATAAAATAAATGCCCTCGCAACCATCTGCCAATGCTAATCAGCACATCACTGATTGTATACATCAAGCAACCAAATGTATTGAACAATGGTTGTCTGCGTCAAGTTAAACTCAACATATGCAGCAGCCAGACTAACCCCAAGAAGCTCACCCAATAATTCTGCAGCGTCATTCTTGTTAAATATATTAACGCTGAAGAATGCACCGGTGATGGGAATATGCAGCAGTGAAGAGACATCGTCCAAAGTAATGGTCATCTCCCTAATTAGAAGATGAAAGATATTGGTGTCCCAATGACATCTCTCGACAAAGGCATAAATTAGACCTTCGTCGATCATCTCGTAGCTGCATTTTAGCAATGTATATAAACCGGAACTTTTAAGAAGTTCCTCAACCTATTGATTTTCAATGATATCTTCTTTTAATTTTTTTCCATTGCTAAAAACCCTTAACTCTTCGCGATCCTAAAATAAATTAACCAAACAAGTATAAGTTCAAACACATTAAGCAAATATTAAATATTTAATTTGATTCAGAAATTTACCACGTCGTCCCATAGTCGTGTCGCAACATGATCCCCATATGTCCTTAAGACAAACCTGTCAACCGTACCACGAGGATACCCGTCATCTACTTCAAGTTGAGCCTCATCCGCTTGGGCCTCTTCTACTTGCCCTTGTTTTGATTGCCCCTGTTCTGCTTGCGTCTGTTCTACTTGTTGCTTCCGTAATCTTCACTGTTCACGCAATTCATGTTGAGCACGGTGAGCCCGTGCAAAAGCGATTGGTCTAACACGACGATCGTCATCAGTCCCTTCGTCGAGTATAACACGACCTTCTCTATCAGTAAACATTTTGCTCACCATTTCTACATAAAACAAATTATAATCATGATCAAAACAACATAACAATATAACATTTATGAAAGTCCAATAACATAAGAACACCATCAAGTACATGAACTTCATCAACCTACGTGAACTGAGTTCACGTCAACCTACATGATATGAGTTTATGTACTTGATTTCAGTTCACGTAGCTAAACTCCATCATTGTACGTGATATTAGTTCACGTTCATCACCTAAAAAACTAAACCCTACGATCAAATGCAGAAAACACCATCAAACCCAAGACACATGAACATTCAAAAACAGCCATTCAAAAATGCAGAGAGTTAAATCCAAAATTCAAAAATGCAGAGAGTTAACTCGAAAACAAAAAACAACAATTACTTGATTGATTGAGGATGCTTGAAGTGATTGAAGATGGTGTTGAAGGTGTTTAAGATGATTGAAAATGATGGAAGATTGGTTATTTGATTGAAGAATGTAGATGATTGAAGATGACGGTGTTAGGTTAATGAAGATAAAGATGATGAAGTTAGAAATGATGAGTTAATTGAATAAAGAGGGAATGGTAGTTTGGGTTAAAAAAAAATAGAGGGGTGTGGGAAACAAAATTGAAAACAAGAAGAGAAACCTCCTTAATAACATTTATACTAAAACCTTTTTCAAAATACCTTGTTCCAAAATACCTTCATTCAAACTATCCCATTAAATCTGTCTCTAAAAATCTATTTGAGCCTTACACCAAAAAACCAGCATCAACCATGGCGCATATTGAACTCTCCAGTCTTAGATTCAACGTGTGTTGAATTCTTCAGCTTCTCAGATTCGTCGTCGATCTCACTCTTTTGCTTGTTCTTTGTAACACCCCGATTTTTAACAGCGTGAGTGTATTTTTTTGGATAAATATTTAAGTCATAACATAACGACAAAGTCAACAAATATTTACAAGCAGCGGAATAGTCTTTGAAATAAAAATCCAAAGTATTCAAACATCAAAATACACCGGGGCTATGAGGCCTATCAGACATAGCTCAAATCCCAGGGGTATTCTCGGCAGACCTATACAAAAGCACTGCCCCAAGAATTTTAACATTCCCCATGTCACATCAAAAAGTGGAACACGAACCCATCAAAAGAAAAGACATCAAACAGTTTAAACATAGATACAATCTTCCAACATGGAATAAATACAATCACAAAAGAAAGACATCTAGTCCTTATACAATCACCTAATTTGATCATGCTACAAAACCATAAAACCCGGGTGATCTCCACGTACCTTGCAAAATCCTCCTAACACAGCTTCGGTCAGGTATGTCTAACTATATGCTCGTCTCCAAAGTACTAACTGGTAGGACGGTCCTGGTTCTCATATGAAGGCAAAGCCCAGATTTCCACAATAATTGTAAAGGGTCACCAACCGAAATTAACAAATAACACTTAGCAAAATTCTTATATTTTCAAATGCTCAAAAAAACCTTTCGTCTCAGCATACTACTCGAAAGGGTTTTCATATGTCCAAAAATGCATAAACAATGTTGAAAAATGAAGTTTTAACAAACTGCACTGTCGTAACTGAATACAACTGAGAAAATGCAGATTTTCAGTTATAAAATGGCTCTGAATCAATCAACACTTCAAAGATTAATATTGCCAATTATGATCACATAATTAACACCAAATTAATCTCCACAAATTCACACCTCAATTACTCATCGAATATTCATAACATCCATTATGAACACATAAGTACATCAAAACTTAATCAACCAAACTTCACACCTCTAAGAAATTACGACAAATTACAACAACTGAATATGTATATACAATCATCATAGTATAACAACTGGGGTGTATGGGACAAGGTGTAGGACCCCTCTATGTTGGTTTGAGACAGGTGATAACCTTGTGTTAGGACCTGAGATTGTTCAACAAACTACTGATAAAGTGAAAATGATTCAGGAAAAAATGAGAGCATCTCAAAGTAATCAAAAGAGTTACCATGATAAAAGAAAGAAAACCTTCGAATTTCAAGAAGGTGACCATGTATTTCTGAGAGTTACTCCAACAACTGGGGTTGGTCGGGCATTAAAAATGCGAAAGCTTACACCTCAGTTTATAGGACCTTACCAAATTCTCAAACGTGTCGGTAACGTAGCATATCAGGTCGCGTTGCCTCCGTCTCTTTCTGATCTCCATAATGTCTTTCATGTGTCTCAACTTTGCAAGTACATTTTCGATCCCTCACACGTTATTGAGTCAGACAAGGTCCAAATAAAAGAGAATCTAACTTTTGAGACCTTACCATTACAGATTGAGGACCAAAAGACCAAAGAATTAAGGGGTAAGGCGATTTCATTGGTTAAGGTTGTCTGGGGAGGTTATCTTCTCTTTCTCAATTAGTAGACATTTTATTATTAGTACTATTGTAGTAACTAAAGAGTTCTTAAACTCTAAAACTCTATCATCTAGTCAAACTCTAATGGATTCATAATATCATAATCAGAAAATCAATCATTTCAAATAAATATCCCAACACCCTCACGATTCAATATTCACCCTAGTCCCCTAAACCAAGATAACAACAAATCTTTTCAATTTTCTTAAAAACAAGACAAAGTAAAAAATAATGTAAATTTTAAGTTGTTTTAAACATTGAATAACATCAGTAACATAGAATTATTGTTATTTTATAAATCAACAAAAATTCAACTCGATTTAATTTCTTTTTCTTTAAAATAATCAAGAGTAATTCAAACAAAATTTAGTTTCATCATACAAAATAAATAAACTTTAACTCCTTCAAAATGTCTTTTTTTTTTTAAAGAAAAAAAAATTATAAGTTCTACCGACCTCTAATATTCAAGAATTAATATTGCTAATAATATGAATTTCATACTATCTAAATCATGAAGAACATTCTAAATTGTTTTCAAAACCAATATCAAAACTCTACTCATCTATATACAACCATTAACACTTTCAAGTAATTTAAAATTAACATTCACAATTTAAAATCAATTTTTTTTTTAACACAAGCCAACATAAAATGAAAATAAGAAATTTTTTAGTCAAAATTAAAACATTAAACGTAAGAAACATATTTCCTATCTAACTCAAAGTTTAGAACGAAACTTTTTTTCTCTAAATTGAGTTTCAACAGAATAATAATAATTTGTACCTAGTAAAAGTCAATACTTGATGTTTTAAACATATAATCCATACGAAAATCAATTTTTCAATCAATTAGTTATTAGATCACACACTTTAAACAAATACACATCAAAACTAAATATTTTTAATTGATTAAGGGTGAAAGTCGAACTTTAAAACAACTAACTAGTGAGGTATGACATTTGATAACTAAGATTACGTGAATGAAATTAATAAGTTGAAACATACAGCTGGTCAATCAAAATTATTATTTCCAGCTATTCATATAAAACAAGAGTGCAAAAATCATAGTTCAAAATACAAACAATAAGCAACAAGTAACTAACATAATCTTGTTAACAATTAAAATTAACTCAAATCTGAACAAGTAATTTCATGGTTTATTTACTCACTTTGGTAGGAATTTAGGATCCATAACACAATTAGAGTAAGCAAATAATAAATACTTAATTAGTAATCGCGAAAATATGTATAATAATACAAAAGCATATAACCCTTAACACAATTATATAACGGGAAAACATCATAGTGAAAATAATTACTACACAAGAAAACACAATTGACACGACTGACATTCGACTAACACTGAATCGACATTCGACCCACTCGGCCTGATTGGACAGACCTGCTCTGATACCACTAATGTGACACCCTAAATCCCAAAATAATATATATAATAATTTATATCATATTCTTATGACAATTGCAGCGGGTAAATAAAAATATATTTTCAAGAAAAAAAAACTTTATATTTAATTTAGGATATCATGTTTCCCAAAAATAAAAATAAAAACCCTCATTCCCGGTATCACCTATCAGAGCATGGTTCTTCCCAAACTTGAACTTCAAGACTCATTAACCTGTAATAACTGCGATTTTGCAAACGCAAGGCCCAGCCAGTCAAACACAAACAACGAAGGAGGTGAGATTTGAAATCATGTTAATAGTATAATATGAGTAAGAAGAACACGCAAACAATCATAATAGAACTATATCATAATCACTTTACGATATATAATTAAATAGTATCATACTATAGCATCAAAGTCACTTAAGTAAAATAATCATCTCACTATAATATGCATCAAATCATCTAATTATTATTACCTTTGAAACACATCAATCACAACAAAACAATCACAAGGAAATGCAATGCTATGCATGAGCTTAGACTCTACTTCACAATGTGGTACCATTCTAACTTTGAAGTACTTGGTTAGGAGGCCATGATACTATGCCACCATCCCAGTGGACGGACAATTCAAATTGGTAATGTCCTCATAGATCCCCTCAACTCAACCCGAGACACATATACGCGACAGTCGAGGTAAACGTGTGTTGCATGGTAGCTCCCGACATTTGGAGTGCTACCTCCAAGTCACCTAGGAATTCCCCACCGGAATACCTCCAAAGGTCTAACAATGTTGCCTTAAGGCTCGACAGCAGACCGCCACGATCAGGCTCATTCAGTTGTACTTCCCCAGAATCACTAGGCTTATCAGGCCCTACCTATATGATGACAAAATAATCTTCACTTCACAAATTCACAATATTTATTTTCTCCCCTCGTTAGCTTAGACTACTCCATTAAGAGCACCATATTTAAGAATCATCCCTATCTCATCAAGTATGGGGTACTTCAATATTTTCATCACAATTTTATAATATCATTAATCATAAATAATCACGATCATCATATAAACTCATCACAATTTTATAACATCACTATCATCAATCAAAAATCATCATTATCATCACTTAAGCATATATCAAACCATGCATCCATATTTTATTATCACATCACATAATTTCATCTAAGCATACATGTACACATAATTTCATTCAACATCCAACGTCACAATAATAACAAATATCAATTGCCACACAAGTATCGAAAATTAAATCAATCAACACCTTATAAAAATTTCTATTTCACATTTTAATCTCACAATTCTCATATTTCAAATTAATCAATTTATCTCTCAAAGGGCTACTTCCGTACGTAGCAAGTCCCGAATGAATCGTTGGAAAATACGGTTTTCCCGTTCATCTCACAATATATTATACTCATGAATTCAAACGCTCTCTCACCCCTTACCTTATTTTGAAGCTTTCACACACAAATATGATTCCATGAGCAAAAAACCTTTGTTCATTGACTCTTTGTCCTTCAATCGATCTAACTCGATAGTTTATGGGTAAACGTTAAAAATAAATTATGAGAAGATACTCTAATAAATAAATTCGAAATTCGGTCAAGGAAAATTACCATAAATTAGAAACCCAATCAGTGGATAACATAGCCACTTTTCACACGGTCGTTTTGGCGTTGGTTTCACTCAAATCGGACTTACGGTGAAGAAGAACGGTGCAAAATAAGAATTTTTATAAACGGAGAAATCGGGTATTTTAGGGAGAAATTCAGGTTGTTAAAAATCTGAAAAATTGTGTTTAATTGAATAGATAAATGAGTAAGACAACATATTGAAATTTGGACGAAAACAGAGAAACTTTTCTGGGACAGTTATGGCTCTCCAGCGTCAAACGATAGGTTGTTGTTGTGTTTACTCTTTGGTTCTACGGCTGCCCTTCCAACTCCCTTCCCTTCTTTTGTTTGTTTTATATTATTAAAAATTAGGGTTTATAGAGCCAACCCCATTGGTCTCTTTATTTATATTTTTATATTGTTATTTTTATTTTGTTAAAATAAAACTAATAATTATTTAATCTCCTTTTTAATATTCCTCCAAACAGCATTTAGTTTTCCAAACATTACTAATATTTTATAAATTAGAGTAATTAAAATAATCAATATCAAAAAAACATATTACTAATAATCAAAACTCTCATATTCAAAATAATCTCTACAATTATACTTATTTCTCAAAATACTCACATTATAATAATACCATCATATTAGAAAATAGTCAAAATTATAAAATAAATAAATATAACATCAATATTTTATATTAATTACTAAATCATAATAAATATATATAAAATTACAATACCATAACAAGTATTTAAAAATAAATGAAATCAAACACAATATCAATTCTATATCAAGATATTTATTTATAAAAAAAATAACTAAAAATAGAAAATAGTTATAAATAATTGAAATATAACTATCTGCATGCTTAACATAAGTCAAGCGCCCATAAAAGTATTACATTAATTGGGTACATGTATATACACGTAAAATCGCATAAAATCTTTTTCTTTAAAATATATACTACACTAAAATACTATTATTTTTAGAAAATATAGAAAATAATAAAATAAAATATTTATTATTTATATTGCTCATTAAATATAATATCTATCAAACCAACACATCATAGAAAGCATTCATATAACAAAATTTACTTACAAAATTTATCAACATATATTCTAAAATAATTTTAACGTTAAATTAATTATTTAAAATTCTATTTAATTAATAAAATAGTTTATTATCAAATTTAGGGTGTTACATATGTGACATGTTTATTATTAAATTATACTCTCTATAAAAAAAAATAAAAAAAAATAAAAAATAAAAAAATTATTTGGGGTTTAGGGTGTCACATTAGTGGTATCAGAGCTGGTCTTTCCAATCAGACTGTAAATGTGTTATGTGTTTGCTATGTTTCCTTGTGTACTCTGTTATGTATTTTGTAGTTATGGTCACTATTGTGTTAGTGTTGTAGAACTAAGTTAGTTTCTCACTTCCCTAAGTGTCTCACTATATTCGATTGGCTTATCTGATTGATGTAGGTAGTGATGGCTGGTGGAAGGAATGATGCTGCGATTACTGAGGCTCTAGGGTCCATGGCAAGAGTTATAGTACAAGCTCTTCAAGCTTTGGCTGAATCTTAAGCAACTGCACAAGCCTCTGCGCAAGCTGCTACTCAAGCTGCACAGATTGCTGGTCAAGCTGTTACTCGAGATACTAGCTACAGTGGTGGCCAAGGAAATATGCAAATAAATGAATTCATGGTGATGGATTGATTCCACAAGGCTAACCCCCCATCATTTGAAGGTCACTATAATCTAGGAAGAAGCTGAACATTGGTGGGATAATGCACGCCAACGTTTAGAGAATGCAGGGACTGCAATTACTTGGGCTATATTCAAGAACATGTTTCTAATTAAGTATTTCCCTGAAGATATCCGTAATAGAAAGGAGATGGAATTTGTTAAATTGGAGCAGGGGAATATGTCAGTAGCGGAGTATGCTGCTAAGTTCGAGGAATTATCCAGGTACTATCCACTCTATGTTGGAGAAGCAGGTGAAAAGTCTAAGTGCATCAAGTTTGAAATGGGACTCAGGCCAGAGATCAAGAAACAGGTTGGAATACAAGAGATCCGCGACTTTTCTACCCTAGTGAATAAGAGTAGGATTTATGATGAGGATAGCCGTGCTGAAAAGGCACAGTACCGAAAAACTGGAATTAAGAAGGACAAGAGGCCTATGCATCATAATAGAGGAAAACCTTACTCTTTCCCTCCTAGTAGATCTGGAAGTCGTTTGAATTATCAACAACATAGTTTTTCAGCTGGAAAAGGAGCTAGTAATGGTAACGGAAAAGGAAATGGGAACAGTTATAGTTATGGGAGTGGTAGAGGAAACCCCAATGGACGGGGAGTTAGTAGAGGAAATAGTAACAACATGAGTCAAGTCTCGCGCAACAACAATGGTAATAATGGTTATCTAGCTACTCCTATTCGATGTAGTAGGTGTGGCAAGCAGGGTCACATGACATATGAATGTAGAGGTGCTGGAATTACTTGTTTTAATTGTCAACAACAAAGCCACATTAGCACCACATGCCCTTACCCAAGGAAGACTCCACAGCCTGGAAACCAGAGTTCCCAAGCCAGCCGACTTAAATCCAATGGAAGAGTCTTTGCCCTCAGTGGTGTAGGAGCATTTGAGAAAGACAACTTGATCCAAGGTACATGTCTCATAAGTGATACTCCTTTATTTGTACTATTTGATTGTGGTGCCACTCATTCCTTTGTGTCTCTTGATTGTGTTAGACGTTTAGGACTACATGTATCTCGTTTATAGTATGAGTTGATTGTGAATACTCCAACTAGTGATTCTATTGATACCTCTAGTGTTTGTCTTGACATTTCGAGTTGACTTAGTGTGTCTACCTTTGCGTCTGGTTGATGTGATTCTTGGTATAGATTGGCTATCGGCCAACCGTGTCCGCGTAGATTTTTTTAGTAAAACCATTGAATTCATGGAGTCAGAAAAGAGGGATAAGCCTAGCAATATATCCACCAACCAAGTGAAGGCACTCTTGAAAGAAGATGCCCAGTTATACATGATCCTTGCCTCATTGGAATTTGAAGAAAAAGTGGTAATATGAGATGTTCCTATTGTGTGTGAATTCCCTGAAGTATTCCCTAAAGATGTCACTAGTTTACCACCAGAGCGTGAAATTGAGTTTAGCATTGACCTTGTACCAGGTACTGGACCCATATCCATGGCACCGTATAGGATGTCTTCCTTAGAATTGTCTGAGCTTAAGAAACAATTGGAAGAGCTTTTAGATAAACTATTTATAAGGCCTAGTGTTTCACCATGGGGTGCACCTGTGTTGTTGGTTAAGAAGAAGGATGGCTCTATGAGGTTATGTGTAGATTACCGTCGACTTAATAAAGTGACAATCAAGAATAAGTATCCGCTACCTAGGATAGATGACCTTATGGATCAATTGAGAGGATCATGTGTGTTTAGTAAGATCGATATGAGGTCAGGTTACCATCAAATCCGAGTGAAACCTTCTGATACCCCTAAGACCGCCTTTAACCCGTTATGGCCATTACGAGTATTTGGTTATGCCTTTTGGTGTGACTAATGCACTAGCAATGTTTATGGATTACATGAATCGGATCTTTCATCCTTACCTAGACTCTTTTGTGGTTGTGTTTATAGATGATATCCTAGTGTACTCTAAGACTAAGGAAGAACATGGTGAACATCTAAGGATAGTCTTGAAAACCCTTAAGGAGAAACAATTATTTGCCAAGTTGTCTAAGTGTGAATTTTGGTTAGAGGAAGTAAGTTTCCTAGGACATATAATTTCAAAGGTGGAATAGCTATTGATCCTACCAAAGTGGAGAGTGTGTTAGAATGGAAAGCACCTAAATCAGTGACTGAGATTAGGAGTTTCCTAGGATTGGCAGGTTATTATCGTAGGTTCATAGAAGGATTCTCTAGGTTGGCCTTACCTTTGACTAAGTTGACTCGTAAAGGGGAATTGTTCGTGTGGGATACTCATTGTGAGAATAGTTTCCAAGAGCTTAAGAAGCGATTCACCTCTGCACCAATCTTAGTATTACCTGACCTGAGTGAACCCTTTGTAGTATATTGTGATGCGTGTGGTTCCGGATTAGGTGGAGTACTTATGCAGGATGGAAAGGTACTAGCATTTGCTTCTAGGCAACTGAAGATTCATGCGAGAAACTACCCCACCCATGACCTAGAACTAGTAGCAGTTGTCTTTATACTAAAGATTTGGAGACATTATTTATATGGATCTAGATTTGAGGTTTTTAGTGACCATAAGAGCCTTAAGTATCCTTTTGATCAGAGGGAGTTGAACATGAGACAACATAGGTGGATGAAATTTCTTAAAGATTTTGATTTTGAGCTTAAATATCACCCTAGAAAGGCCAATGTAGTGGCTAATGCCTTGAGTAGGAAGACTTTGAGTGTGTCTGCCTTAATGGTTAAGCATAGTGAGTTGTTGGAACAATTTAGAGACCTTAGTTTAGTTTGTGAAGTGACACCAGAAAGTATTAAATTGGGAATATTGAAGGTAACTAGTGGACTATTGGAAGAGATTGAAAAGAGTCAGAAGTTGGATTTATATATTTTAGATAAGTTACAATCGATTGACCAAGGGAGAGAACCTGACTTTAAAATAGGTGTAGATGGAATTTTGAGATTTAAGGAGAGGATTTGTGTTCCCGATGTAGGGGAGTTAAGAAAGATGATCTTAGAGGAAGGGCATATGAGTTGTCTAAGTATTCACCCTGGAGCCAAAAAGATGTATAAGGACCTCAAGAAGATATTTTGGTGGCCTAAAATGAAAAGAGATGTTGCTGAGTTTGTGTATGCTTGTTTGACCTGCCAAAAATCTAAGGTAGAACACCAAAAACCTTCAGGTTTGATGCAACCTTTGAGCATTCCCGAATGGAAGTGGGATAGCATCTCTATGGACTCTGTTGTAGGTTTACCTCGAACTCCAAGAAGGTACGATAGTGTTTGGGTTATTGTGGATAGATTAACTAAATCTGCTCACTTTATTCCGATAAACATAACTTATTCTATGGAAAGGTTAGCTGAAATATACATAAAGGAAATTGTGAAGTTGTATGGAATTCCATCAAGTATAGTCTCAAACAGAGACCCTAGGTTTACCTCTAAGTTTTAGCAAGGTTTACAAAGCACTTTAGGTACGAACCTGAGGATCAGTTCAGCCTACCACCCACAAACAAATGGTCAGACTGAGCGAACCAATCAATCCCTAAAAGACTTGTTGAGGGCTTGTGTGTTGGAACAAAATGGAAGTTGGGATAGCTTTTTGCCACTTATAGAGTTTACCTATAACAATAGCTTTCACTCTAGCATTGGAATGGCCCCTTTTAAGGCGTTGTATGGGAGAAGGTGTAGGACCCCTATGTGATGGTTTGAGACAGGTGATAACCTTGTGTTAGGACCTGAGATTGTTTAACAAACTACTGATAAAGTGAAAATGATTCAGGAAAAAATGAGAGCATCTCAAAGTAGGCAAAAGAGTTACCATGATAAAAGAAAGAAAAACCTCGAATTTCAAGAAGGTTACCATGTATTTCTAAGAGTTACTCCAACAACTGGGTTGGTCGGGCATTAAAAATGCGAAAGCTTACACCTCGGTTTATAGGACCTTACCAAATTCTCAAATGTGTCGGTAATGTAGCATATTAGGTAGCGTTGCCTCCGTCTCTTTCTAATCTCCATAGTGTGTTTCATGTGTCTCAACTTCGCAAGTACATTTTTGATCCCTCACACGTGATTGAGTCAGACAAGGTCCAAATAAAAGAGAATCTAACTTTTGAGACCTTGCCGTTACGGATTGAGGACCAAAAGACCAAAGAATTAAGGGGTAAGGCAATTTCATTGGTTAAGGTTGTCTGGGGTGGTGCTACTGGTGAAAGTACTACGTGGGAGGTCGAAAGACAGATGCACGATTCTTATCCCGAACTATTTCCGTCAGGTAAATTTCTAGGACGAAATTTTCTTCAACAAGGGGAGAAATGTAACACCCCAATTTCTCATTACCTTGCTCTAAATAGTATAATGATACAATACTATATTTATTTATTTTTATATATAAGTGTTAATGTGTTTTCTAATTTCTTTAGGTGTGTCTGTGTGTTTGCCTTAGTAATTGATTTAAATAATTGATATTAACTGTATTTGACTTAATAAAATAAAAGAAATTATATATATATTTAAAAGAGTGAAATTGTATGGCTACCTTAATCTATTACTTTTGCACTAATAGAGTGAGTTAATAATAATAATAATATTTATAATAATAATAATAATAATAATAATAATAATTCCAATACTGGGAATGGGTTATGGCAATGACAAGCCCATATTTTGTGAACTGGCCCGGATAACAAAACCTAAATTCACTAAAATATATATATATATATATATATATATATATATATATATATATATATATATGGATGAGAGGCTATAGGATAACATTACTCTGCCTCCTGTTCCGAAAAGAAAAATTGCTGGGCACACGTTATATTCCACAAATTCTCAAAACAGAAGAGAAAAGTAGGAAGGGTGTTGTTGTTGTATTGTACGCCACATATGATGCTACTTTCTAAAAGGGACATAAAAGAACGATCGGTTGCTGCCTTGTAGCCTCCAGTCTCGTGTCCTTAACCAAAATAACATATTGATTTCAAAAACCAAGTACACCTTCCCAATTCCATCAATTATATTAGAATAGGATAATTATATCAATATAGGGTTGTTAATTAAAGTGCGGTAATGTTGGATAGTATGTATGCAGTCCTAGTTACTATATCGAATTATATGAGTACATAGCATATATGCCGTTATTTCAATTTTCAGTAATATCTAAGTTTTATAATCAGATCATTGTAACACTAAACATGTGTCCCATTATTCTAATTTTTAGGACTAGACATACCACTCAACTATGTTACTGAATGTATATTCAAAATTAACTTAATTTACTTATTTATTTATTAATTATTTATTTATTCAAATACTTATTTATTTATTTATTTATCATTTATTTTATTCATTTATTTATTTATTATTTATTTTGTTATTTAGTTATTTACTTATTTATTTATTGTTTATCTATTAATTTATGTATTTATCTATTAACTTAATTTACTTATTTATTTATTAATTATTTATTTATTCAATTACTTATTTATTTATTTAATTATTTATTTATTTATCATTTATTTTATTTATTTACTTATTTATTTATTATTTATTTTGTTATTTAGTTATTTACTTATTTATTTATTGTTTATCTATTAATTTACGTATTTATTTATTTAAGAATCTCCAGGTTGTAAGCCTTTATACCCAGCTCTAACTTTTTCTAATTCTATATTTCTTTACTTCATTATATCATTCTCAGTTCCATTTCCTTCGAAAGATATAGCTTCTGGCTGTTGTGTCCGAGAATATTAATAGTCTCCGCGAATATTTTATTATTAATATTTTTTAGGCATAATTGCACTTTTGGTCCCCCTATTATAAGTGAAAATTGAAAGTAGTCCCCCCATTTTGTTTCTCCCCAGTTTTAGTCCCCAAAACAGAATTTGAGGCCAAATCATGATGAGGTGTCATTTTTTAATGACGTGTCAATAAAAGAGGTGACGTGGCAGACGCTTACATGGAATAAACTCATTATTATATTATTTCTAATTAAAAAATATAATTTATATTTTTAAAAATCATTTTTATAATTGTGACAATATTTTTAAAAATACAATTAAATTGTTAAAATTAAATTAAAAAAAATAACACCTAAAATCATTCACTCATGAACAAATCAAAATCAAAACCCTAAAATCATTCTGAACCCTAAAATGTACCATCAAAAGCCTAAAATCATTCTATCTCTCTCTCTCTCTTTCTATTTCTCCCTGCGACTCTTTCTATTTCTTCATCAACAATAATGGTATAACAAATGCCGCGATTAAGCTTCGTGGACCAGATGCTTTAACAAATTTCATAACTTCGCCGCAGAAGGAAACCTCCGCCGTGAAACTCGTCATGAAGGTCGTCGACAATGGT
Source organism: Cicer judaicum (assembly GCA_037974835.1). Taxonomy (NCBI): domain Eukaryota; kingdom Viridiplantae; phylum Streptophyta; class Magnoliopsida; order Fabales; family Fabaceae; genus Cicer; species Cicer judaicum. The sequence continues at coordinate 1,708,217 of JBBPBS010000417.1, forward strand.
GAAACTGAAACCGAAGCTAAACTTGAAGCTCCTAGATATTGGCCAGACTCAACCTACGTTATCCAAGCATCTTCGTATCTGTAATGTGTCACCACTGCGAAAATTTCGAAGTTGGAAAACATTCTATTTCCATATCTGGCTCTAGGGATAGAGGAGGACAAATATGGAGTCATGTCCAAGGAGAACGGAAAGAGTAGGTATCGGTCAATCTTTCTTGACAAATTCTTCACAAAAGAATCATTGAAACGTTTTACGTGCAAAGTAAGTACCAAAGGTAGCTTTCTAATAGACATTTCTTTCAATGAGTTCTGTTTTTCCTTACAATTTTGGCAGTAAAGTTTGTGGTCAGTTTCAAAGGTGGAGGTGAAGGACACTCTATTTAGGGTTCATGATTTTAGGGTTCATGAATTGCTTTTGATTGTTATTTGTTTAGGATTCTTGATTTAAGGTGTTTTTTCTTTTAACTTAATTTTAACAATTAAATTGTATATTTAAAAATATTGTAACAATTATAATAATGATTTTTAAAAATATAAATTATATTTTTCAATCAAAAATAATAAAATAATGAGTTTATTCCACGTAAGCGTCTGCCACGTCACCTTTTTTATTGACACATCATTAAAAAAATGACAAATTATCATGATTTGGACTCAAATTCTGATTGGGGGACTAAAACTGGGGACAAACAAAATGGGGGGACTACTTTCAATTTTCACCTATAATAGGGGGACCAAAAGTGCAATTAAGCCTATTTTTTATTAATTCATTTACTTATTTTTTTGTTTATTTATTATTTACTTCATTATGTATTTATTCATTTACTTATCTATTTATTTATTACTTATTTTATTATTTATTTATTTACTTACTTATTTATTTATTGATTTATTATTTATTATTTATTATTTATTTTAATATATATATATATTTATTTTAATATATATATATATATTTATTTATTTAATTATTGCTTTGTTATTTATTTATTTAATTATTTATTTATTTATTTATTCATATTAAGTAATTTATTTGTATTTGGTGGTTGTGTGGCTATAATTTCCTCGAGGGCTATTAGAGACGACGACCGACAAAGAAACGACTCGTTAGCATATCAGATTCATTGGACGGAATCTTCAGTCGAGGTAAGGGGTGAGATGAGGTTCGATTTTATGAGTATAAAATAACGTGAGATGGACGGGAATGCTGAAATTCCCAAATGTTCATTTGGGGCTTACTACGTACAGTGGAGCCCTATTGAGTAATAATAATTAATTAATAAAATGGGAATGGTAAAAGTGAGGACTAAAATATAATTTAGCATCCTATAGAATTGTCGTGAATTTATATCAAGATTGCATGTTGTTTGATTTTATGAAATTTTATGCTGATTGTTAATGTATGAATGATATGTACTTGAATGCTTTTGTCACTTGATTGAATTTGTGATATCACTAAAATGTGCCACCTATTGAATTCCTTATTATGTGATTGATGAAATTGGATTGTGTATTGTGAGTAGTGTAAACCAAATATTGTGATTTTATTGTGATTGACTGATAAAGATATATAATGATGAATATTGTGAAGTCAAACTGAAACTTAGTGAGTTGTGATGATCGAGTAAGTATGAGATATGTGTTGTAGATTTTGGAGTTAGGATTATTTTGTCACCATATAGGGAGGGTCTGATAAACCTAGTGATTTGGTGAAGTACAACTGAATGAGCCTGATCGTGGAGGGCTACAGTCAAACTGTAAGGTAAGACTGATAGACCTTGGGGGTACACCTAGTGGGGAATTCCTAAGTGGATTAGTGGGTTATTCCCTATGGCCGGGAACTACCGTGCAACATAAGAGTACCCCGACTATCGCGTATATGTTTCTTGGGTTGAGTTGAGGGGATCTATGAGGACTTGGCCATTCACGAATTGCCCGTCCACTCTTGTAGTGGCATAGTATCAGGCCTCCTAACCAAGTACTTCAGAGTATAATGGTACCAAATGACGAAGTATAGAGTATAGGACATGCATAGCATTTCATTATTGTGATTGTCTTATTGTGAATGAATTTGATAAATCGTTGATATTATAAATTTGACTGTTTTTTTTAGATTGTGATAATTTGATTGCTTGCGTGTTCTCCTCGTGTATTTTATATTGTTACATAATTTTGATACTCATCCCTCGTTGCTTGTGTTTGGCATTTGTGACGGACGCATACGAGTTGTAAGTTGCAGGTGATGACTAATACCATCAGAGAGGCGGAAGTCGTCACGTCTTGGAGACTCTATTTATATGCATTGTATTGACGTTATTTTGAATATTTTTACTTTGGGAATTTCCGCTCTGATAGTGACATCGGGTGAGGACTTTATTCACACTGTATTTAAAACATAAGTACGTGTACTTCAAAAAGGATTTTGTTGTTTAATATTATGATTTCGATGTCATTATGTTTGATGGAAACCTTGGATTTATGTGACATGTTTCTTATTAAGTGATACTCTCTATAAAAAATAAAAAATAAAAAAATTATTTGGGGTTTAGGGTGTCACACCTATCACGACTCAACACGATTTACTAAAAAGCGTAAATCGTGAAAGTACCATCTATCACAGACCAGTACTGTTTACCGAGGTGCCACCTATCACGGGTAAGCACAATTTACTAAAAAACGTAAATCTTAAATGTACCGCCTATCACAGACCAATACTATTTACCGAGGTGCCACCTATCACGGGTCAACACGATTTACTAAAAATGTGTAGTCTATCATAGACCTACACGACGCGAAAATCCCTGCAAGGATAAGATGAACCAACATATCACATGACATCATCTCGTGGCTTATCACGGTCACCACTATCACCATGGCCCCATCACATTTACCATATATTGTGAAATGCATGAGCATACTCTTACTCTTTTCACCACAATCATTAAGTAAATACAACTATTAAAAGATTCCCTTTTTCAATACTCATTTAACACTAATGATTTTTCAAATTTACCATAGAGCATACTCAAACACATCAAATTCAATCTCCATAATTTCACACCAAATTTAGTCATAAATCGCCCATTTTCGAAACTCCACATTTTCACACATAACCCACCAAATTAATTTTCCATAAACTCACATAAATCACATCTCAAAAAATTCATAATAATCGTTATGAACATATAAATCACACCAACCGTAAATCACCACAACCCACACCTCAAACACACATCAAACATTCATAATATCAATTATGAACACATAATCAAATTTAATTTAATTCTCCCCAAATTCAACATAAATCACTCATATTTAATCACCAAATTTAATCTCCACAAATTTCAACCATAAATCACCAAATTTAAAACTCCACATCTTCAAACATTAATCATCAAATTTAATCTCCAAAATTTTTAACCATAAATCACTATATTCAATCTCCAAAATTTTCAATCATAAATCAGCACAACAACCTTAATATATCAAAGTTCTCCTCACCGCTAACTCGATGCCAACGGTCTCGATTCCTTTTCGAGACTCAAGGAGCTAACTACATAAACATAAATGTTTATAACAATTTGTTCACAATAAAATTAATCCAACAACAATGAAATTCCCCAAATTAAATCTTTTTGACACATCAAACTTTTAAAACCAAATAATCTATATTGTTTACTTAAAACTAAATAAAACAAATATTGTCCAAATTTTACATACATATATTCAACTATTAAAACACCGAAATTTTTGAGTTAATAAAATACTCTAAACTTTTTTTTTCTTGTTAAACTTCGTCAAAGTGTAATTAAAAGAGTATCATTTTAAACTCTAACCATTGTTAATTTCAAGTTATATTTTTGCTCAAACTTAGTTAAAATTTAAACTTTTTCACAACTTTAACAACTCTAAATTTTTCGTAAAATTTCAACTTCAGTTCAGACTCATTTTTTTGAAAATAACTCATTACGTAACTCAAACTCATCAATTTTAATTACCGCCAATTCACACCAACAACAATCAATTGAATTCCACAACACACATATAACACCTCAATTAAATTTCAACAATCCCAACATAACTCACTCAATTTTAAAACTCCACATTTTTAAACATAACCCACCAAATTTCATCAATTTATTTTCCACAAAATCCACAAATAAATCACATCTAAAAAATTCATAATAATAATTATGAACATATAAATCACATCAAATATGGATCATCTCAAACCACACCTCAAATTTAAATTCCACTAAATCACACATAATCACATTAAATTCATTTTCAACAAATTCACACATCAAATATATCAAATTTCTTTTCCACAAAATCACAAATAATATCCTAAATGCAAACTAAATTTTTTGAAGGAGCCCTTACCTTAACGATAGCTCTAACACGCGATTACGGTACCGTAATTAATTCCAGTAAAATTTAAGTTTGTGACGTCACGTCGAAAATTAGCTTACTAGCACCATAGCGTGGCAAGGAGCAATTTTTCCTTCTGTCACTTCTCAAAAGGGAGCTTAGAACTCGAAGAAACGTGAGAATTTGTGTATGTATATTTTTGTAACCCACCAACACAGTTTTGAAACAGAACAGAGAAAGAAGGAATTTCGCAAGGCTGAGGAAACATGTTATGTTTGCCTTTCTTTCTTTTCCTTCCACCTCATAATAATTATCTAAACAAATATCTAGATATTTTTATAAAAATCATCATTACGCCTGCCACCTCGCATCACATCACAAACCACTTTTTAATAAAAATATCTGCTCTCGCCGTAATTCAATGGACAAATGAATTTTTCTGAAAAATGTTGCATTTCAGAAAAAAAAACTTCTTCGAAAAATAATTCGCCGTAATTAAATAAAATTATTCATCGATGAATAATTTTAGTTGGGTCTCCAAAAAGATATTTTTGGCATTTAACTCACAAAATACCGTAAAATTAGCTAAAAAGCCTCATAAATTCAATACAAAATTCCCCAAAATACATAAATTAGAATTTAAAATTAAGGGTCTTACATTCTTTGTTTCTCCCTCTCTTTATCTCTATTTTATTAATTTTTCATGATTATTTGTTGAATAAATGAACCAAGAAATGCTTGATTAATTTATGTACTTACCCTGTTTTCTTTTCGCATAATTGATTGAAACCCTAAAATTTCAAATCCAAATACCCTAAGGCATTCTACATCATAGATAAGAACTTAATTTGCCATTGTGACATATTTCTTCTTCATGGTTGTGTGTTATTTTTCAATTTACTTCTCATTAATTGATTAAAAAAATTAAAATCCCCATTTTTATTTTGAAACCCTAACTCTTCCTCTGCAAAAAAAATCTAAAAATCAATTTTTCTATGAAAGGTTAACTACTGAGTTGTTTAACTTCACCATTTGATCAGTTTTATGTTCTTTAACTTTAAAGAACCAATTTCTATTTATAACATTAACTCATTTTCTTCATAAATATGAGATTGACTTACTTATTGTTAATTTATGGTTGATTGGAAATGTTTAATTTAATATCAGTTCTTATTTTTTATTATCTTTTTATGTCTCTCTTATATCCTCTTCCGCTTTTGTAAATTCAATATGCTATTATTAGCTTTGGAGTTCTATTAACGAAACATTTGGTAAACAATGACTTATAAAAGGAACATGAAATGGATACTAAATGGAAACAATTCTGACCTTTTACTGGCATAAACTAAATATGAAACTTGTTTAGAATTGTAGGCATAACTAAGATATTTATCTCTTCTATTGTAGTGGTGACTATACACACTCTGCTTTGTTAGTTTTGCATTCTTATTTCATGGGTATCCTTCAAAATTACCTTTAAGCTTGATTTAGGTTTTTTTTTCTGTGTAACTTATTTTTTTATTAAATAGATTTTTTTAATGGATTTAGTTTTGGTTAGAATTTGTGTTTTTCTTATCCTGTTGTGTTTAGGTAAATAATGTCATATATCTTGCTATTCTTTGTATTATTGTGATAATTTAAGATTGAGTCTTTCAATTTGATTTTTAATGTTGGAGTTTCTCAATTTGATCACACTACCTTTATCTAACAAGATTACACCTTTTCCTCTAATTAAAAACTTTACCTCGATGCCTTTATTTAGAGCTTTTAGTGTCTTCCACCAATTGTTAAATACAAGTATAGAACTAATCTCTACATGCTCATTTATGTTTTTGCATTTTGTTCTTGTTTACTTTCTTATCTATCAACTTAATTTGTGTTTGTTTCTTTGGCAATGAAAATTTATTTTGAAAGTTGTGTGTGTGCATTGTTTAATCTTGAACAAGATTTATATTGTGTATGCTGCAAACATTTATTGTTAAAAAAAGAGGAAATTTAAAATGTTTTATGGTAGTTTCTTGCTCCCATAATTGCTTTCTCAATATTTTCTAATCAGCTTCACTTTTCGGCATCTTCTTTTTTATTATATCTTGGTTATGAATATTTTTTAGTTTCAACTATTTCCTCGTTGGGGAGAAAATATTTACAAAGGAAGTAGTTGATCATTCTCATGGTAATGTACTCCACTCTCTCAACTTCTTAATTTTATTTTGTTTAACTATTTCTTGTTGAATTCGAGTTTTATTAATTTCTCCTTATGTGTAAACTACTTACAATTCAATTCAATACTATACAGTTTTGAAGGAAGAAATGACCTAATGAGATTTGTTAAGACAATATAAAAATTAATGTCTTCCATTTCAATATCTTCAATGTTTTCCATTTCAAGCAGCAACCACGCTTGTCTTTTTGAATATATTATCAATGTATATGATACTTTTAGTAATTTCAATGAGCATGTATATATGTAAGTTATTAATTTTTTTAGTTACAATTGGTTGTATAGAGGTAGCAGTAAGCTTTTACTTTGATTGCTATAATTATAGAGTGGAAAGATATTAAATTCATTGATTTGATTTTGAAAGTATCATTTATAATCTTACCAATCTAAAATTCCATTAAGATTGTCTCATATCAGTCTAATTGAGTGCTCTAGCAATTTGCACGTCGAAATAAAACATATGTATTAAAAATACAAGATTAAGGAAAATCAATTCCTAAACACACACAGATAGAAATTATAAATAGATCAATTGTTTAGAATTTTGTATATGTAGATGAAGGGATGCAAAATGATGAAGCTCTTTTGTTGTGGCAGGTAAAGCCTGTTGTACATGTCTCTCAGGTTATACTGCTTAGTGCTAACTTCATTTCATTGATATTGCTTTTATTTTGTGTTTGCTTATTATTTTAGCCCTTTGAGTTAATATTATGTCACTTTTTAAAAAACAAATTATGTTTATGGAGCTTTAAATTGTTTGTGAGTTTTTCATTTCCAGTTTCTATTTTGTTGCAACATAATTCAAGCTCATATGTGCACGTAGGAAGCTGAATAAAAGTCATAGAAAATTAGTAACTTAGTTGGAAGACTTTGTCAAAAGTCTGTTGCTGATTTTTTGGCTATTAGTTAGAAGCAAATTTGTGATACCACTAATTTAGGATTCTTAGACGTGGTTAGTGGAGATTGTTAGTTAAGTTTCTTTTACTATTTAAACATTGTATTAGTCAGTATATTAATTAAGAAAAAAATAAGTTCTCTTTCATTATTATGTCATCTAGTTTTGTTTTTTTTTCTTCCTCTGAAATCCAACATTTTGGCATCAGAGCAAAGTAATTATCCGGGTTCATATCCAGGGAAGTGTTGAGTGAGAAGAGAGAGCACTTAAACACAAGGGGAAACACGGGTTAGAGAGTGAAAAGGTTGTTCATAATGCAGAACAATGGAACCGGAATCGCCCCTTCACAATTGCCTATCTTTAAAGGCATAAATTATCATTTTTAGAGCTTGAAAATGAAAACATTATTCAAGTCTCAAGAACTGTGGGGTTTTGTTGAAGAAGGATTTGAAGATGCTCAATCTCCAGAACCTGGTCAGCAATTGAGAGAGAAGAGAAAGAAAGATTCCAAGGCATTGTTTATGATACAACAGGCCTTGGATGATGAAATCTTTCCCAGAATTGCCTCAGCAACCACATCCAAGATGGCGTGGGATACTCTAAAGCAAGAGTATCTAGGTGACAAGAAGGTGATTACAGTGAGGTTGCAATCACTCAGGAGAGAGTTTGAAACAACTCTAATGACAGACAAAGAATCTGTCCAAGAATACTTGTCACGTGTATCCATTGTGGTACAACAAATGCGGTCATATGGAGAAACAATGACCAATGAGCATGTGGTTGGAAAAGTTCTAAGAAGTCTCACAAGCAAATATGATCATGTTGTAGTGGCTATTGAAGAGTCAAAGGACATGGCAGATTACACCTTTGATGAACTCATGAGATCCTTGCAAGCTCATGAGGAGGGGCTCAATAGAAATGGTGAGAAGAAAGAAGAGAAGGCATTCCATGTGAAAGGAGAATCCTCAAACAAGGAAAAGACATGGCAATTTAGTGGAAGAGGTAGAGGAAGAGCTGGCTCAAGAGGAAGGGGTCGTGGAAGAGGACAGAATCAGGAAGGAAAATAGCAATCATATAAGGGTCCACTCAAATGTTATTATTGCAAGCAGCCAGGCCACAAAGAGGCTAGCTGCTGGAAGAAAGAGGCAGATGAACAAAAGGGTGATCAAAAATCCAATTTTGTGGAGCATGAGCAAAAATTGTTCTTAGCACAAAGTGCAGCTAGCAACCATATGTCAAGTGCCAAGTCTATGTTCAGAGATCTGAATGAATCTTTAAAGAGCAAGGTGAGGCTTGGAGATGGAAAGCAACTTGAAGTGGAAGGAAGAGGCACGATTGCGATCAAAACTGAGCAAGGAAACACTAAGCTCTTATATGATGTGCAGTATGTGCCAAATTTGGCTCACAATTTGTTGAGTGTGGGTCAATTACTCAATTCTGGATATTCAGTACTGTTTGAGAACGATTTTTGTTTGATCTGTGATAAGAAATCGAAAGAAGTTATAGTAAAGATTGTTATGGGGAGAAATAGAATGTTCCCTCTTGATTTATCTGGCAATGTGAGAAAAGCATTGACAGTTAAAGGAGATGATTATGCCAAGCTGTGGCATTTGAGGTATGGTCATTTGAATGTGCAGGGACTGAAGCTTTTGAGTTCCAAAGGTATGGTGCAAGGGCTGCCTAAAATTGGTGGGCTTGAGTTGTGTGAAGGATGCTTATATGGAAAGCAGTCAAGAGGACCATTTCCTAGTGGTAGAGCTTGGAGAGCAAGTGAAAGTTTGGAGCTGATGCATGCTGATCTCTGTGGACCAATGCAGACAACTTCTCTTGGTGGTAGTAAGTATTTCTTGCTCATAACCGATGACTACAGCAGAATGAGTTGGGTCTATTTTCTAAAGGCTAAGTCTGAAGCCTTTGAAAACTTCAAGATTTTTAAGGCTATGGTTGAGAAACAATCTGGTTTATGTGTGAAAGCCTTAAGAACAGATCGTGGTGGTGAATTTTTGTCAAATGAATTCATCACATTTTGTGAGGAGCAAGGAATAAGAAGAGAATTGACTGCACCATACACTCCAGAGCAAAACGGAGTTGTTGAGAGAAATAATAGGACAGTTGTAGAGATGGCAAAAAGCATGCTCAAAGCTAGAGGTATACCAAACAACTTCTGGTGTGAAGCTGTAGCTACTGCAGTGTACATCCTCAATGTTTCTCCTACAAAGGCGGTCATGAATATGACACCATTTGAAGTATGGAGAGGAAAAAAACCATCTGTAAGTCATTTAAGAGTTTTCGGTTGTACAGCTTATGCTTTGGTTGATTTAAGATCTAAACTTGATGATAAATCTTTGAAATGTATATTTATTGGCTATGCTACTCAATCCAAGGCATATAGACTGTATAACCCTCTTACTGGCAAGATTATGGTCAGTAGGAATGTTGTGTTTAATGAGAATGCAGGCTGGAATTGGGAGCAAAGTGAAAGGGGTGAAAGTATTCAGCAAAAAATAGTATGGTCTGATGGTTCAGGAGAGGACTTAATTATGCCAACAAATGATCAGCAGTCTCCAAGTCCTCCTACAACACAATCATCTTCAAATCACAACTCATCACCTTCTTCAAGTACTTCATCATCAAGTTCATCAAATGATTCTGCACCAAGAAGATACAGGACTCTTGCTGACTTGTATGCAAACTATGACTTTACACTGATGGCAGCAGATCTAACCAGTTTTGATGAAGCTAAAGATGAAGTTGAATGGCAAGATACAATGAAGGAGGAAATCAAGTCAATTCAGAAAAATGAGACTTGGAAATTGGTTGATCTTCCTGAAGGAAAGAATTTTATTGGACTTAAATGGGTATTCAGAACTAAGTTCAATACAGATGGGTGTATTCAGAAGCACAAAGCCAAGTTGGTGGCAAAAGGGTATGCACAGCAAGAAGGAATCGATTTTGAGGAGACATTCTCACTAGTGGCAAGATTTGAAACTGTAAGAGTGGTATTAGCTTTGGCTGCCCAAGGGAAATTGGATGTGTTTCAGCTGGATGTAAAATCTGCATTTCTCAATGGAGACTTACAAGAAGAAGTTTATGTTGAGCAACCACTCGGATTTGTAAAAAATGGTGAAGAAGGCAAAGTTTACAAACTGCAAAAGGCATTTTATGGACTGAAACAGGCTCCAAGAGCCTGGTACACCAAGATTGACTCATTCTTTCTTCAAAATCAGTTTGAGAGAAGTGAGAATGAGCCAACTCTCTATGTGAAAAAGGAAGGTGTGAATGGATTCATTGTTGTCTGTCTTTATGTGGACGACATCATCTACTTTAGCTCCTCTCAGAAGCTGCTAAATGAGTTCAAAGCATTAATGATGGAGAAATTTGAGATGACAGACTTGGGACTGCTTCAGTATTTCTTGGGTCTAGAATTAAAGCAAGGAGAAGATGGAATATTTCTATACCAGAGGAAGTATACAGAGGATTTGCTGAAGAAATTTTCAATGGAAAAATGTGAAACTGACAAAACTCCTATGAATCCTAATAAGAAGCTGCAGAAGGAGGATGGCACAGGAAAAGCTGATGAAAAGTTGTTTAGAAGTCTTGTAGGAGGTTTGAATTATCTCACTCACACGCGTCCTGACATTGCTCATAATGTAAGTGTGGTATCCAGATACATGCACTCTCCAACAAAGCAACAACTAGGTGCAGCAAAAAGGATCCTGAAGTATGTTGCAGGATCAACTCGCTTTGGAATCTTGTATGAACATGTCAGTGAGTTCAAGTTAGTTAGCTTCACAGACAGTGACTGGGCAGGTAGTTTGGATGATAGAAAAAGTACATCAGGATCAGTTTTCATTTTAGGCTCAGGAGCTATAACTTGGAGCTCAAAGAAGCAGGATACTGTGGCTCTGTCATCATCTGAGGCAGAATATGTAGCTGTTGGTGCAACAGCAAGACAAGCTGTTTGGCTTAGAAAGTTGTTGAAAGATTTATGCTGTGAGCAGGAAGGAGCAACTGAGATTTGGTGTGATAACAGGTCTGCGATTGCTATGACAAGAAACCCAGCATTTCACGCAAGAACCAAGCATATTGTAGTTCAGCATCACTTCATAAGGAAGCTTGTGTCAGAGGAAACAGTCGCTCTAAGATTCTGCAGCACAAACCTTCAAAATGCAGATCTGTTTAATATTGTGATGTATGTGAAAGGGAAAACAAAAGATAATGACAAAGCTAGAAAAGACATAGGTATATATTGCAAACGACTAGATTGGTTGTTGGTGGAGCACAACGACAAGACTCTAAAACTTTATTTGAATTACACTTTATTTGCTGAAGAAGCCAAATTTTTTTATCATTGCATCAATGAGTTAAAGGCGCCTGACGTTTATTGTTCTAATTTGGCAAGATGTGCTGATGTAAAACATGGGAGGATGCATGGGATAAAAAGTCATGATTGTCATATATTTTTAGAGTATGTACTTCCTATTGCCTTTAGTGCTTTTAGACACATGTATTGAACCCACTTATTGAAGTGAGTCAATATTTCAAGAATCTTTGTTCTGCAATGCTCATCAATGAAGATCTCATCAAGATGGAAAATGACATTCCGATGATTCTATGTACGTTGGAGAAAGTATTCCTTTCTAGGTTTTTTAATTCCATAGAGCATTTTTCGATGTATCATGCAAGTGAAGCTAGGCTTGGTGTACCAGTTCAGTAAGGATGGATGCATCCATTTGAAAGGTAATATATATATATATAGATACAAACACATGATTTTCCATACATATATATACATGGAGTTTTTGTATATCTCATTTATATTATAAGTTCATATGTTATTCAAAACAGTCGGTGAAAAATAAAGCTAGAGTTGAGGGCTTAATTTAATCATCTTACCTATACTGTGAAACAACATACTTTTGTTCTCATTATTTCAACTGTGAAACATTGTCACTCGTGAACGGAAGAAATGATACTGATAGTGATATTGATTGTTTGGTCATCATGTTAGTAGGAATTTTCCGATTTTTTGGCCAAGTGACAAAGTATTTAATGCGACACATGTTCACGTTTTGATTAACTGTACTGAAGTTAAACAATACAAAAATATCATTTTAAATCCCTCTTGATCTTTAATTAATATATTTAAATTGATATTGACCACACGTAGTATTTTAATTTTAACATACAAGATATATATGGTCATCAATCAAGGCATTTTTAACTACAACACAATCTTCTATTGATATACATTCAAATTTCCCATCATCGTTTCAACAACATGTACATCTTGAAGAATTAACTCCTATCAACATCCATTTGAGGGATTTATATATGGGCCCGAGTAGAAGTTTCATTATGTCAATGGATACCAATTTCGCACTCAATCTTGGATAGAAGGAAAAGAAATAATTAATAGTGGAGTTTGTATGAAAAGTAAGTTTGATATTGGTGTAACAGAAGACTTCTACGGTATAATTGAACATATTTACGAAATTGACTATACGTTCCTTGATTATGTAAAAAGAGTGGTGTTGTTTCGTTGTAAGTGGTTTTTATCCATATATTAGAGGAACTAAGATCAATTTGATATCCAACACTATAGGCATTCGTTTAAGGAAAAAATATCCATTGTTTGATCAATTTGTCATGGCCTAATGTAAGACAAGTGTATTATGTTCCTTATCCATCAACAATTTTCAAAATAAAGAAGTTGAATATCAAATGGATGAGATGTCAAATTTGGATCATGTGATTGAAGATGAAACTATTAGTCAACTTTGTCATGAGTCAAACATTGGAGAAGAAGTTGATGAACAAGAAATAGAAGAATTAGATAATGATGAAGACGATGACTTAATTCACTCATCAAATGACAACGATGATGACGAAGACAATTAATTAATTATATGAAATATATATATACATATATATATACACACACACACACACACTGCCTCAGTGTCGGGAGTAAGAGGATCAAGAGGAACATGAACAACTGGATTACGAGTAATATCCAAAATATTATATGGTAAAAAATAAAGTTGTTAAACCACGTGTTGTTAACGACCCATCTCTCATGCCTATGCCGACGAATGGTACGAGTGGTGGAGCTATTCTCGTACATCTTGAGGTCCCTATAGAGTCTTATATCATAGACGAAATAATGGAACCCAAATGTGTTGATTGCTACAACCGCATAGTCATTATTTTAGAAGAAGATGGGTATATAACCTATTTTAAATTATGCTTATTAATTATTTCTTTAATGTTAATTATTATATTTTACATTATTTTAATAATTGATTTATATATTTAATTTACATGTAAAATTTTAAGATATCTTCCATTTAAATCATCTGCAAAGGCAATTGGTGAAATCATACAAGAATAATATAAAATAACTATGGTTGTCTTGAAGTGAGATAAAAGAGGATAAGACACCACAATTTACTGAAGTTGATCAATTTTTACATTGTTTTAAAGTAAGTGATTAAATTAATTTATTTAACTACTAATTATACATTTGTATGCTTAATTGAATTATATTTTTAATATTTTTTAAATTTAAACAAACAACATATAAAATATACTTGGAAAAGAGAGTGTGATGCTGCAATTTTGGCTTCTTTTGATCACCGTTTCTCCAAGCGTTTTTCATCTACGTTGGCGTACACACGTAATAACAGCGAGGAAAAAAGACCAAATTCGATTGGTGAAAATTTTTGGTGGGATTTAAGGAGGAAATGGAACACAGATGCTTACAAACAGAAAAAAGAAAAGACAAATATTAATAGAGCATCTGAGAGTGTAATTGGTGCTCACAAGGGAGGTTCCATGTCTAATGAATAAACTAATTATTATATGTTAATTACTATTAATATATACTTATTAATTTATATTCAATTAATTATTATATTTCACCAATTAAACTTGACAGTTAACATTTTAAGAAAAACAACTTGCAAGAGAGGTCACTCATGATGAGATACATCGTTATCTTTGTGTTAATTCTAAAACAAATGAGTGTATTAATCGATTATCACAAATGATTTAGGTAATATATATATTTGATTGGTATTTAAATTGATGTATGTTTCTTTAATTATATACACACTAATAATAATAATAATAATAATAATAATAATAATGAATTAGCTCTCCAAATTATTATATATTAATTAACTATGTTAATTTTATTACTATTTTTTGTACAAGAAAAATTTCAACAAGTCATGAAAGAATAAGATGATCGATAAGCTACTCTTATTCCGGCTCAGCAAGCTAGTTCAGTGAAGCGGAAACAATATGAGACCACAAGCTTTATGAATATTAGTGGTGGCAAGTACAAAAGGCGTGTGTTGGACGCCGGTAGTTTAGCGTCACAATTTGTAAAAGGTCTAACAGGATAATTTAGACTGAGACGTCTTCTTCTTATGCTAGTATGGATCGATCTCATCGTTCGTTGACAGACAATGTTTACCAATTAAAGGAAAAATATATAAGTGAGCAAGAAGAAAAGACACAACAGCTAATACAAGCAGCAATTGATAAACTAAATGAAGAATGGAAATAAAAGTTTCAAGAGCAACAACAGCAATTTCAACAACAATAATTTTCACTTCCTCTTGCGTTTCATCAACAGTTCCCGCCTCACCAAAAACAACAATATTCAAGATCTCAGTATTTCCAGTAGCAACCAATGTTCCAGTAGCAACAATAGTTCTCTCGATACTCCCAACAGCAACAATCACCTCCAAATTTCCAACAGCAACAACAGGAGCCTTCAAACACCACCTTCCAGCAATAACAACAGCCAATGTTTCAACAACAATAATATTTTAATAATTATAAGTATGTTGCGTAATTTTCATAGCAGCTTCCTCAACCTCAAGCATATCAAATTCTATACTGACCAATTAAACAGTACATGCACATAACACAAAACACATAAGAAGATCATGCTACAAAACACATAAGATGATGATGCTAACGAATCCTGATGAATTCATTTATGGTCATAGTGTTTCTTTTGTGCTTCCCCCTTCATTGGCTTTCAATGGTCAATTATTGGGATAGTACTTTGTGAAAGAACTCGATATTCAAAGTTGTAAATATATTGTAAGTAGTACCAAACCTTATGATTTAGGAGCATAAACTAAATATGTAAATGTTTTTTCATGAGTTCCTTAATTTAAACGTTTATAACTAGGGATTTTAATGGTTAATGCAAATTTAGTAAGTTTTCTAATAAATGTGGATAAATAGTATTTAATTTTTGTAGGCATAATTTCAATATAACGGTTTTTTTAATCAACTCAATATAATGTTAATTTATATTGACCCGTTTAATCTGATGGGGAATAAACACAATAACAAGTAATACGTAGCGGACATAAATTTTCTCTAACTTGCAAGAACCCATGAGGAGCAATAACAAATATATGGCAGCAAATTTATCAAACTAAAGGACTTAATGAACTCTGATATTTCAACGTGGAAAACACCTCAATGCAAGGGTAAGAACCACGGGTCATTCAAATCAAAGAAATAGCTCCACTATAATCAAATAAGGACACAAGAGAGTCTCAAAATGATGCACAGACTGTGCCTACAACCAGCCAAAACAACAAAGAAATAAAGTCTACAAATGAAAAACAAGAAGAAGAAAAACACCCACAATCCTGCTGCTGTGCGAGCATCATTTCTCCTTCTATGGATGTCATTTCACCAATCCGACCGTTGAAAATGAATACCTGAATGTTGCAAACCAATTGTCCAAATTTTGACCCAGTCCAACGGTTAACGAATATACAACCGATGTTTTTCTAAGACTGGTTTAACAAAATCGGGAATAGGGTTACTCCTCTCTTTTCTTTTTTGGTGGTTGTCTGTCTTATCAAAATAATCTCTCTCTTGTAACCCTAATTAGACCACTCTCCACTTAAATAAGTGGGAGACATGGACTACAAAATTTGGGCATTTCTCCACATAGGAAGGGAGCTCAATACCCAACATATCTCCCTCTCACAACCATGTGGAGATAATCGTCAAACTGACGATATTACAACAAGTTTCAAACTTTCCTCTTGGTAATGTTTTAGTCATCATCTCAGAACCATTATAATCAATATGAACTTTAGTCAATTCCAACAACTTAGCTTCCAAAACATCACGTATCCAACGATACCTCATATCAATGTGTTTGGACTTGCGATGAAACGTCAAATTCTTACCAAGATGAATAGCACTTTGAATATTAACAAATAATATATATTTGTCCTGAATAAACCCAAGCTCAGCCTTTGCACTGAAACCTTTGCAACACTTTCTCGATATAGTATTCTTGTGACATCTAAAGTTTCTTCTCATTTTAGCCATGCATCATTCTTATGCTAAGAATCTGTTTAGCTGCTCTCATGTCTTTCATGGGAAAGGACTCACACAACAGCTTCTTTAACATGTCAATCTTAGAAAAAAATTTCCCAAAATAAGGTCTCTCATGGCCAAATTATTATTAAAGCAGCATTCTCTACCATTGGTCATCGAGGTCAACCTGACCTCGGTGGCTTCTATGAAGAAGGCGGCGCAAATGAGGCTCGGTGGCTTGTTAAGGAAGATAGAAAGGGCCGACGAAAGGGGGGAATGAAAGGCGTTTTCTGGTCCCCTTCATAGGGAGGCGCTTCTGGGCCACGGTATGTCATCAAAATATAATAACAGGATAGTGAAATCATCGTTAGAAAATTTTCTAACAAATACCTAATGGTCAAAAATAGTCTTCATGTATCCTTAGTCACACATAACAGACTCAAACTTTTTGTACCACAGTCTTTGAGCTTGTTTCAAACCATATAGGCTATTTCTTAGTCTACACACATAGTTTTCCTTTCCTTCAACAAGAAAGCCATCAGGTTTATTCATGTAAATCTCTTCCTCCAAATCACCATGAAGGAAAGTCGTTTTTACATCCATTTGCTATACCTCTAAGTCAAGAGTAGCTATCAAACTCAACACGGTTCTAATTGATGACATTTTTACCACATGTGAGAAAATCTCATTAAAATCAACACCTTTTCTTTGACGGAAGCCTTTCACCACTAACCTGACTTTATACCTCAGAGACCTTGAGTTACTCTCAATTTTCACTCTGTAGATCCACCTAATTTCCAAAGCCCTTTTGCCTTTTGGAAATTTCACCAAATCATGATTGTGATTATCATGCAAGGATTTCATCTCATCATACATTGCATCCGACCACTTTTTACTTTCTTCATTCTCCATGGCCTCTTGAAAACACTCAGGTTCCACTTCATCAGTAAAATTCACATACATGTCAGAACCATACCTTGTAGATGGTTGTCTCTTCCTATTAGACCTCCTGAATGGTTGTCTCTGCCTCTTAGACCTCCTGAGTTGGGTTAGAGATGATTCAGAAGCATCACTAAGATTCTCATCGTGTGGCAACTCATGATCTTCACTAGTTGGAATATTTACTTCATCTCTAAGTTGATGATCATCAACATAATCATGTGGAGTGACCGAATTAGATCACCATCAGCTAAGACATAATTTATCTTAGGTGTATTCTTCTCTATCTTATCAATGTCTTCAATAGTTTGGTCTTCTATGAACACTACATTGCGACTTCTAATAACCTTTTTGTTTATAGGATCATACAATTTGTAGCCAAATTCATCCTCGCCATAACCAATGAAGATACACTGCTTTGACTTTGTATCCAACTTGGATCTTTCATCCTTCAAAACATGCACAAAAGTCTTACAACCAAAGACTCTCAAGGGATCATACTTGACATTCTTGTCAAACCATACCTTGTTTAGTACCTCACTATTCGAAACGATAGTTGAAGTAAGATTAAAACATACACCGTCGTGTACAGTGCCTCACCCCAATAATATTTAGGCAACTTAGCTTCATAGAGCATACACCTCACTCTCTCAACAAGTGTTTGATTTATCCTCTCTACGAAACCATTCAGGTGAGGAGTTTTAGGAGGAGTCTTTTCATGTGCTATACCATGTTGTTTGCAATAGACATCAAAGAGTCCACGATACTCACCACTATTGTCAATACAAATACGTTTCAGCTTCTTGTTTGTCTGCCTCTCAACCAAAGCATGAAATTGGTTGAATTTCTCCAATACCTGATCTTTTGTGTTTAGAACATAAATCCATAGTTTCCTGGAATAGTCATCAATAAAAGTAACAAAATAAAGTGCACCACTAAAAGATTTTACCTTTAAAGGGCCATAGACGTCAGAATGCACCAACTAAAACAACTCTGACTTTCTAGAGGGAGGATGCCTTTTGAAGGATACTCTAGTTTGTTTACCAATCATGCAGTGAGAACATTTCTCCAAATCTACATTCTTCAATCTTGGAAGCACATACTTTCTACCCCTTTACACTAATATGCCTAAGCCTTCGGTGCCACAAAGATGATTCCATATCCACGGCATTCACATAGTCTTTTGCAACCAAAGCTTTTGTCCAATATAGTTTACTAATTTTCTCCCCTCTAGCCACAACCAAGCTACCTTTATTGAGTTTCCATTTTCCAGAAGCAAAATGTTTATCCAAACCACTTTCATCAAGCATATGCATAGAGATCAAATTGAAGCGAACATTTGGTGCATGTTTGACTCCTTTAGGCAACAATTGCATTCCCATGTTGGTTTGCAAGCATACATCACCAACACGAATTACCTTAGATACACCATCATTACCCATCTTCAAAACTCCAAAGTCACCTAAAGTATAAGATGTGAAGTACTCTTTCCTCGGTGTAACATGTAGTGTATCACCTTCATCAATTATCCACATGCTCTCATCAAATACAAGATTAATTAACTCATAGTCACAGAGAATAACAAGATCATCACTAGTAGCAGTATTAACACGGTCATCATCACTATCATCTTCATGACCCCTTTGTTTCTGGTTACCCTTCTTCCCGTTGTTCTCTTTTCTCCACAGAAAACAATTCTTCTGTGTGTCCCCTATTCTATGACAATAATGACACTCCATGTTTTTGTATCTAGACTTGGACTTGCTTCTGCAATTTTCTCTACCACCCTTCGGTTCTTTTTCTGACTTCTCCCTCTATTTTCATTGATAAGAACTTCAGACTGAGATGAAGAACCATATGATTTCCTTCTCATCTCGTCATTCAAAACACCACCCTTAGTCGTTTCCAAAGAAACAACACCATTAGAAGCCGAACTCGTTATAGAAACCTGAAATGTGTCCCAAGACTCTGGTAAAGATAATAGTAAAAATAGTCCTAATAGTTCATCAAACTTGATACCCATTCTAGACATTTGATCAAAGATCCCCTAAAATTCACTCAACTGGTCTGAAATAGACGTTCCCTCCTTATACTTCAAACTTATGAAACTATTCAATAAGAATAATTTATTATTCCTTGATTTAGAGGCAAACAAAGTTTCTATCTTATCCCACTTAATTTTTGAATCTGTCTCATTATCAATATGATTATAAACATTATCTTCTACATATTTCCTAACAAAACTACATATTTGTTGATGTTTAAAATCCCATTCTTCTGTAGATTTATCAACCAACTTTTTAGAAAAAATAGGAAGATGCATTATCTTCACAAATAACAAATCTTTATCTTGCCCTTCCAAAAATGGTAATAAGTACCATTCAAGCATACCATCTTTATATTCATATTTTCCTTCATCCTTCAAGTAAGTTAAATAGCCCTTCAACCAAGAGTTGTCACTCCGATGGGGAATAAACATAATAACAAGTAATACACAGCGGATATAAATTTCCCATAACTTGCAAGAACCCGTGAGGAGCAATAACAAATATATGGAAGCCAATTAATCAAAATAAAAGATATAATGAACTCTGAAAGTTTAACGTGGAAAATCCCTCAATGCAAGGGTAAAAACCACAGGTCGTCTAGACCAAAGAAATAGCTCCACTATAATAAAAAAATAAAAAAAAAAGGATACAAGAGAGTCTCAAAGTAATGCACATAGTGTGCCTACAACCAGCAAAAACAACAAAGCAATAAAACCTACAAATGAAAACACAAGAAGAAGAAGAAGAAGAAGAAGAAAAACACCAAAAAATCTGCTATTGGGCGAGCACGATTTCTCCCTCTCTGGACGTCGTTTCGCCATCCGGCCGTTGAAAATGAAGACCTGAATGTCTCGAACCTTATGTCCAAAAATCAGCCCGATCCAACGGTTAACGAATGTGCAATCGATGTTTTTCTGAGACTGATGTAACAAAATCGAGAATAGTTACTCCTCTCTTTTCTCTTTTGGTGGTTGCCTTTCCTATCAAAATAGTATGTCTCTTGTAATCCTAATTAGACCACTCTCCATTTAAATAAGTGAGACACATGAACTACAATATTTGGGTCTTTGTCCACATAGGAAGGGAGTCCAATACCCAACATAATTATATTTTTCCATTTATTTAGATATGTATTAGGAAATGATATTTAGAGACATAATTTCTTTATTTTTTATCAGTTTGTTTTGGATAAAAAAAAATGTTATTAACTTATTATTACTTTATTAAAACAAAAAGTAATATTAGAAACAGTCTAAAAATGTGTTCTTCTATAATAATACTAATAAGTGCCCTAAGATGGTATAAAGCAGCTGCAAAGATATTTGATAAGTTGGTGAATCCTTTAAATTTGCAATACCTAGCTTCACCACAAAACTTCAAGTTGGTGAATCCTATAAAGCAGCTGCACTATCTGTAAGTTTCACCACAAAACTTTTAAAAAAAAATAAAAAAAATAAAATAAAATAAAATAAAAACTTTGCTATTATAGAACACTAATTAGAATAAAACAAAGAACTATTATCTTACAGGATGACGAGCTACGCTTCAAATCCTAGTTGAGATAAGGGTATACTAGTTGAGATAAGGGTATACTTGTGGTGTCTAACAATACCTCGAATATACTTTCAGTGTAGAAAAATAAAAAATAAAAAACAAGAATAAGACTGTAGTATTCCATATAAAAAACTACCTTATATTCTCTTTGTTCTTTTTTAGTTGTCCTTTAAATTTTTTTAAAACATTTTTAAACAGTTAATAAATTTTAATACTATTGATTGGTTTAATTTAATTGATAAGAGTTTGATATTATTTAAAGGACATAATAAAAATTTCATATAGATTTATTTAAATTGACAATTATTATCGTCCTTACGTTCAAAAAAATATTTTTTTCTTATATTTTTAATAATTTATCATCTCATCCTAAGAGTTATCTAATAAGGTTTTGATCTAAAGGTAAATGTTGCTATTTTTAATAAATTTTAGTAAAATATTCTATTTATTCTTGGAAATATTTGCTTTATTTTTTAATATAAAAATCATTTTTTTCTTTCTAAAAATGTAAAGATTTACCCTTTGATTATATTTTGATATTTCATATTGAACACATCCCTCATTCTATCTACTTTTTTCGCTGAAATGAATAATAATGAAAATTATTAACAAAATAATAAATATTATTGTGCTAAATTTAAATTTATAACTGACAAGTGAATAAGAAAAATTTCTGCAAATGCAAAAGTTAAAAATAATTGGGAGTAGCTTTGCTTTGCTTTGACTACTCACTTTTGTGGGTTGAGTTATTCCATCTGGTTAGAGTCTAAAGAATAGGCCTATATTAATGTCTATAAATAGATAAATAAATAAATTATTTTTTTGTGAAAACATATCATTGTACAACATTAAGATAATACTCTTTATTGTGTGGTTATGTTTTTTCGATACGGATCTAATAAAGAGAAAATTATTACTCTCTCTTAGTTGTCGAAGAATTTGTTTTGTCTATCTTTAAAAGGACCATCTCTCATAGTTGACCCAAATAAATAAACAAAATTCTACCATGAACCATCTCTAGTAAATACTTCAAAATTGTTTAAAATTCTAATGACTCCAAACAAATGTCATCTTTTATGAATAGATATTAAAAAAAAATATCTTTATAATTAAAATTATATTTTAAATAATATTGATTTAATAAAAATAAGAAGAAAAAAAATAAATACATATTTCGTATTTAATGGACATTAATTAATTCATTGTTTTATTCATAAGACGAAGAGGGTCGTGAGTTATTACAAGGTCGGTCGTCTTCAAAAAATTTAATAATTTTGAAATACTAATTTTTAGTAGACCACTTCTGAATATATTTTTAATTAAACAAGATAGACGTGTCTTAAAAGTTGTTTCAACTGACAAAAAATAAGACAAATTCATTGATATCAGATATATATTAACTGCTCAGATAGATCATTGGATTACTCTATCTGAATTACATCCTTTGCGAATATGTAGTTTGCACATGATTGACGGTAATATGATATCTGCTTTTAATGAGAGATGGCACACATAGACTAGCTCATTTCACCTGCCATTTGGTGAAATAACTATTACTCTTGACGATGTTAGGGCTGTTTTGAGCATCCCATGCTAAGGAGAGTTTTTCACACTGTCGCGTCCGGTTTGTTCGCGAAAAAGGAGTCGCCACCAATTTTATTTTTATTAAAGAAAAAATTGAATAAAACCTAAAATAATATTTTTGAACCAAAAATTTGGATTCGGGAGTCGATTACGAGTAGGGAAGTATTATCACCCTACAACGTCCGTTAAAATAGTTACCCTATAATTAATTATATACAAACTATTTATTTATTTATTTATTTATTTATTTTTATCCCAAAAAGAATAATAAAAAAAATTAAATTATTTACACTAATGAAAGAAGAAAAAAATATTTTTTTTTATTAATTTGGTTTGACAAGGGAATACCTTGCTCCTACGTATCCCCAGGTGCAATAGGGAAATCAAAACACACGTAGTTCTTGGGTAGAAAATATTTATGTGTTGAACAATTTTATTATTAATTTTACTTTATATGTATACATATCAAAATAAATTAATAACGTAATAATGATAATAATAGTAATAATGATAATAATAATAATAATAATAATAATAATAAGAATGATGTGTTATATATTGATTTGTATATTATTTTATTTTAAGGAAACACTTTTACTATTTCTTTTTTATTTTTATAAACCGTAAATGATAAAAATTCAAAAGCAGATTCACAAGTCAGCGATGCATATGTGACGCGAACCGACGGTGATAATAATAAGAGAAGTTAAGATCTAACGCACGAAAAATAAAACACAATAGATATGAGAAATCACAAATTTGATAAAATAAAATGATTATTCAACAATCAAATTGATTCTTATTAGTTGATTCAAAAATTTGATCGTGAAACAAAAAAAAAATATTATTGTTTATATCATACGTGCATAGAATAGTAAAAAACAAAACTCAATAACAATAATAATGTAAAAAAAAAAATAGACAATGAAAAAAATAAGTATTTACCGCACTAGAAATTTTCAGCTTCTCTCTTTTCTCTCTATTATTCTATCTTTTCATTTATCTTTTTGTGCTCTCAATTCCTATCTCGAATTCTCGTTTTGAATCTTCCTTTTTTCTCCCTCCCCCTGTTGTCCTCTTGTGGTAGACTACTTAAAGACTTTTGAGTGTGGATTACAAAAGACAAGAGAATAATTGTCAATTGATTATCATTAATCTATTTCTCTACGGTTTCTTTTCATTTAATTGACCACAATTATACTGATTCTTATTGCTATTGATTCATTTCTTCGGTTTCTTTTCTATTCAATTGATCACCATTATACTGATTTTTATGACCATCAATCTATTTTTTTTTCGTTTTATTTATTTATTTTGATCATCATTACATCAATTTTTATGACCATCAATTCATTTCTTTTCGGTTTCCTTTATTTTTATTAATTAATATTATTATTTTTTTATTATTATTATTATTTCCTTTTTCTAAATAAAAGTAAAAAATAAATAAAACTCGGACAAAATTAGGTGTCAACACACACCTCCCTCTAATGTCAATGAGGCTTTGACAATTGCTGCTGTTGTTGAGTTATTGGGAGCTGCTTGTGATGAAGTTGTAACTGAAACTAGGACCAATAGAGGTGCCTCATATAGTTTTGAGTGGTTGAAAGCTGTATTTTTAAAGCAACTTCATGAAGGACGATATGATTGTGCAACGAAGGCATACCTACTTCATTTGGTAGGGTGTACCATTCTAGCTGATAAAGGTTTTACCCTTGTATCTGCAAAATATTTGTTTTTGTTTCAAGATCTTGATACTTGTGGTAAATGGGCATGAGGACCAGTTGCGCTTGTTTTATATGAGTATCTTAAAGATAGTACACCGCCTGCAACAAGCAGATTAGAGGATATTTATCTCTATTTTAGGTACTATTATATTTGTTATGCTTATTATATTGTTATTACGATAAGATTCTTATTTAATAATTTGTATTTTTTTTAATTATTTAGAGACATGGATTTATGAGCATTTCCCTGACATTTGTAAATGAGATATGGATGAGCCTATATCTTCAATGCCACAGATGTTTCGATGGATTGCAAAACAAACATCTGGGAACGTTGCATACTACAGAGCAAAGTTGGATACTTTGAGGGATACTGATATTATATGGATGTCGAATTACGATGAGAGCTCTATAACACAATTTTAGTATGTGTCATTGTTTACAAGATACACTCGTTGGTGTTCCACGATGGTACCGTATTTACTAGAGAGGTGCATACGACAATTTGGATATACTCAACACAACCCTCTTACACAACCGATACTCGTTGTACCTAATGTTGATTTTGAATGGAGTATGTACAGGAACTCTGTACGATCACTTCGTACTAAATTGCATCCAGACTCATATCCATATGAGTGTCTAGATATATTCAGTGGTACTATAGGATATCTCATCCTCGGATGATCCATTACGTTGATGCAGATGTAGGTGCTGGTCCTAGTTATAATGCTAATGTTGGTCATGGTCCTAGTCATGATGATGGTCGTAGTCATTATGTTGGTTGCGATACTATGTGTACAAGGTGTCATGAAATTGGTGGTCTTTTATCTTCAATGCCACGAATGTTTCGATGGACTGCAAAACAAACATCTGGGAACGTTGCATACTATAGAGCAAAGTTGGATGCTTTGAGGGATACTGATATTATATGGACGTCGAATTACGATGAGAGCTCTATGACACAATTTTAGTATGTGTCGTTGTTTACAAGATACACTCGTTGGTGTTCCACGATGGTACCTTATTTACTAGAGAGGTGCATACAACAATTTGGATATACTTAACACATCCCTCTTACACAACTGATGCTCGTTGTACGTGATGTTGATGTTGAATGGAGTATGTACGGGAACTCTGTACGATCATTTCGTACTAAATTGCATCCAGACTCATATCTATAGGAGTGTGTTGAGAGATATATTCTATAGTACTATAGGATATCTCATCCTCGAATGATCCCTTACGTTGATGTAGATGCAGGTGCTGGTCCTAGTTATAATGCTAATGTTGGTCCTGGTCCTAGTCATGATGTTGGTTGCAATACTAGGTGTACAAAGTGTCACGAAATTGGTGGTCTTATACACCAGAGTTTAGATTTACATATGGATGGTCCTGAAGATGAGATGCATGTCTTATTAGAGAGAATTTTACACATTTCTAGAAAAGGAGATTATCAGTAGTATTATAGTTGTATTTTTGTTGTCTTTATGTGTGTCTTATTTTATTATTCAGACTTATTCAAACTTATCTTTATGCGTGTCTTATTCATACTTATTTATTATTCAAACTTATTATGCATGTCTTATCAGATTTATTGTCTTGCTTTATTATTGATTTATCTTATTTATTGTTTTGCTTTATTATTGTCTTATTTATTTAAATGATTTAAAGTTATGTGAATGATTTTTTTTATAATTGAAAACAACATTGTATTGAATGAATCTTGTTACAATTGAAAACGACATATAAATCAAAAGTGTCAATCATCTGCCAAAGACATATAATATGCATTATTTTCTATCACAACCAAGAATTAATTTTCACTTCCTTCCTCTCTTTTCGATCTCTACGGCAGATTGAGTAATCATAACTGTTACTCGATTTTGTCGGCCGGCCTCTCTTGCCTATAATATGTCAGCTTCTTCTAACTAAAATATTTGATCAATTGTGAATGTTTCAATTAAATCTATATATACTCGTTGTGTCTTTTTCGTCGTTATTTAAAAAAAAATTAAAAACAAAAACAAACAAAAATTAATAACATACCAAATTTTTGAAATTGCCGGTTAAGAATAATATTTATCGGAAGTTTCAAATATTTGAAATTTCTGGTAAAGAAAATATAATTACCGGATATTTCAAATTTTAAAATTTCTAATAACTACCAATTTTTCAAATTTCCAATAATATAAATGTAACTACCAGAAATTTTATAGACTAAATTTCCGATATTAAAAATATCTACCAAAAATTTGGTTGTAAAATGTTATATATCGAAACTTTAGTTGAAGATGTGAGATTTTGAAATAATTTTTTTTTATCACAATGAATGAAATTTGTAAAGATAATATTGAGTTTTTAACAAATTTGGGAGTACGAGATTAATTGGAGTATAAAAACTAACTTTCTCATTTCATTTTTCCTAGTTGTAGAGCCTGGTCAATTTGACTCTTTTCCTTGGAATGAAGCCACCCGATCGCCTATTGCAATGGATAGAAACAATTGAGAAAGATCTTAGCTACCTATAGCCTAGCCCACTAACTTTACTTTTTTCATTTATAGAAAAAAGTATTTTAAAAATAGTTAAAGGTCATAAGTTTTTACCTTTCGTTCGAAGTCCTCCAAAAACTATTATAATATATAATTAATTACAATTTTGTGGACAACCTATACACATAATAAAATCAACCATTAATGATAAAACCAAAACTTTTTTGTTTAAAATATAACAAAAAAAAGAATGTAATAATGGTTGTAGTAACATTCAATAAATAACAACTATTTTGATAACAAAATATTTTTTAAGTTTTATTTCTTTTGTTGGATGATATTTTGACCTCAATTCTTAATGTTACTTTTTAACTGCATGATTTATCAAATACATTTAACATTAAATGACGTCAAATTTGTAATTACCAACTACATAATTTGGAATTTAAACTACCAAACTTTTTAGACAATCCATGCTGATGCGAATACATTTTTCATTTTGTATCTTCTCTGTGTAGAGTACTAATGGGAGAATAAGGGATCAAATATATACCCCACATATTTCCATACATTCTATCATATTCTTATGAAATTCTATATTTTTTTTTTGTCAAGGAAAATGTCAAATCTCTTCCATATCATAAGAATATATGGAAATTTAAATATGTGGGGTATATAAACTTGTGTTACTCATGATCAAATATATACCCCACATATTTCTATATATTCTATAGTTGAAGTTGAAATTTAAATATCAAACTACCTGTTTTTTTTGTTAGTTCTAAGTTGTAATTTGAAATGGCGACTTCTTTAAGAAAATTCAAGTTCCAAATAGCGATTTTCTAAAAAAATTTAAAAAAAATTATTTTTTTTAACAAAAATAATATATATATATATATATATAGAGGTGGAGCTTCCCCAAACAAAAAAAAAGTACAAAATTACAATAATACCTAAACCCTAAATCATATCCTCTCTCTTCCTCACCCTCCTGCGTTCTACTCTCTCTCGCTAGAATGCTAGGCTTCTTCAACCAGAGCTAATTCGATCTTCCCCTTTGGACAAGGTGTTTGAATAGCAAGCAAAAGTATAACCTCTGTGGTAAACCGAAGCAGAGATACAACAAGCTTGACCTCACCCCCTTTAGTAAACTGAAGCAAAATAAGGTCGACCTCACCCCTTTGTTAAACCGAAGCAACGAAAGAGGAAGAAACAAAGCTAGGCCATTCGATTAGGGATGTTCTCACTTGTCTGTACTATCTTCAAGAAGGAATATACATAGAACTTTCTTCTTTTCCCCATCTCCCAAGTCCGAATGCTTTTATGATGTTAACTTCTGTTGCGTCGCGTTGCTGCCGTGTTGCCCGTCTTGCGTAGCTACTACCTCGCCTGTTCATCATCAAAACTCCAAAGGTTTGGATTTTGTTGATTCGTTGATTTTTTGTTTTTCCTGATTTTGCTAATTTGTTGAACAAGGTGTTTGAATAAGATGTTTGTGCTAATTTTTGTTGTTGATTTGTTGATTCTTATTTCTGATTTTTGTTAAATACAAGGTATTTGTGCTTATTTTTGTTGTTGATTTGCTGATTTTTGTGCTGATTGTTTTGCAAATTTTTGTTGCTTATTTTTGTGCTGATTTTTGTTGCTGATTTAGAATATTTGTGGTGGTTTTTGTTATTGATTTAAAATATTTGTGCTGATTTTTTGTTGCTAATTTAAAATGATGACCATCTATTTCGAATGATTGCTAAATTATTGATGTTGATTTTTTTTGCTAAATTGGTTGATTTAAATTGTTGTTGTTGATGGTTCCCTATTTATTCAACAAGATATACCGCATATTTAGAATGATGGCTGCCGATTTAGAATGATGGATGCCTGTTTGTTGATTTTGTTTCCTAAATTACAAATTTTGCTGATTTAAAATAAAGGAACATAAATAATGGCCGCATGTTTTAGAATGCAACTCTTTGCATATTTAATTTATACATATTATGTTTTTTTGTCGACCACTCCAAATTTTTTAGTCAAGCTCCGCCACTATATATATATATATATATATATATATATATATATATATATATATATATATATATATATATATATAATTCATAAAATACATAAATAAAAATTTTAAATTACATAGATTGACTAGAGATGGCTGTAACATTTGGACAATGTTTTCGAGTATGGTCAGTTAACCAACATAGTGCACATTTTCTTGGTACTTTTTCTTTAATGTCCATTTCGGTTCTAATACAGATACTATTTGGACGACCTTTTTGAATTCTCCGCATTTGAGGATTGTGATACAATGTTCCACCTTCATATGTGGGTCAACATCCTTCATTAGGTATAGGTCGAAACTCTTCTTTGTAGATGTTAAATACATTAACAACCTTGTACACATCGGGTAGGAGCACTAAATAGTTTTGACGAGCGTAAAAATATGAAACTATGACATGTGAACAACGAACATGTATAGCCTGAAATTTTCCACAATCGCACCATTTTCTTTGAAGATTGACTTCAAAATGACCAATTGGCCGCACCTCTCTTGGGTTTACTATTTCATGCACCATGAAAGAATAATGATTTTGGTTGAATTGCATGATTTTGTGTGTATTATATTTACCAACTTCATATTTAATCTTGTCCATGCAATCGTCTGTGTATACTTCACCAGAAGCTAATGATACTTGATGTTGTTGTCCCCTTTTGCATATAAAACTCTCAATCTATAGTATGTTGATTGTACCAAAGCAGTGATTGGGAGATTGCGTGTACCCTTGAGTATTGTGTTGATTGACTCAAAAATCTTTGCTGTCATGTGTCCCCATTGTTGACCTTGAAAATAAGCCATAGTCAATTGTTTTGGGAGGATATTATCGATCCATCTTAAAGCCTCTGGATTTGCCAGCTTGATTTCATTGCAGTAATATTTAAATGATGGCCCATTTAAAGCATATCCTGTTAAAAATGATGTAAAAATTATCAAATATGATAAAGTGATAAGTAAAAAATATACCAAGAAGAATTAGATCATTACCCATACAAACAAGTTTTCTTTGAAGTTCCTTGTCCTTGAACTCTCTCATGAAATTTTGTGCAATGTGATAGATGCAGTACACTTTTAATGGAGTATCATGTCAATCTTTATTTGGATTATTATAAGCATTTTTAATTGATTCGTGTCTATCTGAAAGCAAACAAACCTCGACTTGAGGTGTTACATACCTTCTTAGATTTTTCAAAAAAATAAAAAAATAAAAAAAACTTCAAGCACCCCTTGTCTTACCTTCCACATGTGCATAAGCAATGGGAATTGTATTTTTGTTTCTATCTTGTGCAATAGCTAGCAAAAGAGTCCCCTTGTACTTGTCGTACAACCAAGTTCCATCCACTAAGACAAATGGTTTACAAAATTTAAATCCAGATATGCACTGAGGGAAAGCCCAAAATAGTCGTTTGAAAATTTTTGACCCCTGTAATAGAGTATTATCAGAATATGCAAGTGATACTTCCATTTCCACAATAGTTCCTAGAAAAAAAAAGTTGCATAGCCAACAACCAACTAGGAAGGTCATTGTAACACTTTTCCCAGTTCCCATAAATTATTTTGATAGCTTTGTTCTTTGTCATCCATGCCTTTCTATAGGTGATTGTGTAGTTGCATTGTTCTCGAATATGTGTAATGATCACCTTCACTTTAATTTATGGATCAACTTTCAAAAGCGACTTTATGCTTTTGCATGTGATGTTAGAGTTAAGCTTGCTATTGCTTACTTTTTTGGCTTAACGAAGCCCTGCATTTGAACAAGCATTGTGGATTCACAGATTTAATTACATACCTATATTGATCATATTACACTACACGATAATTAAGGGAGTGTTTTATGTGATAATGCTTAATTGCAAATTGACAATCTGGTTTGCTATTAAACTTCATTCTAATATCAAAAGATGCATCTAATGGAGGTGGTTCATTAGATGGCATATCAAATTCGGAGAATTGGTAAGCATAATCCAAGTGTAGATTATGCATATGGAATGGTGAATCGTATGTCGTTTTAATTACATGCGGTTCTGGCTCTAGATCGCCGCCATTGTCATCATCCTCGTCCTTGTCCTTGTCAAAGTATGTTTCTTCTTCAATCTCCTCACTTATTTCTTGTTGATCAAAATCGGCCATATCACCTAGTGGAATATACGGTTCAGGTTGAGATGGTTCAAGTTCAAATGTTTCTGCCTAGTCAAAGAATAGTTCGGGTTTGTAAGATTCATAATTTTGAAAAGAATAATTGTTTTGTGTTTGAAAGTGGTATTTGGGGTGAGGTGTGGTTGAGGATGATGGTTGACCAACATCGTGTAATGGATTACCACTGTTTATAAACATTTAGCAATTCATTAGTTGAACATCTTCGTCGTCTTCAACATTTAGCCATTCATAATGAACTAGGCCTTGTACAAATGAGATAGGGTGTTGAAAAATTATATTAGACACCTTCTTATTTTCTACCTTCAACTTTGCTTCAAATTTTTTCTTCAAGTAAGGTTGCATCCAAAATGAACTTGAATAGGTTTTTTTCCGTTATTTTTGTAATATTTACCAATATCTTGTCTTTCATATATTTCACCATTGTAATAAATTAGAAAAACTATATTTTTTGGTACCATTGATATGAAAATAAGATATTGAGAATGAGATAAAATGCAATGAAAATAATATATCATACTTATTGTAACACCCTGATTTTCAAAGTGAGGGTGTATTTTTTTTTCCAAAACAAATTAAAATAAATCAGAGAAATAAATAAGGTAACACCTTTGGATAAATGTTTCAGTCAATATAATTGATACGCAGCGGAATAGTTCTGTTGAAATATAAATCCAAAGTATTTACACAACAACAAATGGTACATGGAACCCATTCAAATAAGATGTCATACTGACAATATTAGTAAAGGTACAGTTTTCAAGTTCAAAATAACGTAATCCAAAAGAAAGACATTCGTTCCCTCTATGTCATCCTAATCTGATCATTCTACAAAAAACTATAGCTATACACCCTGAGTGATCTCCACGCGCCCCGTAAGATCCTCCTAACATAGCTCCAGTCATGGATTCCCATCCACAGGGTATGAACCGGTAGGATCGTCCTGTCTCCCATCTGAGGGAAAAGCCCAGATTTCCACAATAGTTGTAAAGGGTCACCAACTGAAATTAATAGTTAACACATAACATTTAAGTTTTTAAATGCACAAATAACCTTTCCACTTAGCATGCACCTTAAAAGGGTTTCCATATGCTAAACATGCATAAACAAAGTTGAAAATTGAAGTTTTTAACAAAACAGCATTGTTGTATTCGAATACAGCATCTCTGTATTCGAATACAAGGCTGTTTTAGCATTCAGCAACAAAAACAACATGTTTGTATTCGAATACAATAGTCTGTATTCGACAACACAACAAGTCAGTAGATAAATAACATGTATGTATTCGACTACAGCAGTCTGTATTCGACTACACAGTAAGTCAGTGGCAAAAACAGGATGTCTGTTTTTGAATACAGCTTCCTGTATTCGAATACACAGCAGATGGCAGCAGAAAAACAGCAAAATTCAGCATTTTTCAGCTTTTTAAAGGGTATCGAAACCAATCAACACTTACACACAAATCCAAACAATCATACTTAACAATAATAGCGCAATCACTACGACATCTTGAGTTTTGAAATGGTTTTACAATCAATCACACTTACACATAATTCCAAAACATCCACACTTGGCAATTATAACACAATTACGACGACAACTTAAGTTTCGAAATAGTTTTGCAATCAAACACACTATCACACAA
Source organism: Cicer judaicum (assembly GCA_037974835.1). Lineage (NCBI taxonomy): Eukaryota > Viridiplantae > Streptophyta > Magnoliopsida > Fabales > Fabaceae > Cicer > Cicer judaicum. The sequence continues at coordinate 1,741,278 of JBBPBS010000417.1, forward strand.
TTCCATAACATAACTCTTAGCAAAATCAACACAATCACAATGACATCTCAAGTTTAACCACTCAATCATAAACTTGAATCAAACACACTTACACACAATTTCAAAACATAACGCTTAACAGTTACAACGCAATAACCACACGGACAAGATGAACCAACAAATCACATGGAATCATCTCGCCGCGACAATCCCCACACAGATAAGTTGAACCAACAAATCACATGGCATCACCTTGACTCGACAATCCCAACACAGACAAGATGAACCAACAAATCACATGGCATCACCTTGAATCGACAATTCCAACAACAACAAGATGAACCAACAAATCACATGGCATCAGCTTGACTCGACAATCCCAACACAAACAAGATGAACCAACAAATCACATGGCATCACCTTGACTCGACAATTCCAAAACAGACAAGATGAACCAACAAATCAAATGGCATCACCTTGACTCGACAATCCCAACACAGACAAGATGAACCAACAAATAACATGGCATCACCTTGACTCGACAATCCCAACACGGACAAGATGAACCAACAAATCACATGGCATCACCTTGACTCGACAATCCCAACACAGACAAGATGAACCAACAAATCACATGGCATCACCTTGACTCGACAATCCCAACACGGACAAGATGATCCAACAAATCACATGGCATCACCTTGACTCGACAATCCCAACACGGACAAGATGAATCAACAAATCACATGGCATCACCTTGACTTGACAATCCCAACACGGACAAGATGAACCAACAAATCACATGGCATCACCTTGACTCGACAATCCCAACACGGACAAGATGAACCAACAAATCACATGGCATCACCTTGACTCGACAATCCCAACACAGACAAGATGAACCAACAAATCACATGGCATCACCTTGACTCGACAATCCCAACACAAACAAGATGAACCAACAAATCACATGGCATCACCTTGACTCGACAATCCCAACACGGACAAGATGAACCAACAAATCACATGGCATCACCTTGACTCGACAATTCCAACACAGACAAGATGAACCAACAAATCACATGGCATCACCTTGACTCGACAATCCCAGCACGGACAAGATGAACCAACAAATCATATGGCATCACCTTGACTCGACAATCCCAACACAGATAAGATTAACCAACAAATCACATGGCATCACCTTGACTCGACAATCCCAACACGGACAAGATCAACCAACAAATCACATGGCATCACCTTGACTCGACAATCCCAACACAGACAAGATGAACCAACAAATCATATCTCAAATTTCGTAAGTATTAATTATTATGAACACGTCGAATACGACGACACAGATCAACACAACCCATCACTCAAACACAACAAATTTCATCTACTCAAAATCATACATAAATGAGTTAAATTTATTTTCCGCGAAAAATCCATCAATATCACCAAAACCCTACATTAGAATTTCACCCACAAAGCATTAAATTCATTTTCCCCAAATCAACACTCCAACCCTAACAAATTCTTTTCCACACAACCACAGATAAGTCCCTAAATGCAAACTAAAAGTTTGGAAGGAGCCCTTACCTGAACAATAACTCTAACGTGCGATTACGGTACCGCGAGTAAATCCGGTAAAATCTCCGCTCGCAACGTCGCTTCCAAAGTTGGTCCCCTAGCACTGTAGCGTGGTAGTGATCAACTTTCCCTCCACTAGCCTTGGGTTTCTATTCTTGAAGAAAATGAAGCAAAGAAAGCAAAGAAAAGTATAACAATGGAGGAAGTAGGAAGCTGGCGCGAGAGACAAGGAGAGAGAGGAAATGTTTTTAGGTTTTCCTTTGGTTTTCCTTTCTTCCTTTTTCCTTCCTTCCTATTTATTTCCTTTTCTTTGTATATATATATATATATATATATATTAATTATAATTAATGAATATCTCAAAATTAAATATTTATTAAAATTACTATTTTGCCCATCACTTCCCAAACCACTTTTTGTTAAAAATATCCACTCTCGTCGCAACTTAATTGACCGGTATTAAATCCTTCGTAACGGAAGTAAATTATTTCCCGACAAATAATTTTAATCCAATTTCCAAAAATATATTTTCGGCATTTAACTCACTATATATTAATAACTTTGGCTAAAAAGCCTCCGAGTTCAATACCAAAATACACTAAAATACATAAAGTATAATTTAAAATTATGGGTCTTACACTTATAGATAACTAATTGTGATACATGCAATGCTGCCAACATTTATGATACACTTCCCTTGTGATACATTGCCATTCAGACGTGCATGCAAGGCTTTACAAGTCGCCTTTCCCAAAGGCGACCTCCTGACACATCCTTTGGCAAGTCGCCATTCCAAAAGGCGACCTCGTGAGGCAACCTACTGCAAGTCTCCATTTCAAAAGGTGACCATGAAAAATGCTTTAAGAAATCGTATTTCCAAATGGCGATTTAGATGGAATCAAAATATGAATATATTCTCATGTTGGGAAGTTGCAAAAATATGATCAGTCTTCTCATATTTAGTCTTCTCCGTCGAATCTAATCCTTGCCATCATGCTCAGTCTTCTTCATTCATAAGTGTTTATTTTCAAAGTGATTGTTGTGTGAAGCCATGCATAATATTTTATTGGTCATTCAAAGTGTTGTCTTGTTTATAAATCGGTCAAGTTTATGATCATATTTCTTTACTCTTACACTCTTCACAACTTCAATCTTCTTTATACTTAACTCTTGTTATGGAATGGTGATAATCATAGATCAGCGCTACACCATATTCAAAATTTTGTAAGCAATACAATACTTTATGTTATATTTTTAATATTTTTTTATATATTTTATACTAAGTTTCATTCTAAAATATAGTTTTATTATAATTCTTGTAAATATAGGATTCATCTCATTCTAATATATTCAAATATATTTTTATTCTTTGCTTATTACAAGATTCATCTCAAAATTTAAGATCATTAGCCATAAACACATTGCACCAAATTTTTTAATAATTCTATTGTTGAATCAAGTCGGGTTTGGTAAGGTATCACAAATAGAAAGTTATAAAATAGACAATTCACTTATTACTACTTTAGTTGGAAGATGGAGACATGAAACCCACATGTCTCATCTTTCAATGGGTGAATGTACCATAATATTAGAAGATGTTGCGCTGCTACTTGGCTTACGTGTTGGGGGTAAAGTTGTAACTGGATCAACTATGGTATAATGGACATATATTTTTTAGATTTTTTAGGCGTCATATGACTTAAATCTCAAAGAAAAAGGAATTTTATAAAACTAAAATGGCTAAGAGAAACATTTTCAATGTTAACTCTAGAATCATCTAATGGAGAAATAATTATACATTGTAGAGCATACATTTTAGAATTGATTGGTGGCATATTAATGCCTGGAAAATCTCACTATATAGTACATGTTATGTGGTTGCACTTGCTGAGAGATTTGCGAGAGACAGGAGAATACAGTTGGGGTTCAGCATGCTTGACAACACTTTATAGAGAATTGTATCGTGCATCTGAACCGGGTGTTATGTCGATTGGTGGATGTTCACATCTACTTCAAACATGGGCATATTACAATATGCCATTTCTTGCACCAATAAGTAATCTTGAGCCCCATTTTCTGTTCCCAAAAAGGTAAATATCAAAAAAGTTAAATATTATATTTATAAAACAATTAATTAGATCACTAACGTTCAAATTTATTTTTGTAGATATAGTGGAAAGAGTATGAAATTTGGTAATACACCTCGTTATCATACTGCTGGATACCGATCCAATATTGATCACATGACTGTTAACGATATAATATCTTAAAACATTACTTTATTTCTATTATTTTATTTTTCTTATGCATATATTACTAACAAACTTGTTATATATTAGTTTCTCTGGAGGCCATATCTACGTCTATCATACGATCATCCAGAAGACAATTGGCTATGGAATGTATCTACATATTTGATTTGTTTCTACATAATAGAAATGCATCAAAGTGATAGGATGAAACTACAATTTGGACTACCTCAAGAAATTTCACATCCTCTGAGGAACATGAGAAAGTATCATAAGGTAGATTTGCATAAACAAGTTTACTATAGTTGGGGATTATTCTACGATAATGAGAACAAATAGTGGAATGAACGAGAGAATCATATTCTTCATGATCAACCTCTAAATTTTGAATTTAAACCAAGTTATGAATAAATGGTTTGGTTTTGCAAAAATTATAAACGATTTATTTTTGTAGAAAACCAATTGGTTGATCCTCATGCCAATCCACCCCAACCTCCACTACAATCTAGCCAACACTGTTTTCACCCCCAACCTCCACCACAATCTAGCCAACATTTTTTTCCAAGAATCAATACCCAACACAACACAACAAAATCCATATTATATACCAACAACTCCAAACACTCAACCGCCTCGTTATACTTTTATCCATACACCACATCAATCTTATGGGTTCGCACCAGAGGAACAATTTAAATTTGATAACCAATAACAACATCAAGAAGACAATCGCCGACTATCATTTGCATCAGGCGAAGAGAAATTATTGTATAACACATTCAACATTCGTCACAATACACTTGAGTCCGCTACCCAGTTATTGTACAATATGTTCAACAAAATTTTCAAATTCCAAACTTTAGGAATGCATATACTCCATTGAATCAAATATCCAATTGGACTCAATAGAACAATCTTAGAGTATGTCATGTCAAACCTAAATTATACCTTATTGTATTATGTTTATAATAACAGTGGCTCCTATTATAGTAGATTAGAAATCAAGGGTGCTGCTTGAGTTGGGAACAAATTGTGATGCTTATTGAAGTTGTTGATTGAATCAAACAAGGCCAAAAGTGATGATGTGGAATTTCTTGAGGTAGTCTAAATTGTAATTTCTTGAGGTCATCAAAATCTCGTACGTTTGAGAAAACTTCGGCAATGTGGTATTGGAGGCCACCATGGACATTAATTTTATCGTAATTTTTATAAAATTTGTGATGTTTTTTATGAATGAATTATGTAATTTGTATTTATGTATTTTGATGAATTATGTTAATTATATATATATAATTTTTGTTATTTGAATAAAAATTGAAAAAATAATAATTTTTTTTCTAAAAACCCTTTAGGAAGTCGCCATTTGAAACTTGAACTTCCTTAAGAAAGTAACCATTACAAATGGCGATTTTTAACTTAGAAAGAAAAAAAAAGTATTTAGGTATATAAATTTGAAAAAGGAGTATTTGAGTATTTTTTATTTTTGAAAAAAGGGCTATTGAAAAAAAAAACCTGACATGCTCGTATCATTGTTTTTTTTAAAAAAAATAATATTATCATAATAATTAATTAAAACCAACTCCACTACATTTTATTTTCCACCTCACCTAATTTTTCTCTAATTTATTTTCCGCTTTCTTCTCTCTCTCTCCCTCTCGGCCAAACACTCTCCCCCCATTTTTGTTGTTGTTTTCATTTTCTCTCCTTCTCTTTGCTTTTTCTCACTCTATTACTCAAACCCTCAACCCTTAAAAGGGATTTAACATCCCCACAAGCATAATTTCTCAAACTCCTACAAATTTTTTTGGTTGGGATATTTTGGTTAGGGTTTGTGTTTTAAGGAAGGTAAAGGGTACCCATCTCTTGAGAGTTGTTTATTGAGACTCATTGAGGTAAATGCAATACTTTAATCCTAGTCTGAATATCTAGAAAAATGTAGTTTTGAATAAAAATCTTATTTTATCATTAGACTAGATTTAAATGATTTACACGGTTTTCTAGAGTTATCTAAACTTTAGAATAGTTGTTCTAAACTCTTGAGAATATTTCTTTTTACTCAGATTTGTCAGTTGAGAGTTGGTGGAGGACAAACTTAGGGGATTATCCATAGTTGTGAGTTGAAGATGATCATCGTCATTTATTTTTATAATGCTATTATTATTATTTTACTTGTTTTCTATATTTAAGTATTTATTGAAAAATTTGGGGAACACAACCTTTGAAATTTATCTTGATTTAGTCAATTATTTAATTTAATGGACGTTGTTATGTAATATGTTATTAGTTTGATGGACGTATGAGTTAAAGTATTTAAATATTGAATAGTTATGAGATTGAATATATTTTCCATGAATTACGATGAAATAATTTTAAATACGTGTTTTGAGAAATCGTTGTTATAATTATTAAATCGGTAACTATGTTAGGTGCACCAAGTTACCTCGTTTTGATTAGGGAAAGTTACCCGTTAGATGGAGCCTCCCCTATGAGAAATGTCATTCGTAGGAGGAGAGGGCTATCAACGAGATGTAAGCTCCCTAATTGATATGTGATGATGCCTTGCGGAATTGAGAGGAGAGGGCTATTCGGTATATGGAGCCACCTCTAAGAGAAAGGCCACCCTTAGGAGGAAATGGCTATCAATGAGATAAAGCTGCCTCTTGGTTTTAAAAAATTTGTATTGTTACTTTTTTTTATTTTTATGATGATTTTAAGGTTGTTCGTTTTGATTTCGCTTCGTTATTAACTGGATTTTTAGTAATTCTGACAAACGGTTAAATTCTAAGTTTAATGACTATATATGTGTATATATTTGAATTTAGAATTTTTTCTAGATTTTTAAGTAATATTGTTTAACATAATTGCCGCCCGATTGTAACGCAGATATTCGTGCCTTTTTGTGTTTCCCTTCTAATTGATGGTGCTTGTTGTCTCCTCAATAAGTCTTTGTGACTTACCCTTTATGTTGCTTATTTTTTTTAGATTCGCAGGCAGCTGAGTAGAATCTATTATTTGATTCAAGTCTCAACATATTTCTTTTTGGTAAGCCTTTTTTATCGAGGACCATTTTTTTGAAACGTCTATTGAATCTAATGTAAATTGCAACTATTTAGGAGTCTAGAAAGTCATTTTTTTGGAAGGGTATTAGACAATTAGATTTTGTTCTTTGAATTGTGACTGAATTGAAAGTTATACAGGATTTTATAAATTTGGGAATCTTGAAGTTACAAAGGATCCTCGGTCGAAATTTTGAGAATATATATATATATATATATATATATATATATATATATATTTATATATATATATATATATATATATATATATATATATTGATATGGTAGAGAAAGATTTAGTTGTTTAATTGTTAAGTTAGTTATTAGGCTTGCCAGACTAGGAGTATAGCTTGTGCACCGGTCTCGGCATTTAATTTTCAGGTCATTACAAAGTTGGTATTAGAGCCCGGTTACAGGTCCTAATAGCTGCAAACATAGGGTGATAATAGATTCTTGTTAGTAAATAGTGTACTCGGGCACAACTTACTTGCAAGGGCTATTAGCACTCTATGAGAATCTCATTTGCTGTCTGAATTTGTGTTTATATTCATCATCACTACCTCTCCACGATTTCTTGTCGTCTTATTCAATCTTTGATCAATGTTCTTTGAATAGGTGAGAATGCCACCCAAGACTAAGAATCCTACTATAAGGGAAATTTTTTATGAGTCAATTTCTCAAGCTCAAAGCGCTCGTCAATGAGGTCGTGTTTCTGTTCGTGCTCGAAAAAGGCGTAGAGCTAATGTTAGCGGATATGGCTTGGATGTCGATGTTAAGGTACCTAGGAGGAGGCTCGAAAATCTAGCCATGGAAGAGTTTGCTGCTGGTCTGCAAGGATTACAACAAGTTGCGCAAAAACTTGTTGGGGTTGTCGTCGGACAATAAGGGGAGGGTGATCAAAGGCATGAAAGTGTCAATGGTCAACAAGAGGTCCATAACGGTCACCACTATCACCATGGCCCCATCGCGGTCACCATGTACTATGAAATGCATAAGCATACTCTTACTCTTTTCACCACAATCATTGAATAAATGCAGCTATTAAAATATTCTTTATTTTAATACTCATTTAACACTAATGATTTTTCAGATAAAACAGAGAGCATACTCAAACATATTTATTCACACCAATTTAAATTTCCAAAAACACACATAAACTACCTCTCCAAATTTCATCCACACATAAATTGAATTAAATTCATTTTCCACCAAGTCACACATAAATTATTTTCCAAAAATTCATAATATTAATTATAAACACATCAATTTCATCAAACATGAATCACCAAAATTTTCAAATATTAATCACCAATTTTTAATCTCCAAAATTTTCAACCATAAATCACCACAACAACGTTATCAGAGTTCTCCCCACCACTAATTTGGTGCCAACAGTCTCGATTCCTTTTTGAAACTCAAGGAGCTAACTACATAAACATAAATATTTATAACAATTTGTTCACAATAAAATTAATCCAACCACAACGAAATTCCCAAAATTAAATCTTTTTGACACATCAAACTTTTAAAGCCAAATAATCTATATTATTTACTTAAAACTAAATAAAACAAATATTGTCCAAATTTCATACACACATACTCGACTATTAAAGCACCGAAATTTTTGAGTTAATAAAATACTCTAAAATTTTTTTATTCTTGTTAAACTCCGTCCAAGAGCTATTAAAAGAGTAACATTTTAAACTTTAACCATTGATAATTTTAATCTATCTTTTTTCTCAAACTCTTTAACTTAGTTAAAATTTGAACTTTTTCACAACTTAAACAACTCTAAATTTAATTACCGCCAATTCACACCACCAACAACAATCAATTCAATTCCACAACACACATATAACATCTCAATTAAATTTCAACAATTCAAACATAACTCACCCAATTCCAAAACTCCATATTTTTACACATAACCCACCAAATTTCATCAATTCATTTTCCACTAAATCCGCAAATAAATCACATCTCAAAATTTCATAATAATAATTATGAACATATAAATCACATCAAATATGGATCACCATAAACCACACCTCAAATTTAAATTTCACTAAATCGCACATAATCGCATTAAATTCATTTTCTACAAATTCACACGTCAAATACATCAAATTTCTTTTCCACAAAATCACAAATAATATCCTAAATACAAACTTAAAGTTTGGAAGGAGCTCTTACCTTAACGATAGCTCTAACATGCGATTATGGTATCGTAATTAATTCTGGTAAAATTTAAGTTCGTGACGTCGCATCGAAAACTAGCTCACTAGCACCGCAACAAGGCAATAAGCAACTTTCTCTTCTGTCACTTCTCGAAACGAAGCTTAGATCTAAGATAAAAGTGAAGGCTTTTGTGTTTGTGGATTTTGAAAATAAATAAAATTTAAAAACAGAGAAGGAGGAAGAAGAAAGAATCCCGCGAGGCAACTTATGTTTCTCTTCCTTTTTCCTTTAAAACCAACTAAAATAATAATAATATAGATATTAATATACATATTAAAATAATAATAATAATAATAATATATTATAATTAAAACCAACTAATAAATATCTAATTTTATAGATATTTTTTAAAAAACATCATTATACATCACTTGTCAATTTATTTTTTCAAAAAACTATCTGCTATCGTCGCAACTCAATTGACAAATGAGTTTTCCAGCAATAAGTGACATTTTTTTAAAAAAACTATCCGATATTAAATTTTTCGTAACATAATCAAATTATTCTCCTACAAATAATCTTAATCAGGTCTCAAAAACATATATATTAAAAAATATATAAATACTAAACATATTTTTAACTCTAATAAAATATGATTTTGATATTTAATTCCCAAAATAAAATTCAATTGTGCTAAATGTCTAAGCAATTTAACAGAAAATACCCTAAAATCGCATAAATTAGAATTTAGAAAATTAAGGGTCTTACACCTTCTCTTTGCTTCTTCTCATTCTATTACTCAAACTCTCAACCCTTAAAAGGAAATTATCATCCCCACAAGCATAATTTCTCAAACTTCTACAAATTCTTTTGGTTGGGATTTTTGGGTTAGGGTTTGTGTTCTAAGGAAGGAAAAGGGTACCCATCTCTTGAGAGTTGTTTATTGAGACTCATTGAGGTAAATGTACAACTCTAATACTAGTATGAATATCTAGAAAAATATAGTTTTGAATAAAAATCTTATTTTGTGCTTAAAGTAGGTTTAAATGATTTATACGGTTTCTTAGAGTGATCTAAAGTTTAGAATAATTTTTCTAAAGTCTTGAGAATATTTCTTTTTACTCAAATTTGGTCCTATCTACTACTCTGAGAGTTGGTGGAGAACAAACTTAGGCGATTATCCATAGTTGTGAGTTGATGACGATCATCGTCATATATTTTTATAATGTTTATTATTATTATTTTACTTGTTTTCTATATTTAAGTATTTATTGAAAATTTTGAGGAACACAACCTTTGAAATTTATCTCGATTTCGTCAATTATTTAATTTAATGGTCGTTGTTATGTAATATGTTATTAGTTTGATTGATGTATGAGTTAAAGTATTTAAATATTGAATTGTTATGGGATTGAATATATTTTCCATGAAGGTTCTTTATTTTGAACACTTAGTAGAAAATATCACAGTTGTGAGGACTTGACATTGCCCAAGTTGGGTGAACTAGGATACATCTTTGTGTGATATTCTTTATCTTATCTCTTTATTTATTAAGCTTGATTGATTAATTGACTTAAAATATAAACTGAATTTCTGTTTATAAGCTAACTAAGAACGTTCTACGTTTTCTGTTAAAAATCAATAATGTTCTCTGTTTTTCTGTTTTCTTAACCAAGGTATCAAACACGACTTCGCCATCGCATCTCAACATCTCTGCCATCATAAGTGTTTCTCTATTAGGGTTTCATTTGCAAATTTTTAGGTTTTGTTTCAACATTTGGTACCTTGCTAGTTATTGCTAGTATTCTTAGGGTTCTATTTCAAATTTTTAGGGTTATGAAGATATCGCTTATGTACTTTTGAAAGCATTGTTTAAAGCATTTTTTTTTTAAATTTGAGGATAATGCTTATGTAATTTTTAAAGCATGTTTTTTACAAACCTAGCTGATATTTTTTTTAAGTGCTTTTGCTGAATTTATTCAAGCATTTTCTGTTAATTATGAAATTTAGACAATGGGAGAGTCTAGGTTTCTTATATAAACGGCAAACCTTCCTCTCAATTAGCCTAGTTTGAAATGGGATACAATGGAAATGATGTTATTACAAAATTCTATCAAGTACCTGAAACACAATTGGTATGGGGACAGCTATTGTTTAGCAAGTTATTGTATCTTCAAAATAAACTTGGTGACCTCCATACAAATACTTTCCACAAATGAACATTGGGATTTTTGTTTTTAATTGAAACGTTACAAAAATTTTGACTTGATAGTGCTGTTTTTAATTTGGGCACAAGATTTTTTTAAATTTTTTATAAAAGTTGTAGCTTGTTTGAAATGATTACTACTGTCATGTTACATCATTATTGTTGTATGTTGAAGGCCTTATTATTGTTCTTTGTTCCTAGTACAAATTCTTTTAAGAAATTTAATTTCAAAGATTTATCTTCACTTTTTTTTTTCAGGGATGTACATGTTTTTATTAATTCTATGCAATGATCTGTCGAATTAATTCCTTAAAGTCCAGGTTTGGATGCTTGTGCAAATTAATGTGATTGAATATGCAGTTTAATGTTTGGATGCTTGTGCAATTTAATGTTTGGATGTTTGTGCAGATTAAGGTTTAGATGCTTGTCCAGGTTTGGATGCTTCGTGCAGATTAAGGTTTAGATGCTTGTCCAGGTTTGGATGCTTCGTGCAGATTAATGTGATTGAATTATGCTTGTGCAGTTTAAGTCCAGGTTTTGTTCCTCATACTTCAAATTGATGTGATTGAATTATGTGAAAGACTCTTTATTTGTGTTATGCTCTATTATCTCACGTGATTTAGCGATCTACTTGTTGATTAATTGTATGATATGGATTTTTTAGCATTGTGATGTATCTGATTTTTATGTGGATTGATTTAGTAATTTGGAGTAGTCTCTTTCCTCAAGGTTTTTTTGAGGCCTGAAACGTCATGGTTTTTTATGTTCTTTTGAATGGCAGTGCTTTAAACACTTGTGAACAAAATATGGTTGGCAGTGCTTTAAACACTTGTGAACAAAATATGGGGTGGAGAGTAAATTTTGTATGGACATAAACTGAAATTAAAAATATTTGGGCACACACTCACAAATAAAAAAATTAAGTGTATCTGATTTGACTTGTGCCTAGTTGCAATATATTGGCTATACATGGTACTTTTTTTTTTTCAGTTTTGGTCTTATAGGATTTAATGAGGCTCCAAGTCTACTTTTATGGTCACTTAAAAAAATTATTATAACGTTTGAATGGATGTCAATTTTATATAATTTACTTTACTGTTAGATTGAAAATTTATATTATATAAATCATTCTTTAAAAATTTGTATAAAATTGAAATTATTTAATTAATAATTGAAATTCATAAAAATTAAGGATAATTAATAACAACATACATAACATTAATTTTTATGTTTTTCAATAATATATCAAATAATTTTAAATTTTATTAAATTTTACAAGAATGATTTTTATATAAATGTAATTGTAGATTTTGTAAAATTTGTATTGGTTAAAACATTAATAAACAGTGTAACATTGATGTAATTACGTTAGTGTAATAATAATAATAATAATAATAATAATAATAATAATAAATATAATTATAATATAATAGATAACATATTTGAACTACATAAAATAAAGTAATAGATTTTAACCAATTAAAGGACAATAAGTTGCCTAAAGTATAGATGGATCACTTTTTTATTAGAAAAAGGGCTGAAAATATTTTTAACACTTGTGAACAAAATACATGAGTGAAGAGTAAATCTTGTAAGGACACAAACTCAAATTAAAAATATTTGGGCATGCACTCACAAATCAAAAAAATTAATTGAGAAATAATTTAGTTATATCACTTAATCATTTTTCTTTTTAACGTTTTGTATATTTGTATGTCTAAAAATTGTGCCGAAATAAGTATTTCTCGAGATGGATGATCAATCACCATTAAAAAAATTCATAAAAAAATTAAGAGATTAGATTGATTAAAAGAAGAGAGAAGTAGGAGTAAAAGAGGTTGAAGAGAAATACTGAACTTCTATAAGAAAGAGAGAATATCAAAGCATGAGACTCAGAAGCTTTATAATTATTTGCAGAAAAGCAAAGAAAGAGCATAGCAATGAGCCATTTTGTTTCCATTTTCCACATTTGCTCATCCCTTCTTCATCTGTGCCGCCTCAAAATTAAAGACTGACCTGAGGCTAGAAGACAAGAAACTCCCAATAGGTGGGACGATGAAGAAAGCTCCAAAAACCACCAATGTATTTTTGAGTTTCTATGAAGGTAAAACATATGGTGGAACATTGCAAAAATTATTTACTTGATTACTTGCCTCAATTGAATTTAGCTGTCAAAAAAGCCCTCAACTACAAGGTTCTTTTAATTTTTTTTTATTAAACTTCAATTTAGGTCTTCTATTAAAATAATTTTTTTAAAATTTCGGTCTATTATTTCATAGAACTTAAGGGAGGGGGCTATGGGGTTGATAGGCCTCCAATATTTTCTTAATTTTGATATTTTTTTCTTAAAATATTTTCGAAATTTATTTTATTCGAAAAAATTAAAAAATATTTTTTTTTCTCAAAACATTTTGTGAGAAAAAAAATGAAAATTTTTTATCGAAAAAAAATTGGAAATTTTTTATAGTAAAAAATAAAAAAAAGCTTACAGGTCCACTAAGTCCACAAAATTTTAAGAGGCTTTTAGTGTGGGGGTCTTGTTTTTTGAGCCTTTTAAATTATTAATTTTTTTGACCCCTCCAACGTGTGGGTTGGGGCCAATAATTAGGGGGCTTGTCAAATTGATAGCTCTAGATATATGTGTGGGTTTGTTCTGAAAAATATATATTGGTGATGTGAGTATAAAAAGTTGACTGTTTGCTTTAACGATTAATCAATTTACATTGGTCCAAGGAAGACTCTGCCTCTGAAGTTTATTCTAACATTACCAGGACTTGGCAAGGAACAAGTATGATGCATTATATTCAAAGAAGGCATTGGAATCACTAGGATAAAAATAAGTCTGAACCATCTTCAACCAAACTGTCAAGAAAGTTAATTAATCATGATATGTACAAGACAACTGGGAGTCATCTAGAATGATCAAAACTGAATCTCGAGGTTGATCATCAATCTCCAGAAAGTTCAAAGAATGATAGTCCAGATTTTTAATCAATCTCTGTTTCTGCAGAAGTTCAGTATCAATCTCCTTAGTTTTGCAGAAGTTCATCATCATTCTTAAAATCGGCTTGGATAGAATCAGGTCTTAAGATTGAAGATATAACATCAAAACATTCATGCGAAGCATAGAGGATCATTAAACACAAAGGAAATATGATCAAGAACGAATAAATCAGCCTAGTCAAACAAGTTTAAAAAATGTTCAAAAGTTGGAATATTTTTATTCATATATATTGGTTTTGGTCAAAACTGATAGAGCACTACTAACAACTATTTTGACCATTATTAATTGATCCAAAACGCCTATAAAAGAAAGGTAAATGCCCAGAGAAATTGTAGAAGTTCAAGTGCTATCAAGTCTCGCAAATCATTCACATTCACATACTTGAAATTCTCATTTTCACAAAAAAGATTTGGTTCTGATTATATATCATACTCTGTTATTATTGTATTGATTTCTTTATAAAGAATCGAATTTCAAACAAGAGTTGAGATATATCAGATTCTATTAAAACAATCTCATCATTATTGTAAAACTCAAACTATAAGACTTTAGTATAGTTTGAATAGATTGTAAGAAATCCTATCAAGATTGATAGGTGATTAATTTTCTTTTTGGGTGGAAAGAAATAAAGCTTGTAATAGATCAAGGTTGATCTAAGCTATGTGCTGTAAAACCAAGAAAGTTCTTTATTTTGAACACTTAGTAGAAAATCTCACAGTTGTGAGGACTAGACGTTGCCCAAGTTGGATGAACCAAGATACATCTTTGTGTGATATTCTTTCTCTTGTCTCTTTATTTATTAAGCTTGATTGATTAATTGACTTAAAATATAAATTGAATTTCTGCTTATAAGTTAACTAAGAACGTTCTACGTTTTCTGGTAAAAACCAATAATGTTCTTTGATTTTCTATTTTCTTAACCAAGATCATTCTTGAGTTAAATCTTTAGATTTTTCAAGAATATTTAAAAGAGAATATTTATTATTCAAATCTAAATCGACATTGCTACTTCAGAAACAAATGAAGGAATAATTTTTAACCTGTTATAGGAGGTCACTTCCTTGGGGAACGACATGTAACTAGCTTTATTATTATTATTATTATTATTATTATTATTATTATTATTATTATTATTATTTTATTATTATTATTATTATTATTATTATTTTTAACATTTGTTATAATAGTTAAAATGATTATTAAAAAAACAAAAATACTAATAATAAATTAAAATAAAATACATCAATAAATTATAAATTAATTTTATATTTTAATTGTTATTATTATAATAAATAATTATTAAAGTTATAATTAAAAATGATTAAATTA
This sequence comes from Cicer judaicum, assembly GCA_037974835.1. NCBI lineage: Eukaryota > Viridiplantae > Streptophyta > Magnoliopsida > Fabales > Fabaceae > Cicer > Cicer judaicum. The sequence continues at coordinate 1,756,872 of JBBPBS010000417.1, forward strand.
TATAAAAAAATTTATAAAAAAAAATACATTAAAATTTAAATAAATAAAAACATCAACCTATCCAACCTAATTTTGATCAACCATCTCACCTGAAGAGCATCAATTTAGATACTCAACAACAATCAAGTGAATTTAATCACTTATTCATTAACGAAGTTCCAACAGTAGATGAAACTCTTGCAGTTGGAATGAAGTTTCAAAACAAATATAAATGCGTACATGCAATCCGATGTTACAATTTAAAAAAATCATTGAATTTTGTAGTACAAAAATCAAATTTAGAAATGTATATTATTTATTGGTCAAGTCCAAATTGTTTGATTAGATGTAGTGTTTCAAAATGCAAAAAGGTTGAATTGTGGGTGATTGGTAAATTGAATGTGTCTCATCTTTATTTTGAAACTTCATTCCAACCATAAGAGTTTCATCCACTGCTAGGACTTCGTTAATGAACAAGTAATCAAATTCACTTAATTGTTGTTGAGTGTCTAAACTGATGTTCTTCAGGTGAGATGGTAGATCAAATCAGGTAGGATTGGTTGATTTTTTATTTTATTTTCATGTTTTTTTTTTGAAATTTATAATATAATTTGATCTTTTTAATTATAATTATAATAATTATTTATTTAATAATAATAATTAACAAACAAAATTAATTTATAATTTATTAATGTATTTTATTTTAATTTATTATTAATATTTTTATTTTTTAATAATCATTTTAACTATTATAACAAATGTTAAAATAAATAAATAAATAAATAAAGCTAGTTACATGCTGTTCCCCGGAGAAGTAACCTTCTATAGTAGTTTAAAAATTATTCCTTCAACTGGTTGCTTCCTGGAGAAGCGACTTTCTACTTGAAAAAAAAAAGTAGGCATTCGAGTAAATACTTTTTAAAGTAGGACATTTCAGAATTTAAAAAAATAAAAAAGAGATATTTAATATCAAAAAATCTAAAAAGCTAGGCATAATTGCTTATGAGGTTTTTTAACTTAATTTCACATAACACTTGAGTACTTTATCTTTTTTATTTCTCGATTTAATCATTTATTTAAATTTAAGTAAACAATTTGATCTTTTATATTTTCAAATTTTTAACAATGTTATCATTTTTTTATTAAAATTCATCAAAATGTCCAAATAAAATTCATAAAATTAATTATCATCTTCAATATAGTGCAAATTTTATCAAATTTATAACTCAAATCTTCAAATAAACTTATATTTTCATTCTTTATATTTTAGAATTTTTATAATAAAAGACCAAATCAAAAAGAAAAAAAATATAAAATATAAAATATTAAAATGTTATATGAAACTAAATTAAAGAAGCGTATAAACGGCCTAAAAGTTAAAACTTTCATTTCTTTATGAAAAATAACAAGTTTGATAAAGTAATTGTTTAATCAAATAAACATAAAATACTTATTTTATAAAAAGATA